>OZ038515.1:66067107-66127107 GCA_964036315.1 Acanthosepion esculentum | reverse complement strand
AACTGTTCATTTATCAGTATTCGTCAATTAGGAAATTTGTGTTAAGCAATGTCTGTACAATAGTGAACCTTTTTAACTGTTCATCTGAAAATCATCTTCATCTAACAGAATTTGTGATCAGGTTCTTTTAAAAAAATAATTTTTTTTTTTACAATGATGTTCAACCTGTACAAAGACCAAGTGCCACTCTAGGTAGATGGTTACAGAGTAAGAGGCACAGTTTATGGGGATAGGTAGGGATCCTAGTCTTGAACAGGTTAAGATTGTAATGAAAAGCATCCTCTTGGGAGTCAGTTCCACAAAGTAGTGGTTCATAAGAAGAAACTGCTCAAGTAGAACTTACTTCTCGTCAATGGAATACGAAGAGAATAAGGATGGTTCACTGCATTGTGGGTCTTAACGGTGACGGTTCGAACTGGTGAAACTAAGGAGTGTAGTTTGTTTGAGCATTTTCCGTGGAAATAAAGCAATGAGAGGTTTGCGATGTTTCATCTGTAGCAAAGGGGTTATAGGGTTGAAAATAATTAGTCACCCACAAAGACGTGGAGACGCTTTTGGATTCTATTGAAATGAGAAAAGGAAAACTGAGCAGCTCCTGCCCAGCAGTATTCCATTTTTAGCCTGATCTGGCTCTTGTAAAGACACAGAATAACAGGAGGAGGCAGGTACTTACTAGGATTGGTACAGGGAACCAACCATTTTTCCAGCACCTTCAGTGATGGATCATATGTATGAGTTTCACTTGAGATCTTGGTTGAGTTTAAGTCCCAAGAGGCACTCAAGGCACAGGACGTCTGTGAAGAAACATCTGTTCATTGTGATCATTGAAAGTTTTGAGTTTGCTCCGTGGTGATTGTATTTCATGAGTTTAGTCTTTGAGGCATTGAATAATACTGCTTAAATTCCGTTCTATTACTAATTATATGGTCTGCAGCCCCTGCTGTTTGCCTCACAATTCTTGATAAGATCCAGAGACGGATATGCAATGTAATTGGCCCTGATCTGTCATCTCGTCTGCAGTCACTCTCTCACAGACGTGCCGTTGCCTCGCTCTGTCTTTTTTACAAATACTTTCACGGTAATTGCTCCGATGAGCTGCTTTTGCTGGTTCCCAGGCCTCATGAATTTAAATGTCCTACGAGGCTGGCATCCCGTTCCCACCCCTTCACCGTTGAAATTGTTAGATGTAGACATCTCTTCTACTCCGATAGCTTCATGTCTTGCACATCTCGCCTGTGGAACTCCCTTCCTTATTCCTGTTTCCCTGACAAATATAATCTCCAATTATTTAAGTGTAATGTCAATCGACATCTCCAGTTGCCTTGATCTATCCACTTCCCTTCTCCATATACTTTCACCTTTCATTCCTATCTGCTCTCGCTCCAAATCTTCTGTAACTCCCTTGCCTTGATCGATCCACTATCTTTCTCCACATCCTCTCCTTTACCACTCCTATCTGCTCTTCCTCCAAACCTTCTGTAACCCCTTGCGTGCTAGTGGCTTCCAGCCTTGCTTGGGGTGATAAGCTTAAAAAAAAAAAAAATATGAACATTTTTGGTAAACAATATTGGGAAATTAAACCATCAAATTTTACTCAATTGCTAATGTGACTGGTGATTTTTGTTCAAACATTAGGTCTGGAGATTGATGTTGTTCTGGGAATGATACAACATTAATTTGGTATGACTGGTTATGTTTATGGGGATGCTGCCGACATGATAAAAAATTTAAAATTAACATTTAATTATATTTATTCTAAAAGTAACTAATCCTTAAAATAAAAAATTCTTATCTCTCACCAGTAGTAGCAGGATTTTAATAAATGAAGCATGCACATACACCAATATATGCAGGGTCAGTGCAAGTGTCCCGTCCCCCCCAAAAAATCTATGATACAGGTCCCCCACTACATCACAATTTTCATAAGGTTGTATTCATATAAAATATAAACTTTATTGTAACCTAATTATGTACAATTATGGATCACATACAATATAAGTGAACAATTCAACGAGAAAAATTGAAAATAAATACAATGTATCTAAATGCAAATTAGAGACATGTCATAATAGATCATTTCATCTTAAATTAATAAACCATGTTTTGAAGCAATCTTTTATATTAACTTTAGATTTTTCTTGTTAAAAGTTGAATAATTTTAATGCATTCAACATTATGGATAAGAATAGTCAATTTTATATACTAGTGTTTTTTTTTTTTTTAGGCTTTGCCTGAGAAAAACATATTCAGATTTGGGATGAAAAAAAGAAACCAGAATGACATCAAAATCCGCAAAAATTTGTCCTCCTTTAATAGTTGTGCTTAGTTTAATTTGTCATGTATATAAATGTAGGTAGAAAAAAAGCAAATGTTGATAAGATAATGAGGGTCACAAAGCACTAAGTGGGGCCACCAATCAGCACCCAGGTTTGCGGGAGAGGTAATAGTAAGTGGGTTAATTTTGACATATTAACCCTTGTTAGGTTATTTAATGTTGAATATTGAATGGTAAACAGTGTGAGGATTGAACATACTACTCATGGTATCAAGAATTATATTAAAAATATACAAATCTGTATATGGGACTAACATATAATAAAGGTAATTGAATGAAAATAGAATAATGTAAATTTTCATTTTTTTCATAATGATAAAAATAAATAATAATTTATTAAACAGATAATTTTCAAGAGGCAAGTTGAAATGATGTTAAATTCTTAAAATTTTATTTTATTGTTTTCATTGGTCGATCTAAAAAAAAAAGCTCAAATTTTCATTTATGATTTGGTTCATTTACATTGCTATTCACAAGACCTTTTAATGACCAAATTTGATCTTGTGACCTTTAAGTTAATATGTTGACTTGTCTCTTAAATTAGTTTATGAAACTGGATGCAATTTTATATTAAGGACCATTACATGATTATGGACCTGTGACTTTCACTTTGAGGTCACAGCTAAAATGCATTGAATGCAACATCATCATCATCATCATGGAGGCACAGTGAAGTAATTGATGGTGGTTCGGA
Source organism: Acanthosepion esculentum (assembly GCA_964036315.1). NCBI lineage: Eukaryota > Metazoa > Mollusca > Cephalopoda > Sepiida > Sepiidae > Acanthosepion > Acanthosepion esculentum. Next base: position 66,124,078 of record OZ038515.1, on the reverse strand, counting down.
TTGAGGAATCAGAGAGCAGAGTTCAAATTCCAGTTGGATCCATTACATTCATGTATGTCCTAATGCCCTTGAGAAAGGTATGAATCATCTTCTCCTCCTCCCAGCTATGGGTAAATAGCAGGACAGACTGGGTTCTTTAGCCTTGGGTGGCAACCAGTCTAGGAGAAAGTAACACTGAATTCAAAACTGTATGTAGCCCTGGCATAGCACATGCTATACGGCTAAAGGAAAGGATCGTTTGCATTGGCTCGATGATCCCGATTGTGGTCAACAAATGGTGATGGATGCAACTCTCTCTCTATTAAGCTAAGAAGTAAGGTGATGTGGTTTACAAGCAGTTGACATTTTCTTTCTCTTGCCTTTTTAAAAATGGTAAGAGAAAGCCAGACCTCTGAAGCTAGGGCTTGACTGAATTTGTTTATCTAATTGATATCATATGGTAACACAACAGATATAACATGGCAATATGTGTGCTTAGTGTCATGGTTATTGGTGTGGAAAGTTGAATTGGCAAACCGAGTTCAAATTTTGGCCTAGTCAATAGCATTCACTTTCGCACTAATGCTTTTGGGAAAGAGATTAATTAATCTCTTTCTGCTAGCTATAGATTAACAGTAGTTTAGTCTCTCTAGTGTTGGATGGTTGTTAGTATAAAAAAATATGGAGAAGGCATTGGGGAAACCATTCCTCTTGCTTTCCAGAGAAGCATGGCAATTTGGAAATAATAAAGAAAAAAGGTATCTGTGGAGAGCCATGTTTACCTCTATCCTGAAATAATTGTTCTGGTGAGCTTTCCTCTTTGGTACCTCAAATTTATGAATTTAAACACAGTACTAGACATCCTGGGTACGACGTTAAACTGCATCCAACAGCAAGGCCTCTGATCAGGAGGTTTTGAGGAGGCGTGGAACCACCTCTTAATTGTTGATGTTCCCAGGTCCACCCTGACCCAGGGTGGTAGCACCTGTTAGGGTCCCAGCTATGGGCAAATAGTGAAATCCCAAGGTGTGTCCACGTCCTGGGCATGACGATAAACTACATCCGCGTCCTGGGTATGACTATAAACTATGTCCAACCAAAAGGCAGTTGATCCGATCAATCGGCTGGTCATGTCATGCCCCATCACATCTAACCCATCCCAAAACAACTACAACTTACAATTAACTTTCCCTCCCAAACCCTACACTAAATATACTAACACCTTACCCCTAAAATGTGATGGGAAACAATGATGTTGCCAGCTATATGTTTTTGAAACGATGATGTTGCCAGCTATACGTTTTTGAAACAATGATGTTGCCAGGGATACATTTTTTTGAAACGATGATGTTTCCAGCTATACGTTTTTGAAACGATGATGTTGCCAGGGATACATTTTTTTTGAAACGATGATTTTGCCAGGGATACATTTTTTTGAAACAATGATGTTGCCAGGGATACATTTTTTTGAAACAATGATGTTGCCAGCTATACGTTTTTGAAACAATGATGTTGCCAACTATACGTTTTTGATATATCTAGTAAATACTGGATCTGGCATTAAATAACAAATAGTGGTTGATATGCCATAAAACCCCAAACAAACAAACAAACAAACAGTACTAGATTGACAGCTAGGTCTCATCATTTTACAGATGAAATGGCTAGATTTAACCATAAGTTCTATGCTAACAGTTTCTTCTCCCACACTACCAAATACCCTTGGGAAAAGTATGAATCTACCTCTTCTCACCATGTTAATTAGTAGGACTTGTATCAGTAAATTAGTATTATCTCCAAAAAATTCTTACAATCTAAAAATATTTTCTGGCTTTAAATAACCTACAAAAGGTTGATAAACTGTATAAAAACAAATCAATCTAAAAATGAAAAATGGCCTGTAGGTTTATTTATTTAATATATTTACAAATTCTTGATAAAATACAAAGAAGAACTTTTTGATTCAGATCTGAATTGGTTTCTGAAATGGAAAGATAACAAAAGGATAATATTGTTCATTGTGTTTGTAGCTAATCTCATGGCTGATGCTAACCTCCCCGAAAATGTCTCATTTTACAGTTGAAATGGTTAGAGGTAACCATAAGTTCTATGCTAACAGTTTCTTCTCTTGCATTTCTTGCTTGTGGGACTCTTTTCTGGCATCTTGCTTTCCAGTCAAATTTGATCTTCCTATTTTATTATGTTGGCCCATGACATCAGAAGTGGATGTTTGTGCTGTTGCAGTAGAGGTTGAACCTTCCCATGAATAACCCATAATGCTTCATATTTTATTATGTTGGCTCATGACATCAGAGGTGGATGTCTGAAGGTTACCGGGATCGATAAATACCTGAAGGGGGCTGGTGAGCACAATGATTGAAACATTATGATAACAACAAAGGTAAAGACAATAGTTTGCATGTAAATAAGAACTCCTCATTCTATAAATTCAGACAGTTTTTTTTAGAATTTACAAGCATACTATATACTTATTAAAATGAATTTCTTTTTGATGTTATAGTGCAAACTAAGCAAAAAAAAATAAAATGAACGTTGATTATAGCTGACTTAGCTTTTGTTGGTGTAGCTATTTGAAATTTATTTAAATTAGGCGGGTGTAGATGGGTCTGGGTGAATTAGTCATTTTGAATCCTGTTGAAAATTGATTTCTCTGGTACAATTACTTAACTACATTTTTTAAAATCATTTTACTCCAAGTAAAGCAGTAAAACTGTTAAGATGCAAGGGCTTACTTAGTGAAGGAAGCAGATATGTTACTGAGGGGAAAGGACAATAGAAAATACAGGATTCAAGGAGACAGAAGATGACAATTGACATTGCGTTTACATTTTTTAAGATCATAGTTGACAGAAAAGCTAGCAGCTGGAATAGCATTCCACAGATGAGAAGTGTGATAAAAGAAACTTGTGACCAGGATATTTTTGTGTGATGATATATGAGCAAAATTTCTTCTCCATCGCAGAACAATCATTATTTTCAGTCTTCAGCATTTTTTTTTTTTATATAATTTTACCCCAAGTAAGGTGATAAAACCACTAAAATGCAAGAGGTTACTGAGAGTGGAAGAATCTAAGAAAAATAAAATCATTATTAAGGAGAGAAGACTATAAAAGAACAGGTTCCAATGAGACAGATGATGATTGACATTGCATTTAAATTGTTGAAGATCAAAGTTGACTGGAATGCATTCATTCAAAACATTTAGTAAACGTCTTGAATGCACAATTCAGTGCCAAAGAGAACTAAAGACTTTTTTTTTTTCATTTTAAAATCTCATCAGAAGCTTTAGGACAATCATAACTTATAACTATTCATTACCATATAGGAATTGTCTTCAATCATTATCTGATTCACTGTCAGAGTTCGGAGACATGAGACCAAAATCTTTCACCATCTTCTCCTAAGTGATTAATAACATTCTTCTTATTTTCAACAAAAAGTAAACCATAGTTTTTTGTCTTGTCCCAGGCTTTGACTATTGACATTAGTTATTTGTCAGTAACTAAGCCGATTATTGATATTTAGTTCTATTGCTTTGCAGTTACAAGACATGGTTAATCTTTCTTTCTCTCTCATTTTTTTCTCTTGGATTTTACATGTATTCTTTCAATTACATATATTATCTTCCAAGCTGTCAATATTAAGCCATTGACCTTTGAACTCCAATTCCTGTATTTCAACCAATAAGTTCTAAAAGGTTATAAATGGATGCTGTTGGCAATTTTATGCACTTACTTGGAAAAGAGAAGACATGTATTTGGAGACCTGTTTCTTTGTATTCATTTTTATCTTGGCATGAAAGGTAATTCAGGATTGAAAGTGTACTTAGATTTATTTTTTCCTTTTTTTATCTTACCTGAAAACTTGTACATTACCTACAATGTATATTAATACAAAATCCGTGAGCCTATGCTACACTTTCTGTTTCCTTTGCCCTCCAGGAAATAAAAATCTAAGCTACTTTGATATCTTAGATAGAAGACCTCAGCATCAAAATCTTTAGTTGATTTTTCAACATAACACTCTTACTGAAACAACTTTGTCTGGTATGAGGTCAGTGTCTGAAGTCACACAGTGGGGATTAAACTTATTAAAATCAATTGAGCTGACCTAGGCAGCAAAAACAACCAGTTTTTCTCCAAATAGGGTCCAAAGAGTGAAAGAGACATAGTGATTAAAGAAATCAGGAATTTCGAGGAAGAGCAGCTGCTGCTGTTTCACAGTCCAAACAATGTGCTTGGACTATGTGGAGTGATATTGATCCAATGAAGCTATCATGGAATACCCTGATTGCAATGGAGCCATTGGCAATATCATTCCTCCTGTGATCTACTTATGATCTTCTAGCAAGTGCGACCAACCTCAAGCTGGGGGGTGGGGGTACACTGACACCGATGTATGTGCATTATGTCAGATCGAGGCATTTTATGTCATGTGCTCTCTGCATCCCCACAATCACTGCAAATATACACATGGCATCATAACAAAGTGCTGAAAGTGGTCATGGATTTTAGTACACAGTGTGAAGCAGCCAACAGCTTGTAATGGCCAGAGAACCTAAGATCCACCTTTCACAAGGAAGGTGAACACTGTATGAATGACCCAATTAATTACCAACATGACGCTACTGAGTGCAGCCTGTGATTTGAGGGTGTTTATCTTAAAACACTTTTGCAATTTCCAATACACATCAGACAGACTCACGCCCTAACACTGTAGTGTGGTCTGATTCAAAATGTGTCCTAGTAGAATTAAGTTCCATGTGAGGAGAACAGGGAGGAGGTGCACGATTGAAAGAAAAACTGCTACAAATCACTGCAATCTGACTGTGTGGAAAAGGGATCAACATGTCATGTGCTGTCTATTGAGGATTCCTTAGACAGTTGTTTCCTTCCTTTTGCAGGAGGGCATCACTGGTTGGAACCTGAAGTGTGCTTAATATTGTCTCCAGACCATAGTTCAACAGGCATTGAGTTGGATCTGGTCAAGATTCAAAATGAATAAAATTAAATAAAACCGTTTTTGCAACACAATACTACTTTCGATGTGAAAAGCATTCATTTACCTTCCATTCTATGTCATTAATAACGGTTGGTACGAGCGTGTTGTATATTGTTAATGATCAAAAGCAAACGCTTTTAACATGACATTGAAAATCTCAGTTGCAGTTGTAATAAATCGCAAGAGACTGATACATCTACTAAAACAATAGCCTGTCTGGTGGCAAAAGTTGCTGGTGGTGCCAGGGCTGGCAATACCACCTTAGCAACCAAAGCTGTGTTACCTTCCCTGGTCAGTGGCTGACGAAGACAGAGTATCACATGTGCTTTCACATATATGTAGAAAATTTATGGCCTGCAAGACTGACTTGTTAATAGTTGAAAAGTACTCTTGCTGAAACATGTCCCATATTTGGAAGAATTTAATATTATTAAAGAATGCAGATGCATGGTGGAGTGATGGATAGCAGCTTGGAATAAGAAATTGGTGCATCAAGTTTGTTATATTCACTTGTGTGTAAATAGCCTTGGTAAGGGTAAGAATTCATCTCTTTTCTCCCTATGGTTAACTAACAGGACAGACTGGGCCCTATAGCCTTGGTTGACAACTAGTCTAGAAGGAAAATTCTGAATTCAAACCAGCCTGGCGAGAGTTTGGTCCTGTCAGGCTATCTTGCCCAAGACACACTTTATATGGCGTGCCTGTGACTATAATGGGTTATAGGAGACTTGTGACTGTGATTAATGTTATTGAATATTATTATTTAATGTGTTGTTATTAAATAATGTTATTGAATATTATTAAATAACGCTATTGAATATTATTATTTAAGGTGTTAATATAATGAATATTATTAAATGTGTTATTAAATAATGTGTTAAAAATAGGTTAAAATGGTAACAGGAAGAATGTGTTGCCCTAATCTTTTAAACAAGGGGGGGAACTTCTTTTTCTTTGGCATGTCCCTTTAAGATGTGGCCAATCATGGCGCTTCACAACTTCCTATCCTTTGTAGCTTTTAGTGATGTTTGTTTTTTTATAATCCCTCCAACTTCCTGTTCTACCATGTATTTATGCAAGTTGTCTAGGCATGTTACTTACTGTCTCCCTCTGCCCCTCTTGCCTTTAATATGTTCTGTGAGTGTTAAATTTTCCAAGCCTTCTTTCCTCCACCTCCTTCTATTAGTCTCATGATCAAGTGTGATCATAGGATTGCAGCTCAGCTGAACACTTGGCAAACTCCTACCATATGTGTTGTTTGTATGCCAATGTCTTTATCTCTGTGAAGGATTTTCCAGTTCACTCAGTAATGTTCGCAGCCCTTTGTTTTTTCCCCTGTTTGCCTCTTCTTTTATCTAAAGTAGTACTATGCCAGATTACAGGAGAAAGGTTGTTGGCTTTTATGGCGTGTCATTATGATATTTCAACTTTCTCTTCTTGATGGTGGTTATGAGATCTTTCAAGGAGTCTGTTTCTTGTTTGATGGTGTGTCTTGCACTGCATCATTTATCATGCAATCTACATTGGAAATGACTCGTATCATTCTTTTACCTTTCATTTCTAATGACTGGATTCTTCACTGTAATTTTGTTAATGTCCAAGAAATGTAAGTGTACTGATAGTGAGGAGGCTAATGCGTGCAACAGTCTGATCTTTGATTACAGGTAGATGTTTTTGTCTTTCCAGATGGTTTTTACTTTTGTAACAGCTGTGACTGTGCTGCTTTTGAAGACATTTCTATTCTAGAGCCTCTGTCACTGATGATCAAGCCAATATATCTCTATTGTTTCAATACTTTAAGTTCCTCGCTATGCATCCTAGAAATTTCAACTGTCTACCTTAAAAAAGAAATAAATGAAATTTTGGTTTTATCTAGGTTTGAACACTGATCTCTTGCATTAAATTGAAAGATTGTTTCATGAAACATAAATTTTCTGTCTTTATTTTAACCATGTCAACTTGCAGACCTTTCTTAGTTTTGTAAGAATTTTGTAAAAATGTTTCAAATTATTGCTGATCTATTAATAGGTGTACAGCAGGTTTCACATCCATGTTCATTACCCCAATGATAAAAAAAAAAAGTTATGATTGGTTACTTTATAAGCATGTGTTTAGTGTAATTAGGTAGAAATTGTTCTTTTAAATATGTTTTATTTAAAAATTATGGTATTCTATGTCTTGGGCATGACGATAAACTACATCCGGCAGCAAGGCCTCTGATCGGGAGGTTTTGAGAAGTGTGGAACCTCCTCTTAATTACTGTTGTTCCCAGGTCCACCCTGACCTGGGATGGTAGCATCCTGTTAGGGTCCCAGCTACAGGCAAGTTGTTAACCCTCAAACTGGGGTCAAAATGCTATGAAAGTGTAAAAATAGGCTATTATAGCAAAAATACATTTTTGGAAAAAAAAAAAAATTGCCAGCACTCTCAACAAAAAACCCTCTTTACAAAATTATGTCAAACTGATTTCTTATAAAGAATACATATTCTATTCAGATGAACCTATCATAAAAGTTTTGCCGACCTTAAATAACTCATGAAAATTGATATGCTGTAAAACAAAATAAACCCAACCATTCTATATCTGTTAAATTTAACCATCTATTAATTTTCCAAGCCTTCTTTCCTCTGCCTCCTCATCATCTATCTTATGACTGAGTGTGATCATAGGGTTGCAGCACAGCTGAGCACTTGGAAAACTACCTCCTTATGTCTCATTGACATGCCAATGTCCGAGTCTCTGTAGGATCATCCTCCCCACTCCGTAACTTTCTCAGCCTACTGTTTTTTCTGTCTGCATCTTCTTCTTTTACCTAAGGTGGTACCTCATATTGTGAAAAAAGAGTGAAGAATGAGAAAACTTTAGATGGAAACAGAAACCAAGTCTTAAACACAGAACAAGGGATAAACATCTACTCCAGTCCAAAAGACCAGAGAGGAGTGTGAACTGGGTGATGGGTGAAACCTATCTACCTCTTATTAAAAACTTAAAACATGTAATTTAATAATCAAAGATAATATTTTTCAACCCACCAACTCCATACGTAAGACTAATGTTTATAAATTTCTGTTCAATTGGAGAGTGCATCTCTGTAAATAATAAACAATGTTTTATATAGGTTACACAATAACTACTCTTTCTTGCAGACTTAGATACCATTTATCTGAACAAAGTTCTGTTCAGACATGCAGTTAACTGACATACGTGATACATACTTGGGTGATCCTGTATCTTTTGATACACGACTGACGAGGCAGATTTTTTTTCCCGCAGTAGGTTTCCATTTCTTTCTGTGGTATACTGGTTGCCAATCAAGGCTAAAGAACCCAGTCCATCCTGCTATTCAACCCATAGCTGGAGGGAGAAGAGATGGTTTCATACCTTTCCCTAGGGTATTTGTACATAAGTGAATCTAACAAACTCAACTGGAATTAGAACTCGGCTCTCAGAATTCTCACTCCAAGCTGGTATCCATTACCCCACAATGATATCCATTACAGCACATTAGCAATCAACAAACAAACTATAGTAACAATAGACAGTGTCTTACAAATAACACCAAAATAATCCATAAATCCAATAGCAAAGACTATAGATTTTTGAAGCCTTGAATGTCTAACAAAAACAACCGTACATCAATAAAAAAAAAATAATTATAGTTGCCAACCTCCATGCATAAAAAGAAAAAAATGTCACCACACAGGATTGATGCATGTTAGCATAGCACATTAGACAAAAAACAACTTCATGTCTCTGGATTTATTTGATTCAATTTAAACAGATAACAACGCTTTAAAATGTACCACTTAAAACAATTTTGATTTTCTCCACCTTACTTTACTTGTACACATTCCTGATAATGACTTATGTGAGTCAAAACCATAGACATGGCCTTAATTTTTGATATTCTGTGCATCTTCAGGAGCCAGGCTTGCAGAAGATTATTTTTAACTGAGCAAAGATCATTAAATTTAAAAGACAGGAAATGTCTGTATTTAAAACATGTTTAAAGTATTTGTTTTTGTGTGTAGTTATATATCAATTGAAATAATTATGTTGTCTCTTTATCCAATGCATATTTGTTATCCCAAGAGATTATTTGTAATACAGAATAGAAATTGGATATCATTTGTTTAAAAGTTATTTTCAGATGTTGGAATCGGTACTTAAACATTGCAGAAATAAATATAAACTAGAAACGCTACCTAGCATTTTCTGGGATAAGAGTCATTTTTTTTTGTTCTGTTCTATCTAATTGTTTTCTTGGTTTGAAAGATTTCTGCTGTAAAACGGTACTAGTAAAATTGTTATAATGGAATCGGTTCAATAGATTTAACATTGTGGTTGTCATTTATTTTTGTAATTGATAGCATGTTAAACTTTCAAAATACAGTATTAATATAAACATTGTTTTCATTCTCAAGCTGTGATCTAAATGCTTAGGTGGTTACCGCTTTCAGAATAAAAAAAAATGGTTTTATTTGAATAACTAAGCAATCAGATTATAAAAACCATAAATAACACATTTGCCTATTTATAAAATTCATGAAAGACCAGATTGGAAACGAATAATAAAACTGTTTTTTAAAGCTGAATATATGAATTAGTTATCTTGACTAAGCAAGAACTGTTGAATAGGGCATGATATAAATACATACTTATAGATATGAATAATAAAGCTACATTTATTTGATGTTGAAGTTATATATGATATTTGCACACACATACAATATATACACACAAAAAACTTAAGATATAATTTTTAGAGTTTCAAATAGACACACACAGACACTAACTTTATATATTAGATTTAAACCTTGTAAACTCAGAATCAACATTTTAATTTTTTTTTCCTTTTAAATTAAGAGAAATCTTATTTCTCATGAATGAGTTTTCTTTTGAGTAGATTTCTGGTTAAGAATTCTTTGCAGATAGGAAGTCCAAAATATATAATGGCAAAAAGAATCCAGTATGTGTCATGCTTTTTATAAATTCAATTTACTGTTTACACAGGAAAGAAATTGTGACCAGAACTAAGAATTTCTTTGACTTGAAGCCCTGCAGTGTACATTTGCCAACCATATAAATAAACTAAATCTTTTTTTTGCATACTTTGTTGCTTGTAAGATATCAATAGTATGATGTGATTTGAAAGCTGTAATATGCCTTCTGAATTACCATTCATTAAAGAAATGAGAAAACTCTTTTTGAAGAGTGCAGTGTTCAATTAGATTTCCATTTTCTTCAGGCTATCTAGATATTTTTTTTTATATGTGAGACCATTTTTACCTATGATCCGTGTAGTATATGATATATATGTAGTATATGATCAGTGTAGTATATGATCAGTGTAGTATATGATCAGTATAGTATATGATATATATGTAGTATATGATCAGTATAGTATATGATATATATGTAGTATATAATCAGTATAGTATATGCCTTATTCCTGGCCCTTCTGAGCTGGGATCAGTTATGAGATATGAATTGAACAGGTCAACCAGGACATACCCATAAAATTTTGAAATCTTATTTGCCTTCCTTCTTAACTCTTCAATAAACTACGATTCTGTTTTCAAAAGTAAATCATTTTCATCAGAAGTTACCAAACATTGCTTAATAATGGAAGAAATGTAAAGTTCTGAAACATAGAAATTTCCATGTCGCGATGTAAAATACTTTTTAAATAAAAATATTAAAATATTATGCTCTATGTTGTATTGAGCACTTTTAAAAAAATTAAATGCTAAAGAACTGTGGATTCTTAACCTGACTGTTCGTTCTCTTTATTTGGAGATATATACAATGTTGACCAGTTTTGTCTACTTATTTTTAATATGATCCTCTTATATTCACAGACAAAGCTTATAGCATCCTTATTAAAGGAAGAAAGAAAGTTACCATATTGATGCATCTTCACTCATTCCAAGTACTTTCGACATTAGCAAACTCTCATCTTCAAGGTTTTGTTTTATCTACGAGAAATTTGTATTTATCTGAAATTTAAATTTTTTATTTGTGAAATGAAAAATGCTAAACTTATGGACTGTACAATATTTTAATTTTATGATATAAGCATATTTGTGCAGTAACTTTAAGGGAGGTAATTAAGTTATTGAGATTATCTATTTTTTAAAAAGCTATTTAATGCTATTAGTTAAAACCTAGATATTTCTAAACGATCTACTGTAAACATTTTAAAACATTTATGTAGTATTCATAATAAATTTTATTAAGGTTTGATTTTGATTTTTTTTAATATAGATAGTTTCAAGAATTTTTAGTTTGTTTATTATTTTCATGAAAAAGATGTATTTTCAGCAAGAATTTTTCTAAATTGTGAATATGGACAGGCATACTGTTGTAAATGTTTAGAAATGTTAGACACATCATTCAAATGAAAACTCAACCTCTGAGACAATATAGTTGTAGTGTGACCAACATAAATATTATTTTTTCTGTTGGAGATACAATCTCTCAAGGGACATTTAAATTTATATATAATGTTAGTTTTCTGCAAAACATTAATTGGTGGTAAAGAGTCATTACAAATGATTAAATGGGATACATTGAATTTAGTATATAATTAGTTTTTTTTGCTAGGATCTGTGGTGGATATGTAAATATTTATTAGTTTTTCCAGGATGTTTTCATCCTGTTTATAATTAGAATGTATTGGATTGTGATATAAAAGATTAATATGTTTAGGATTATTTGAAGAAGTATTATATTCTATTTGCTTTATATTAAAATTTCTAATAGAACATCTTATTTGTTCATTGACAATATGATTAGGGAAGTTATTAATAAGAGATTATTTTTTAGCTCACTGTAGAAAATCTGTTTTGTGGATGAGTTCATTTTTGCACAGTTTATTAGTTTTTTTTTTAATTGCTATTTTATAGTAATTTGAACATTCACTCTTAGAGTTAAGAGTGCACAAATTTATGCTAGTAGTTTTTTTTTTATATGAGATAGTGAATTTATTGTTATTAGTGTTTATCAATATATCTAGAAAAGTTTTTTAAATTTCAAAAATTTATTATTTTTGAGATTAAACATACAGAAATTACTAAAAGTTGGTCCCAGAAGTGAACCCATAGAAACACCATCCTGTTGTACATATATATTGTTTTTGTGATCATCGAATGGGATTGCAGTAGTGAAATTTAACAGTAGTTTCCGTAATATACTAGGTCTGATTTTAAGTGGGGGTAGAGATGGATTATTGTATATGTTTCTTCTAATAATATCAATAGTTTCACTAACTGGGACATTAGTGAATAAATTTTCAACATCAAGTGAGTCTCTGGTTTCAGTATTAGGTTTCTTTTTTTAGAATTTGAATTACTTCAAGAGTTGATTTTTATGCAGCATTTACTGGAAATGTATGGTGTGATAAGTTGGTTTATGATTTTTGTTAATTGATTCACATGAGCGTGATTTTGAGATATAAAAGAATGAAGAGGTTAGTTTTGATTGTGTGTTTTTATAGTGCCACTATATATATATATATATATATATATATATATAATGGACTTTTATTTATTAACCTGACATATTTTTATTATTTTAAATATTATTTTTAGTGGATACCCATATTTGTGTAGATGTTCTGGTTATTTTAAAAAGGTGGGAACATTTTTCTTAATAAGATCTTTTGAATGTTCAGGCTGCTAGATGAAATAAAATACTGTTTAAAATAAATGAAGTGTCTACTTAAATATGGGTAACTATTAAAAGTTTGAAATGTAAACAAAGCAAATTCTAAAGAATTAATGGATTTACTTTTAATCAGATACATTTTCTTTTTTTAAAATTTTATTGCATACACAGGCCAATAGACATTAGACACACAGTGTATCTATTTTCAAACACAGGTAATCCTCTAAAAATAGCATTTCAAGTAATAAAAATGTTGGATTAAAAATAAAACAATTCTTTAGAAAATATAATGTTAAAATCATGAGACAAAGTGCGAAAGATTTTTGCAGACAATGTATTTTGTTTCTGTGTGCTAGAGAGGCATCTTCAAGTTGGAATGAAAACCAAATCTGTATGTAAGGAAAATGCATTGGAATTTTTGATAGGGGATAATAAATTCCAATGCACTTTCTTATACACAAGTTTGTTTTACATGCCAACTTGAAAACACCTATCCAATGCATAGAGGTGAAATGTAAAAAAAAAAAAAAAAAAAAAAATTTCCACTTTGTCTTATTTCCATTTTTGATTAGAAGCACCCATCTCTCTCTCTCATACATACATACATACACACACACACACACACACACACACACACACACACACACACACACACATATATATATATATATATAATGTGAATTAAGTTTAAAATCAGTCCAAGTTATTTGAACACCCTTTATATATATATATATATATATATATATATATATTAGTGTGTGTGAGACACATCATGGCATAGCCACATGTCTCTCCATCTCAATTAAACTTTTGATAACCATAAAAGCTGTGATACTGGTAAAGTTACTCTAAATAAATATTCTTTAAGAATCCAATGACATCTTCAACTTCTTTTTCCTATATTTTATCTATGTGGAATATATTAAAAAAACCTTTCATTTTATTTATATATATATATATATATATATATATATATATATATATATATATATATACCATTTAAAATGTTCAATTTTAGTAGTATGTGAACATGCTGATTACAGTTTAAAAGATTGTCAAAGAATGGTGATATAAAACTTTATTTCTAACAATTTAGTTCATTTAGTTCAGTTTATATTAACTAAAGGATGAAAGTATTCTGTAAATGACTTGTTATACTCTAGACACTAATACATTTCCATGGACTATGGTCAATTGTGTTTAATCTGATATTAGAAATGGCTAAAAAAAAGCTTTTCCAATTTGTCTTTATTTTCCGTTTTGATTAGATAGCATTCTACATCCTACTAATACATACATACGCACACACTATATATATATATATATATATATATATATATATATATATATATATATATATATATACTCAAGTATAGGATTGGTGTATACGGAATAAATTCCAATCACCAACAAATACTATTCTTAAAAGAGTGCTCAATTTAACACCATCACTTGATAAGACACCAGAAGTGTTGAAACAAAATGGCTATTTTTGTAGTGATTTTATAACATTTTTGTGTTAATTTTTGAATACGGCTTAGTGGTAGAATCTCCGACTGATGCCAATTTAGTCAGTTTCGATCCTAGCTAGAGGCAACCGGACACCTAGCCACACTGAAGAGCTGTGATACAGCGAATCAGTCTGTCTGTGGATGACAATATATATATATATATATATATATATATATATAGTACGAGTGTGAGACATCATTTTGAGCTACATGAATCAGTAGTATGAATTGGTATCTTTGGACTACTGACTTGCGTCAATATAAATGAATAGAATCCTGAGGGGGGGAAAAAACTTTTTGAAAGTTCAGAGTCTAACTCATTAGCTCTAACTTAATCTAATAGTGACATTATTTTGATACGTTGTCATTGCCAATTAAGTCATAATGCCACTCTTGGACTGCACTTGATGGATGTGTTTGATTTAAAACTCCTGATATATAAGACTATCCAGACTTGTAGAAAATTAAGACTGTATCAGACATAGAACAATTTGATTGGCTGATGATCACTTCCTTATCTGCTCTTTCCAATCTAGTCCATTGCCATATTTTATCTTTTGTTTCTTCAGGTTATAATGATTACGGCAATTACCACCAGTGTTAACTTTATGATTTAAGGAAATTTTGACCTTGCTTCCTGTACCTCTTAATTTCCTCTCAGCCTAATAACTTCCTTTGTGAAGGGCGCAGGCATGAACACTTGAATAGACTGATTATGATTTAGACTTATTTACCTTGCTCTCCTGTAGTTGACCTTCAAGCTGTTGTATTTTATTTGATCTTTTTTTTAATCAAACAGCCTTTTTAGCAGATCTGTTCTTTGGCCATAAAATTTCCAGGGATTCTGTAAAGAAACAGATTCAATGTTATGAAACTTATTTTCATTGGATAAGCATTGTCAACCATTATAAATTGACTAGTATTTCTTTCATGTTATCTTCAGTTATTTTTCATAACCCAAAAAATTTAAATATCCTCAACCAATAATTTGTCTGTCTATATTTCTGTAATGAGGTCTTATGTATACTATTTACATTATTCGGACCATTGTCTTCATCTTTGTTGCCATATTTATTACACCGTTTCGGCCGTTGTAGGCTTCAGCCTTCTTCAGGTGGTTGGAATGTCAAACTGAACCCTTTATTTTGCTCACTGGGGTAGACTGTTCTAGTTCCATGTGCCATGTTTAATGGATTCAGTTATCAGTTATCTCCTGTTAATTCCCTTCTCCAAGTTCTCCACTGCCTTAACCGGGTATTGAACTCACACTTTTTGGGTCCTGTCACCGGATCTAACTAATGCCTTTATCCCCTGTGCCATGTGTCCTTGTTAATAAAGGTGTTAGTTAGATCCAGTGACAGGACCCAAAGAGTGTGAGTTCAATACCGGATTAAGGCAGTGGAGAACTTTGAGAAGGGAATTAGCAGGAGATAACTGATAACTGACATCCATTAAACATGGCATGTGGAACTAGAACATTCTACCACAGTGAGCGAAATAAAGGGTTCAGTTTGACATTCCAACCACCTGAAGAAGGCCGGATCGTACAACGGCCGAAATGTTGTTGTAATAAATATGGCGACAAAGATGAGGACTATAGTCTGAATAATGTAAACAGTGTACAATAATTTCTCATTATCTTGTGTTTTATCAATGGTACCATCTTACTGGATTATCTATGAGCATGAAAAAAATGAATTTTTTTTACTGTCAGTTTGTATTATAGTCATATTAGTAGTAATCCATGGGCAGATGTTGGAGCATTCACTTGACCCAGGTTCAAATCTCACAATGGTCAATTTGTCAGGAAGGTGATAATGTTATCAGCCTGGGCAGGTGATCAGTCTGTAGCACCATTGGAAAGTGCCTGAAAACCATAACATGAGTTCGCCCAAGCCTTGTGACTGAAATTGTGTAGAGAGGACTATTTCGAAGTCATTAATGGCTGTGCTAGCACAAAATCACAAGTCATTGTGTTCAGGGTTTGATTTGAGTGTACTGAGCTTGATCAGATGAGCTCATCATGCCAGATGATATGCTCTCTTCCAGAAACTGTAATTATGGTCAACTCGGCATAGTTGCAGTGTAAACCACAAGTGGGCTCTGTGAGTGTTGAATAAAACTGCTTTCTATTAATCATATGAGAGACCCCTTTCTATTAGCATGGCTGATGCTAACCTCCTGGAGAGTCTCATTGCACCTTTTCAGACTAACATTTTCCGCTGACATGAAGTGGAAAGATTATATTGAGTCAAGGGCTAGATGTAAATTTACCAAGGATGTTCTAGCGATTAAAGCACTTTATATTCCTTAGTTCCACCGGTTCTAACCTTCACAGTTAGGACCTGCCATGTCACGCACATTGTAGCAAGCCACCATCATTCCCTTTGTATTCCATTGGTGAGATGTAAGCTCAACTTGAGTAGCTTCTTCCCATGAACTGCTACTTTGTGGAACTGACTCCCAATAGAACGCTTCCCTAATCACTACATTCATAACCTGTTCAAGTTTAGGGTCAACTGTTATCTTCTCCACATTTTCCTGTAAATTGTGCCTCTTATTCTGTAACTTTCTACCATGAGTAGCTCTTGGCCTTGTACAGGGTGAACATCAATGGAAAAAAAAAATAAAAACCTTAATAAATTACTTTTGATTTTAATTAAAAAAAATTATTAACATTCCTTGGGTGGTATCTTAATGTGTCTGAAAATAGACATCTATAAAATTGATCTTAATTTTCACATTAAACTTAATGTAAAAGATTCAGAGATTTCTCATCAGAAGAATTATTGCGGTTTTGATATTTTAAGAAACCTTTGGCTGAGAGTTTATTATTACTATCATTATCATTAAAATTATTGTTGTTGGGGCTATTAGTTCAGGAAGGTTTTATTTATCTT
Source organism: Acanthosepion esculentum (assembly GCA_964036315.1). Classification (NCBI taxonomy): domain Eukaryota; kingdom Metazoa; phylum Mollusca; class Cephalopoda; order Sepiida; family Sepiidae; genus Acanthosepion; species Acanthosepion esculentum. Next base: position 66,106,997 of record OZ038515.1, on the reverse strand, counting down.
AGATGATTGATCATGTGTGTATTTAAAAAAAATATATCTTAATATTTTTGAAAAATTTTTTAAATTATTTTTTAAAAAGTGTAATGTTTTGATCTGAGGTAGGACATAAATGAATTTCATGATACTTGGAACATGATTAAAAAAACAAAACAAAACAAACTTCTAAACCCACCCCATGAACTGCCACTTTGTGAACACTCTCACAGGGATGCTTCTCTGAACAGTACAATCTTAAACTCTTCAAGTTAAGTTTCAGTCATTATCTATCCTTATCTTCATTTCCTATTCTTTCATTCATATCACACACTTTGTTCATCATTAACATTTTAACTATAACCCTCTACCTTGAGTGGCTCGTGAGCCTTGTATTGGGTGAATTTTAATATAAAAAAAACTAAAGGTTTTTTTCACTCTCTCTCTCTAATAGTTATTTTATGAATGATGCCTTTCTATAGACTTCAGTCAGTTCAAATAAATAAAAACTAGCTTTTTATATTTTATTTTAAATTTTAAGAATTACATAAATTGTCATTCTTATTCTGTTCCTTTCTCAGTTGTAATAGATCACTGAAAAGCAAAGTGACTCAAAATTGTAATGGTTTAAGAATAATTCAGACTAACTGGTATCCTTTAATTACCATAGAGACCCTCCAGGAGAGCTGCTCATTGCACGTTCTTGGTCTCACATTCTCAACTGACATGAAGTAGGAAGACCACAGGCATCTTTTGATTACTGTGCATTCGATTGATTAGTGCACTAAAATTTTGATACACCAAAATTAGATTAGTGCATACATAATACTTGATTAGTGCAGTAAAACATTCTTCAGTTTAACCATAGTAATTGAAAATTGATTCTTTTTTATAGTTACCGATGTACACATTAGCCACACTTATCAGGGGATTCCTGTATATTGAATCAATTGCTAGGTCTGCTGCTAGGGAGGTTGGTTCACTGTGTCATGCCAGATAATTTTTCTCACATCTTGCACATTTATAAATCATTTGTGCATAGAATATTACTGCTATATCTGGTCTGGTGCTCTGGCTATGTATCTCAAGAAAGGAGGGTCTGTAATGTTATTGATCCTGACCTGATACCTCGACTTCAGTTACTTTCCCACTTTATGTGTCCTCCCTCTGTCTTTTCTATAAACATTTTTATAGCAGTTGTTTTAATCTTATTTCCTTGGTATCTTGACTGCATGAATTTAAGAATAATGGCAAATAGGTCTTGTTGTTCCTGACATTGCTGCAATGTAGTCAATGGTAGAAGAAAAATTGCATCACAGTCTATTTATATACAGAAGTTTTCTAAATGTTTATCTTCATGTTGCATAATTACTGAAGAAATTTTTTTAAAGTCTCTGCTAGCTAACAAATTTTAGTGCATTACTAGATTGGCCATTAGGTCTCATAATTGTTGAAATTGCTAGTTTCTATTTTAATAGTTTCTTTTCTTGCACTTCTCACCTGTGGATCGCTGATTTCTTGCTTTCTTGCCATTTATTATCTTCAAAAATTGAAATGCAATGCCAATCACCATTGTCTTCCTGAAAACTGTTCTTTTGTTGTCCTTTCTCACTCACTAAAGTTTTATTGTTCTCTTCCACTCCCAGTAACCACTTGCATCTTAGTGGCATTATAGCCTTGGTTGTAGGTAAATAATGATAATTAAAAAAAAGGAAAAATGCTTATGACAAAATCATCTATGCATATCTCCAGACTGGCAAATCTCTGATCTCTCATTTTGGTAGGATGATGAATTTTAAGATATTTGATTGATTGATTTGAAAACATTAAATAAAAATTGCCATCATTAATTATTGTTTATTAGAAGTGCTTTAAAGCAGAAATTAAGTTGGAAAAATTAATCAATTTTGATAATAATTGGTATTTAAGTGAGTCTTGCTAACGAGTCTTCTTTTACACCTGATTGGATCAAACCTGAATAAGTTTGTATTTTTTTCTTTCAGGCAAAATTTGAAATTTACATCAGGTACAAATTAATGTTCATTTGAATTGATTATATAACTCAATGTAAAGACTATTTGTAGTAATTTGAATTTTTTTTTTTCCTTCATCAAATTATTCAGTCTGTTGCCATAACAACCTAGAACCACAAGTTGAGAATTGTTGGAGAAAAAAAATCTATTGTCCTTTGAAGGAGTCTTGGACATTTAAGAAATAGATATTTGTGAATGTGTGTTTTTTTTATGTGCATAGATAATCTAGCAAGATGGCGCCTTCAATAAAACACAAAATGGCAGATGACAAATTATTGGTTGAAGACTGAGAGTGGCATTTATTTTTTTAAATTTTTTTGAATAGATGATTTTGTTATAAGGTGAACTTTTTATGTTCAACTATTCTTTTATACTTAATTTATATGCAGGATATATTTGTAGACATGACACAATAATTAAATATTTGCACTTAGAAATGTCAATGTGTTTGATGGTCCTGAACTTGAGAAAGTTTACAGAATTTTGGCTATATTAAATTATCCTGAATAGATTCAAAATTATTCTTTGGATTTTGTCTTTATATAAGTTTTTAATGATAGAATGTTTGTGCAATAATCTACTCATTAAAGAGCTTAAAATTTTCAGTAAAATAATTTTTTTTTTAAATTGTTTATTTTGTTCAACTTGATTCTGAAAAGTATGTTGGGGTCTGTCTACTGAGGTTTTTGTTGTTATCCAAGCATCAGGGTTCCAAGCATTTAACAACAACAAATCTTTTAAATGAAACATAAAAAGGTTATTTTCTGAAGGAAAAATAACATTTATATATTCTTTTTGGAAATCTACAATAACAGTAAAATGTTCAATTTTCCTTGCTGTTAAGTTTGTTTTATAAAGTAATTAAGGGTTCTTGGGGTGGTGTGAAATGTGTGGACAGTCTTACTTTATGATGGTGAACTTAATGTGTCTGTGTACACATGTGCAGATCAAACTGGCCTCTGAAATTGTTTTGAGCCCTGAGAAGCATTTTCCCAGCATTTTTAGTGATGGATCATATGTATGAATTCCACTTGAGGTCTGCGCTGAGTTTAAGTAGCAGTCATATAATAATTGGGCTTGTTTTTCCCTTTGTTAGTTTGCATGACCGTTATACTCTGTCAGTACCTCAGAAATAATGGACTACCGTGTTTTGATGAGTGGAAAGACAAAAGGCATCAAAGATGCTACTTGGTTTCAGTCAGAAAATGAAAGAAGGGAAGATAGAAGTGTTTAATGTCTGTTTTCAATGAAATGGAAGTTGTCAATTTCAATTTTTTTTTCATTTGTACCCCCTTACTTCTGAAAATAACCACCAGCGTTCATATTTATAATTGTTATTGCAATATTAAAGTTGTTAAGCTCAAATACTTGATGATGTGATAGGGGAGCTTCTACTGATATTTTATTGTCAAAGAACTCACCATGAGCTTATTTAATCATTAACTGAACAATTAAGATTCATCAAAAATTTAAAATAGGAAAACTCTGAAATTTTCATGGGTTAAAACTAGCAATAATTAATGTGTGAAGAGTTTTAAATGAAGTTTTAAATGAAGTTTTCCAAAAACATTATAAAGAATGAATGTCTTTATGAATGCATTGTGACACACACACACACATATATTATTATTTTTTTTTTTAAATGAAATCATAGTGCAAAAATTTCTGCATAACATTTGAAAATATATTCAAGAAAAAATTCTATGCAACCAAACATCCAGCATGCTTTTCTTTTCATATTTTCCTCTTTTTTTGTTTTTATTTCATTTGAGTTATTCCATTGATTCTTTTACAGAACAAAAAGATTATGAATCTAATATTTTCTGTATATAGATGCCAATTCTAAGTGCATCTTTTTATCTGGGAAAGATTTATAGATTTTTCTCAAGACATAAAACATAAAATCATTTCTTTAACAAAGTATTAAAATAAATTTGATTCTTCGATATTTTAAATATATGTGATGTATATGTGTGCGTGAGGTAAATAAAACACACTTGTCATGGGATGGCTTTACAAGGTTGTCTCGCATTTCATTGTTGGGAAAATTCCTTCCATACTGAATGTCTAACTATTATGGCTTTCTGCTAGGGTAAGATAAGCTTAGTAAATATTCATCTTTTTTTTTATACATACACACACAGGCATACACACACAGAATTAAAAATATATCTGTAAAAGGACAATATGAACAAAGACAAAACAAAAACTTATCTTAGCCAATGCATCTTGTCCTCTGATGGACTTTATCAAGGCAAATGTAAGGATTTTGTTTTGCAACATAAATACTTGTTACAAAATAAAAACTTTACACATATATTTCAATATATTTCAATTCTGATCTGTGTCTTTCTTGCCAGTCAGCTATTGAATGAAGACGCTAAAAGCATGCATCTGATGTCATCAATGCTGTGGAATGGTTGATTGAAGCTTGCAGAGACAGGGGAAATTGTTGTTGTTTGATAGCAATTTAACCCCCCTCCCCAGCACTCACACAATATTCAGACCACTGGTTCTGACTTGTGACAGTTCAAATTTTATATATTTACTTTTCTATCACAAATGCAAAAAAGTGAATTATGCTGAAGAAACAGGCACGGAATTCTGCCTTCAGTTCAATAAACATAAAAAACCATCAAAGACAACAACAATTTCCCTGTTGCTGAAATCAATTGAAATATATTTTCAAAATAAAATCACACATTGAGGGATTAAACAGGGATTTGGGTTTACTCAGAGAATATAATTTCCACAGGGAGATCTCTCACCACCACCAACATTCCTTGGAAGAGTAAGTCCCATTTCTTTATTTACATCATGTCTCATTGAAAAAGGACACAGGTGTGTCCAAAAATTCTGACTTTAAAATCTTTTTCTTTGTGCTTCAATTTACTCAAAAGGCTAATATATAATAAATATCAATCTTATTGCCAATATTGTTATTATTTTGTTGGCTTTTTATTCTTCAAATTTTATTAACCACCATATATATATATATATATATATATATATATATATACCCATGTATAGGATTGGTATATACGGAATAAATTCCAATAACCAACAATTATTATTCTTAAAAGAGTGCTCAATACAGAGTAGAGCAGACATAATTATTTATTTAAATATTATAACATAAATATGTTATAAAATCACTACAAAAATAGCCACTTTGTTTCAACACTTCTGGTGTATAACTTGATAAGACACCAGAAGTGTTGAAACAAAATGGCTATTTTTGTAGTGATTTTATAATGTATTTGTTATAATATTTAAATAAATAATTATATATATATATATATATATATATATATATATATAGTGTAATGGAATGTCCCACACTCCCTATCGCCTATGTGAACTGACTACATCAATAAATATATATAGTAAGTACAGGATATACCTGGGGGCTTGCTTTGGGTATTAGTAGCTAGCTAACCGATTCCATGTCTTTCAGTAGTGTATTCTCTTTTACAATAAACCTCTCTCTTACATCGATGCCCATATTGCTGTTCCTTTCACTAGAGTACCACCTTTGTCTGTAGCCTTCTTTAAGGATACAACAATATATATGTATGTATTACATGCAGAATGATATATATTTTAATTATGCTTTGAGTAGTCGAATAAGTATTTTATACTTTCTTGTTTTTCTTTATATAAAACTCACAAGTCTTCAATTTTTATAATTATGCAAGAAAATATTTTGGAATGCCAATGAGAAATATTCTGTTTGTTTTCATAGAATTTTAATTTTAAAAAAAATGTCATGTTTTGGGGGTTTGTATTATATCGTAATATGCTCAATAGTATGACTTGATGTCAAATGGTTGGATGATTAGACTGAAGAATAGACCTCTCTTGCTCTCTCTCTCTCTCAATCACTTAAAGCTGCCTTTCAGCAAAGATGATTACCAATCTAACAAATATGAAGTTTTTTTTTTTTAATATTGGTGTATTTTATGACCAATATTAATTACTATATTATAACATACAACAGAAATTATCTATACAATCTTTTTGATAGAAAAGATGAAGTTGATAAATATAACTTTATGTATGCAAAAACAGAAATTAAAAAATAGGACAAACTACCTTCAGGATAGTTGTACAAAAACAAATACTAATACAGAAAACCTGGTAACTGAAAAAAGTTGAAAGAAGAAAGTATATAAATTCAAATAAATATAATAATCATAATATCAGTTCTCGACTTGGTAACAATACTTATAACATTACTATTTACTACTATCTTAATGATAAGTCTGATTAGTTTGATAAGGTCAAATTAGCAGCTGATTTTTAAAAAAATAACCTTCAGTCTATTGTTAACTAAGGCTAGAAATACCTTTTTAAATTTTAACTTCTCATTTGAGGAACTTACTTCTGGCTTCTTTCTTTTCAGTCAAATTTGAGCTTCAAAAATGTAAATGCAATGTTCATTGTCATCTTCTGAATGTCAAATCTTGTTCTTGTATTTTTCCCCCAACTTTTTAATGATTTTTCTCAAATTCTTTCACTCTCAGTAACTTCTTGTGTCTTAGTGGCTTTATTGTCTTCCTTGGAAGGAAATGATTAAAAAAGATTTTTTACAATTTTCAGAAAAAGTTTTTTCAGTTGAACTTAAAATGTTAATTATTAGAGGCTTTTAATTTGACATATATAACATGATTATCTATATTAAATTTTATAGATTGTATCTGAAATATTGATATTAGCCTAATGTAATTAATCAACTATTGGTTGAGGTCAAGAAGGCAGACTTCATTCCCATGCCCAGGGTACTCCACCTTAAAAATGGGGGCACTTGTTTATTGTTCTCATGCCTACCTTTTTGACTCTCATGCAAACCAAACCTATGCCTATCTTTCTATTGTTTCTCAAATTGACCAAAATTACAGAATTTGACATTAAATAACCTAGAAAAAGGTTGGTATACTGTCAATCAAATCAGTCTAAGGAAGAGGTTTGTTCTTGAACTAGATTGTATTGCTATAAACTAGGGACCTCCAAATAAAATAGTTGATTAGCGTCCATTTTTAGTTATCTTTCATTGCAATGTAATTCTTTTTGTTAAAAAATCTTTCATACTTGTTTGAAACTTTATTTGACATATATAACACATGATTATCTATATTAAATTTTATAGATTGTATCTGAAATATTGATATTAGCCTAATGTTGTTTTAAAATTTGAGTTTATAAAAGATGCTCTCTCTAATGTTTTAGTATGACCCACAAGTTTACATACATACATACACCTACCCACATACCTTGTGTATTTTTTTTTATCATTTCACCCTAGCAAAGAATAAAGCCAAATAAAGGTATTTGTCTAGAATGTGAAAAATTTTCTTTCAGATTAAAATAATAAAGTATTGTGGAGTTTGTGTTTTCATATTTTGTTTATTTAATTCAGCAAAATACCTGGACGATTGTTTTTTTTCTTTTTAACTAAATCCCTCATCTTTGCACCTCTTAAAAGGTTAAATATTTAAGTCAAGGGTTTATTTTACCTTTTCTACTTGGCTTAAAGATAAGACAATGCATTGTACAAATTGAAAACTAATTATTTTATTTGCATTATTTACATTACTCAGACTGTTATCCTCATCTTCATTGACATATTCCCAACATTTCAGCTGTTCTACACTCCGACCTTCTTCAGGAGATTGGAATTTTGAACCAAACCCTTTATTTTGTCCACCTGGGTAGATTGTTCTCTTCCGAATGTCTCAGTTATTTCCCTTTAAATCAACTCTCCAAGTTTTGGTTCACCACTGCTGTGGCCTGGTATTGAACTCACAACTTTTTCAGTCTAGTCACTGGATCTAACCAACGTCTTTATCCACTGGGCCATGTGACCTTGAGGAACAATCTACATTGGTGGATGAAATAAAGGCTTTGGTTTGAAATTCCAATCATCTGAAGAAGGCTGGAGCATACAACATCTGAAACATTGTGAATCTGGCAATGAAGATGAGGATAACAGTCCGAGTAATGTAAATAATGCAAGTAATCATAATATTTCATCTCAGAGATATAGACAGATAATCATTTCACACCATCCATTCATGAAATATACATACATGTTAATGTCTGATTGATTGGACTAACACATTAATCATTGTTTTTATGCTTTTTAAATATAAAAATAGTGTTGCATTAAACACAAATTCTCCTGTATGCGAATAAATGCAGTAATCTTAAATTTTACAGACTTTCCTGGTGTTTACCTTATAGGTCAGAAAAGATGGGTTCATGCCTTTCATGAAGGTATTAATATAAAAGTGAACACAAACAAGGCTTGAATTTGGACTTGGCTTCCTAGTTTCATTTTCCTTTATTACACTTACATGTTTCCAGCTTCTTGCTTTCCTGTCTATGACTATCTACAAAAATTGTCATGCAACATCAATCATCATCATCTGTTTCCTTGAATCCTGGTCTTTTATTTATTGTCCTCAATAACATTTACTCTGTTTCTTTCACTGTGCAACCTCATGCGTCTTAGTGGCTTTATTACCTTGTGTTGGGTGAAATGATTAAAAGAAAAAATTAGTCAAAACTGATGATTTGAATAGGTAGCTTATGTCATATTTAACAAACAAGCCTAACACGTATTTTTGCATCTGTTATATTGTCTATTGAAATTTATTACTACTACTATTTGTTAGTACCGACTGTTATTCTAAACACCATTTTATTTTCTACTCCCCCCCTGCTTATTTCAACTTCCTCTCCCCTCATTTTTGTTCTGAAAATGGATTAATCTTGAATGGATTTCCTAGCCTACCCCTTATACCAACCTATTTTTTTTATTCTGGACTTAATAGTGACCACATGGGAATGCTTGAAAATCAGGTAATTTAAATGACCTAAACTGAGTAGTTTCATTAGTAATTGTTTTGGTTTGGTTCACATTGTAGTAATTTGTGTTATTGACACCTATCTACTAATGTGCAGATTGTGTGAGACGACAAGTTTTTGTAAGTCATAAAGTTTCTGAAATAGTTGCACAAAAGGAAATAAACTTGTTTTTTTTTCTTTTCTTTTTCTCCAGCTAGTGAATTGGTTGAAAACTACAATCATTTGTCCTGTTGAAACTGATATCTGGTTTGAAAGAGGAACAAAGGGTAATTTAGAATTTTATAACAATAAGTTCCTCAAGCCTTGCCAATTACTACTTTACTGATTATTTAGTTGGAAAATAAAAATAGGTTGAAGATTTTAATAGCAGTGGAACCAGACTGGTTTCATTTCTCTAATGCAGTGATTCTCAACTGCTGGGCCGCTAAAGTATGATTTGATTCGAAACCCCTTCATTAATGTTCCTTCTAATATTGAACTTCAATTATGTGAAGAAGAAGAACTAATTACCATTTCTAGTGATTGAGGACTCAAAATAAAATATTCAATGGTACCCATTAATACATTTTGGATTTCAATACAAAAGGAATATTCCACATTAGCTAAAAAGGCTTTATCAGTTTTATTGCAATTTTTTAATTCTTATGTGAATTAGGCTTCTCAACCCTAAATAACATAAAAAATAAGAAGCAAGAAAGACAACACTCAACTGAAAAAGAAATGAGGGTCTGCTTATTGCACATTCGACTAAAACAGTGAAGAAATCATGGAAAAAACACCAAGCACAGGTTTCGCACCTGTACAAATAGTTGAAATAAAGTAAGTTCATTTTTGTGTGTGTATTTAAAAAAAAAAATCTATAGTTTTATTTCATAACTTTTTAAAATTTTTAAGTGTTGTGATATTTTCATTTGCTTCTAGGTGTGCCATTGCTTAAAAAGGTTGAGAAACATTGGTTCAAAGGGAATATAAACAATAAAAAAAAATCTCTTGTTTCCTAAGGATGATATAGTTTATATTTACTGACTTGACAAAGGAAAGATTCAAAGTATTTACTTTGAATACTTGTCTAGGGATACAGAAGGAGATTATCTCCCTTTGGTGGAGATAAGTCACATTGATTACTATCCTCGGTAGATCAGCACTGTATAAATCTGTTGTTGATTACTATCCTCGGTAGATCAGCACCGTATAAATCTGTTGTTGATTACTATCCTCGGTAGATCAGCACCGTATAAATCTGTTGTTGATTACTATCCTCGGTAGATCAGCACCGTATAAATCTGTTGTTGATTAATATCCTTGGTAGATCAGCACCGTATAAATCTGTTGTTGATTACTATCCTCGGTAGATCAGCACCGTATAAATCTGTTGTTGATTACTATCCTCGGTAGATCAGCACCGTATAAACCCGTTGTTGATTACTATCCTCGGTAGATCAGCACCGTATAAATCCGTTGATTATTATCCTCGGTAGATCAGCACAGTATAAATCTATTGTTGATTTCAAGTTTCTAGAAATTAAATGCTTATGGTCATATCATGTTGAATCACTGGTTAAGTAACATTGAGCCTGGTCAGTAGTTTGATGGGTGACTGCTTGTGAGTACCAGGTGCTGTAAGCTTGGATGTGCTGGTGGTTTAATGAATAGCAGCTCAGAATTGGAGATCAGAGAGCTAAGCTCCAATTCCTGTCAGGTTCGTTATATTCACTTATGTGCAAATACTCTTGGGAAAGGTATGAATTCACCTCATCTCCCCTGAGCTATAGGTTAATTAGTAGGACTTGTATAAGTAATTCATTATTATCTCAAAAAAAAAATTCTTACAGTCTAAAAATATTTTCTGGCTTTAAATAACTGATAGACATAAAAAAACAAATCAATCTAGAAAAAAATGGTCTGTAGTGTTATTTAATTTATACATTGTTTGTTTATTCATTTGATGCAGTTCTGAATTGGTTTCTGAAGTGGAAAGATGACAAAAGGATAGTATTGTTGTTCTTCCATTATTTATCAGGTTTATATCTAATCTTATGGCTGATGCTAACCTCCCAATAATATCATTTTACAGTTGAAATGGCTAGATGTAACCCTAAGCTCTATGCTAACAGTTTATTCTCTTGCACTTCTTGCTGGTGGAACTCCGGCTTCTTATTTTCCAGTCAACTTTCATCTTCAAAAATATAAATGTAATGTCAATTATTATCTTCTTGGTTCTTGTTCTCCTTAATAATGTTTTCTTTTTTCTCGTATTCTTTCACACTCAGTAACCCTTTGCATTTTAGTGGCTTTATTGACTTGTTTGGGGTGAAATGATTTAAAAAAAAAAATGAAAAGAAAAAAAAGATGTCTTGCTATTGGTTGAGGTCAAGAAGGCAGACTTCATTCCCATGCCCAGGGTACTCCACCTTAAAAATGGGGGCACTTGTTTATTGTTCTCATGCCTACCTTTTTGACTCTCATGCAAACCAAACCTATGCCTATCTTTCTATTGTTTCTCAAATTGACCAAAATTACAGAATTTGACATTAAATAACCTAGAAAAAGGTTGGTATACTGTCAATCAAATCAGTCTAAGGAAGAGGTTTGTTCTTGAACTAGATTGTATTGCTATAAACTAGGGACCTCCAAATAAAATAGTTGATTAGCGTCCATTTTTAGTTATCTTTCATTGCAATGTAATTCTTTTTGTTAAAAAATCTTTCATACTTGTTTGAAACTTTATTTGACATATATAACACATGATTATCTATATTAAATTTTATAGATTGTATCTGAAATATTGATATTAGCCTAATGTTGTTTTAAAATTTGAGTTTATAAAAGATGCTCTCTCTAATGTTTTAGTATGACCCACAAGTTTACATACATACATACACCTACCCACATACCTTGTGTATTTTTTTTTATCATTTCACCCTAGCAAAGAATAAAGCCAAATAAAGGTATTTGTCTAGAATGTTAAAAATTTTCTTTCAGATTAAAATAATAAAGTATTGTGGAGTTTGTGTTTTCATATTTTGTTTATTTAATTCAGCAAAATACCTGGACGATTGTTTTTTTTCTTTTTAACTAAATCCCTCATCTTTGCACCTCTTAAAAGGTTAAATATTTAAGTCAAGGGTTTATTTTACCTTTTCTACTTGGCTTAAAGATAAGACAATGCATTGTACAAATTGAAAACTAATTATTTTATTTGCATTATTTACATTACTCAGACTGTTATCCTCATCTTCATTGACATATTCCCAACATTTCAGCTGTTCTACACTCCGACCTTCTTCAGGAGATTGGAATTTTGAACCAAACCCTTTATTTTGTCCACCTGGGTAGATTGTTCTCTTCCGAATGTCTCAGTTATTTCCCTTTAAATCAACTCTCCAAGTTTTGGTTCACCACTGCTGTGGCCTGGTATTGAACTCACAACTTTTTCAGTCTAGTCACTGGATCTAACCAACGTCTTTATCCACTGGGCCATGTGACCTTGAGGAACAATCTACATTGGTGGATGAAATAAAGGCTTTGGTTTGAAATTCCAATCATCTGAAGAAGGCTGGAGCATACAACATCTGAAACATTGTGAATCTGGCAATGAAGATGAGGATAACAGTCCGAGTAATGTAAATAATGCAAGTAATCATAATATTTCATCTCAGAAATATAGACAGATAATCATTTCACACCATCCATTCATGAAATATACATGTTAATGTCTGATTGATTGGACTAACACATTAATCATTGTTTTTATGCTTTTTAAATATAAAAATAGTGTTGCATTAAACACAAATTCTCCTGTATGCGAATAAATGCAGTAATCTTAAATTTTACAGACTTTCCTGGTGTTTACCTTATAGGTCAGAAAAGATGGGTTCATGCCTTTCATGAAGGTATTAATATAAAAGTGAACACAAACAAGGCTTGAATTTGGACTTGGCTTCCTAGTTTCATTTTCCTTTATTACACTTACATGTTTCCAGCTTCTTGCTTTCCTGTCTATGACTATCTACAAAAATTGTCATGCAACATCAATCATCATCATCTGTTTCCTTGAATCCTGGTCTTTTATTTATTGTCCTCAATAACATTTACTCTGTTTCTTTCACTGTGCAACCTCATGCGTCTTAGTGGCTTTATTACCTTGTGTTGGGTGAAATGATTAAAAGAAAAAATTAGTCAAAACTGATGATTAGCCATATTTGAATAGGTAGCTTATGTCATATTTAACAAACAAGCCTAACACGTATTTTTGCATCTGTTATATTGTCTATTGAAATTTATTACTACTACTATTTGTTAGTACCGACTGTTATTCTAAACACCATTTTATTTTCTACTCCCCCCCTGCTTATTTCAACTTCCTCTCCCCTCATTTTTGTTCTGAAAATGGATTAATCTTGAATGGATTTCCTAGCCTACCCCTTATACCAACCTATTTTTTTATTCTGGACTTAATAGTGACCACATGGGAATGCTTGAAAATCAGGTAATTTAAATGACCTAAACTGAGTAGTTTCATTAGTAATTGTTTTGGTTTGGTTCACATTGTAGTAATTTGTGTTATTGACACCTATCTACTAATGTGCAGATTGTGTGAGACAAGTTTTTGTAAGTCATAAAGTTTCTGAAATAGTTGCACAAAAGGAAATAAACTTGTTTTTTTTTTCTTTTCTTTTTCTCCAGCTAGTGAATTGGTTGAAAACTACAATCATTTGTCCTGTTGAAACTGATATCTGGTTTGAAAGAGGAACAAAGGGTAATTTAGAATTTTATAACAATAAGTTCCTCAAGCCTTGCCAATTACTACTTTACTGATTATTTAGTTGGAAAATAAAAATAGGTTGAAGATTTTAATAGCAGTGGAACCAGACTGGTTTCATTTCTCTAATGCAGTGATTCTCAACTGCTGGGCCGCTAAAGTATGATTTGATTCGAAACCCCTTCATTAATGTTCCTTCTAATATTGAACTTCAATTATGTGAAGAAGAAGAACTAATTACCATTTCTAGTGATTGAGGACTCAAAATAAAATATTCAATGGTACCCATTAATACATTTTGGATTTCAATACAAAAGGAATATTCCACATTAGCTAAAAAGGCTTTATCAGTTTTATTGCAATTTTTTAATTCTTATGTGAATTAGGCTTCTCAACCCTAAATAACATAAAAAATAACAAGCAAGAAAGACAACACTCAACTGAAAAAGAAATGAGGGTCTGCTTATTGCACATTTGACTAAAACAGTGAAGAAATCATGGAAAAAACACCAAGCACAGGTTTCGCACCTGTACAAATAGTTGAAATAAAGTAAGTTCATTTTTGTGTGTGTATTTAAAAAAAAAAAATCTATAGTTTTATTTCATAACTTTTTAAAATTTTTAAGTGTTGTGATATTTTCATTTGCTTCTAGGTGTGCCATTGCTTAAAAAGGTTGAGAAACATTGGTTCAAAGGGAATATAAACAATAAAAAAAAATCTCTTGTTTCCTAAGGATGATATAGTTTATATTTACTGACTTGACAAAGGAAAGATTCAAAGTATTTACTTTGAATACTTGTCTAGGGATACAGAAGGCGATTATCTCCCTTTGGTAGAGATAAGTCACATTGATTACTATCCTCGGTAGATCAGCACTGTATAAATCTGTTGTTGATTACTATCCTCGGTAGATCAGCACCGTATAAATCTGTTGTTGATTACTATCCTCGGTAGATCAGCACCGTATAAATCTGTTGTTGATTACTATCCTCGGTAGATCAGCACCGTATAAATCTGTTGTTGATTACTATCCTCGGTAGATCAGCACCGTATAAATCTGTTGTTGATTACTATCCTCGGTAGATCAGCACCGTATAAATCTGTTGTTGATTACTATCCTCGGTAGATCAGCACCGTATAAATCTGTTGTTGATTACTATCCTCGGTAGATCAGCACCGTATAAATCTGTTGTTGATTACTATCCTCGGTAGATCAGCACCGTATAAATCTGTTGTTGATTACTATCCTCGGTAGATCAGCACCGTATAAATCTGTTGTTGATTACTATCCTCGGTAGATCAGCACCGTATAAATCTGTTGTTGATTACTATCCTCGGTAGATCAGCACCGTATAAATCTGTTGTTGATTACTATCCTCGGTAGATCAGCACCGTATAAATCTGTTGTTGATTACTATCCTCGGTAGATCAGCACCGTATAAATCTGTTGTTGATTACTATCCTCGGTAGATCAGCACCGTATAAATCTGTTGTTGATTACTATCCTCGGTAGATCAGCACCGTATAAATCTGTTGTTGATTACTATCCTCGGTAGATCAGCACCGTATAAATCTGTTGTTGATTACTATCCTCGGTAGATCAGCACCGTATAAATCTGTTGTTGATTACTATCCTCGGTAGATCAGCACCGTATAAATCTGTTGTTGATTACTATCCTCGGTAGATCAGCACCGTATAAATCTGTTGTTGATTACTATCCTCGGTAGATCAGCACCGTATAAATCTGTTGTTGATTACTATCCTCGGTAGATCAGCACCGTATAAATCCGTTGTTGATTACTATCCTCGGTAGATCAGCACCGTATAAATCCGTTGTTGATTACTATCCTCGGTAGATCAGCACCGTATAAATCCGTTGTTGATTACTATCCTCGGTAGATCAGCACCGTATAAATCCGTTGTTGATTACTATCCTCGGTAGATCAGCACCGTATAAATCCGTTGTTGATTACTATCCTCGGTAGATCAGCACCGTATAAATCCGTTGTTGATTACTATCCTCGGTAGATCAGCACCGTATAAATCCGTTGTTGATTACTATCCTCGGTAGATCAGCACCGTATAAATCCGTTGTTGATTACTATCCTCGGTAGATCAGCACCGTATAAATCCGTTGTTGATTACTATCCTCGGTAGATCAGCACCGTATAAATCCGTTGTTGATTACTATCCTCGGTAGATCAGCACCGTATAAATCCGTTGTTGATTACTATCCTCGGTAGATCAGCACCGTATAAATCCGTTGTTGATTACTATCCTCGGTAGATCAGCACCGTATAAATCCGTTCTTGATTACTATCCTCGGTAGATCAGCACCGTATAAACCCGTTCTTGATTACTATCCTCGGTAGATCAGCACCGTATAAATCTGTTGTTGATTACTATCCTCGGTAGATCAGCACCGTATAAACCCGTTGTTGATTACTATCCTCGGTAGATCAGCACCGTATAAATCCGTTGATTATTATCCTCGGTAGATCAGCACAGTATAAATCTATTGTTGATTTCAAGTTTCTAGAAATTAAATGCTTATGGTCATATCATGTTGAATCACTGGTTAAGTAACATTGAGCCTGGTCAGTAGTTTGATGGGTGACTGCTTGTGAGTACCAGGTGCTGTAAGCTTGGATGTGCTGGTGGTTTAATGAATAGCAGCTCAGAATTGGAGATCAGAGAGCTAAGCTCCAATTCCTGTCAGGTTCGTTATATTCACTTATGTGCAAATACTCTTGGGAAAGGTATGAATTCACCTCATTTCCCCTGAGCTATAGGTTAATTAGTAGGACTTGTATAAGTAATTCATTATTATCTCAAAAAAAAAATTCTTACAGTCTAAAAATATTTTCTGGCTTTAAATAACTGATAGACATAAAAAAACAAATCAATCTAGAAAAAAATGGTCTGTAGTGTTATTTAATTTATACATTGTTTGTTTATTCATTTGATGCAGTTCTGAATTGGTTTCTGAAGTGGAAAGATGACAAAAGGATAGTATTGTTGTTCTTCCATTATTTATCAGGTTTATATCTAATCTTATGGCTGATGCTAACCTCCCAATAATATCATTTTACAGTTGAAATGGCTAGATGTAACCCTAAGCTCTATGCTAACAGTTTATTCTCTTGCACTTCTTGCTGGTGGAACTCCGGCTTCTTATTTTCCAGTCAACTTTCATCTTCAAAAATATAAATGTAATGTCAATTATTATCTTCTTGGTTCTTGTTCTCCTTTCTCATATTCTTTCACACTCAGTAACCCTTTGCATTTTAGTGGCTTTATTGACTTGTTTGGGGTGAAATGATTTTTTAAAAAAAGAAAAGAAAAAAAAAGATGTCTTGCTATTGGTTGAGGTCAAGAAGGCAGACTTCATTCCCATGCCCAGGGTACTCCACCTTAAAAATGGGGGCACTTGTTTATTGTTCTCATGCCTACCTTTTTGACTCTCATGCAAACCAAACCTATGCCTATCTTTCTATTGTTTCTCAAATTGACCAAAATTACAGAATTTGACATTAAATAACCTAGAAAAAGGTTGGTATACTGTCAATCAAATCAGTCTAAGGAAGAGGTTTGTTCTTGAACTAGATTGTATTGCTATAAACTAGGGACCTCCAAATAAAATAGTTGATTAGCGTCCATTTTTAGTTATCTTTCATTGCAATGTAATTCTTTTTGTTAAAAAATCTTTCATACTTGTTTGAAACTTTGAGGAATATTAGCTGATTTAAACTATAATTAATCTGATTTGAAACAAATATTTACTTTAAGTTTAAAATATCACAGAAATGCATTTTTTAACCCAACAGTAGCTGTTTTGACATGATGACAGATCTAATGTTGTTCTAGAGAGACTTCATCTGTAAAACATAATTGAAGAAAATTATGTGAGTGCTTTTTTTTATATAATTTTTAGTATTCAGTAATCTTAAAAATGTAGAAAGATATTCTCCCTAATCTGTTTTATTGAATTTTAGAAATTTTTGCTTTAAATTTATTATAGTTATCACCCTTATTTTCTCATAATGTTGTGTATGCTCAACTGTATTTACAAAAACTTTTACATATACAAAAAATAATTCAAAATTCTTTAAAAAATATTTGTGCATGATGATTTGTATTAAACATTTCTATTTATGATAGTAAATGTAGTTTTCAATTAATAACATCATCAGAGCTGATGAAATTAATACAGAATTTTAAGATTTAAAACTTTAAATTTTTCTCATTAAAAAACTGTTCTTGTAAAAATTCATTAAACATTGAAAACTTTTTTTTAAAGACAATAATGTCTTTAATATATCTTATTTATAAAAGCAATTAAAAACTTTTCTAAATAAATAATTTCATAGTATTTTTGCATCTTTTATTTTATGATTCAGAGCTGATTTTTGATAAATGGCATTTCTGTTTGACAAAAATAAATTGATGTTTAAAATTTTCTAAGGTGTCCTGTTTTTAATTAAAATAAATATGAAGAGGCTGAAATTTTAATTTCTTGAAATTTTATGAAATTAAGTAAGTAAAACCAAGATTTTCTAAAAAAAATTTTTTTAAATAATATGATTCATTTGTGAATAGGTCTTGAAAATTTTATTAAAATCTGACTATTTGATTTTTGCAAGAATTTCCAAAACAATGTGTTTTTTACCGAAAAAAAGATGTTAAATTTCTTAATGCTAATCTTTGGCCCACCCACTGATGCAAGAAACAGTAGATTTTTAACCAAAATTTTGAACATGTTAGAAAGGAGTAAAAAATTTGATAAAATAATAAAAAGAAAATACTTATTTTTTCTTTTTATAATAGCATGGACATTTTGGTGATTAAACTTTGTTTCCAACAATTGTATACTTTTTTGGAGGAACCTACTAGAAATCTTGTCAATTTATCATGTGTTTGTAAAATCTTTAATTTTTATAAATTTCAGTTCACTGTTTTTTGACATTGTTTAATTGATTTTTCAGAGTATTTAATTTTATTTCTTATGAACATTTTTTCTGATCAGCCAAAATTTGTGGTAAATGATAAAGTTTGGGCTTCACTTAGAGCAGTTTTCATAATCGTCCTTTGACCTCCCTGTAGGTGGTCAGAACTCCATTAACAATCCCTTTACACACTGCATTGCCATCCCTACATTCCCAATGTCCAACCCTGAGTCCCAAGCCATGGTGTCTGGGGAAAGTCAACTTTCGCAAGAAGACACCTCCAGAAGGATGCGATAGAAGTAACGGTGGCAGTGGCCAGGAAACTGTAATCACTTTTGTTTGAGCTTAAGAGATATTGGTCTCAGTTCTCTATAAATTGTGTTAAGTTTGGCATGGGATTTCCAACTGGTATTCTGGATTTTTTTAAGCAGATTTGTACATGTTCCATCCAGTTGTCTTTCAAGATGAACAGATAATGTTCAAGTTTCTGAACCATACAGTAGGACTGGTTCAGTCAATGTTCGAAAGGTTTGGACTTTTAAAGAATAGAAGGTTTTAAGCACCAAATCTTTAAAAAAAACACGAATTCATAAAGTTAGTTTTTCTTCCCTTTTTTTTTTTTTTATCCCCTTCATTTTTATCCTCCCCCTTTTTAGATGTAAGCAGTCATAGCTCTCTACAGTTTTTCATGAATATGTTTTCCTCTTTGGTACCTTTTATAAATTTAAGCACAGTACTGGATTGGCAGCAAGGTCTTATTTTACGGTTGAAGTTGCTAGATGTAACTGTAAGTTCTAGGCTGACAGTTTCTTCTAACTTGTGGAAATATGACTTCTTGCTTCTCTGTCAACTTCTATTTTCAGAAATTGAAATGGAATGTCAATCATTATTTTCTGTTAATTATTATTCTTTTATTATTCTCTCTCAATAACTGTTTTTTTTCTTATATTCTCTAACAATCAGTAACTACTTGCATCTTATTGCCTTACTTGTGGTGAAATGATTAAAAAAAATTCTTAAATGTGCGTTGCCATTGTTCTAGGGAAAAATAATGGAGAAGTTCCCTGTTGGCATCTCCATGGTTTTAAATTTAGAGATGTCCTTTTAGATTGCTGGAGAGCCCAATCTTCCTCTACTATTTTTACCTATAGCTGTGGATGGGGAGATTTGTGCCTTCCCCAACTGTATGTGTGTTGAATACATACAAACTGCGCCAACTGGAATTTGAACCCCCTGCAGACAACCTGCACCTTTTCCCTCTTTTATAACTGAAATATATCTGTGTGGGATTACAAATAGACAAACGAGAATTTAACCAGATTTCTTTTTAGTCATAGGATATTTTTGTCTTATCAATTTCTCCATGGTGATGAGGAGGGAAAATGCCTGTCTTGCAATTTAAACGTTTTTTTTTTTTTTTGTACAGTAAAAATCTGGATAAATAATAATTTTTTTTCAGAAGTATTTTTTATTCATCATACTTTTACAGATTTTATTATGCAAGTCAATGTTATTAACCAAATGATGCTTGTACAATTTTCAAGATATACTTACATTAAATATTATTAGAAGTTTCAACCTGACAAAAAGTAGGGGATTGGTTTTCTATTGTTATTAAATAATAAACCAATCCAAACCTGAATTGCATTATATCAGATTTTATTAGGCAAGTCAATGTTTTCGCAATAGATTTGGTATTAACCAACTGATGTTAGTAAAAATTTCCATATATACATGTATAAGCAATTGTTATGGTAAATTACCCATACACAGATGGACTCTCCCAAGTTACAAATAGAAGCATATATTGCTGTTAGAAAGTGTAGTTTTCCAGTAGTCAGCTCTGACAGTTGGACTTAACATTCTTGCTCATTTGTATATGATTGTTTTACTGTTTTTCTCTTAATACATTTGTTAACTCAATTCTTCTCTTTGTGTCTTTATTTTTGGCCTCGACAAGGCCACAACAGCAATATGTAGGGAATTTTAACTTTTAATAACATCAATGTTATTTAAAAATATTGATAACTTGTTTTGTGTGTGTTATGTTTTATTGGGCAAACAAACTCAATTTTTGGAAATAAATATAAAAGATATTGAATATATATATATATATATATATATATATATATATATATATATATATATATATATATAATTTGATTAACACAAGATCCCTTCAGTATCTGTCTATATTTCTGAGATGAAGTATTATGTACACTATTTACATTATTTGGACTATTGTCCTTATCTTTGTCGCCAGATTTATTACAGTGTTTTGGCCATTGTACACTCTGGCCTTCTTCAGGTGGTTGAAATGTTGAACTGAACCCTTTATTTCACTTCCTCAAGAACACATGGCACAGTGGATAAAGGCGTTAGTTAGATCCAGTGATAGGACCCAAAGAGTGTCAGTTCAATACCCAGTTAAGGCAGTGGAGAACTTTCAGAGGGAAATTAACAAGAGATAACTGATAACTGACATCCATTAAACATGGCACGTGGAACTAGATCAGTCTACCCCAGTGAGCGAAATAAAGGGTTCGGTTTGACATTCCAACCACCTGAAGAAGGCCAGAGCATATAATGGCCGAAATGTTGTAATAAATATGGCGATGAAGATGAGGACAATAGTCCGAATAATGTAAATAGTGTACAATATCCGTTATATCTGAATAAATTATTTTACATGTTAATAAGGATTCATTGATATTCTATAATCATCACAATATTTCATTTATTGATTTTTTAAAACTTCTTTTCCTGTTTTAACTTTAACATTATCTGCAGCAGTTTTTATTTCTTACCAGAGATCTTTTTTTTTTTTATTGTATATGGTTTTCCATTCTTATATACATTTAGTTTTACTAATGGATCATTATTGGATAAATATGTAGAGAAACTGGGATCATTTTGTTAAAAAGTTCTTTTTTTGGCAAGGCAGGCAATTATCAGCTTTGCACAATGTAAAGGAAAACTGTCTTGCAGACAACTTATCTGGCAGACAATGTTTTTTCCAAGTATCGTAAACATTGAAAGAACCTATGAATTTGACTGTCTACAAGACTATTCCACTAGCTGTTGTCTTTTATATGTTAATTGATTATTTCCATGAAAGACCCATATCTATCTCAATCATCAGGTCCTTCCAATGTAGCTCTCCATTCATCACTAAAATAGCTGATGAGAAATCAGTTTTCATAGACTTCTTTCCTAAATTTAAACATTTCTCTTTGTGATGTTTACTTAAAGGTGGTAGTTGAGTTGCTTTCATGTCTGGAGCCAATATTCTTAATCTTCTGAATTTTTTCTTCTTCTGATTGAATTTACAACATCAATTTCTTCAGATAATATTTTTCTTACTTTATTCACTAGTTTTTTGCTTATTGCACTTTGTAATTTTTCTTTTTTTTTGTTATTTTGCCTATGTTTTTCAATTTCTTGTTTAATAATGTTTTTTAGTCTCTTCAAATTTTTTTTACATAATTTCCAAATCTGTGTTCCCTTTGTCAATAACTTTACAAAATCTTTTTTTTTTTTTTGTTTTTTTTTTTGCGGTATATCTTATCACCTATGGCAATCTTTATATATCTGAAATTAAGAAAAATAAATGAGTTTATTTATAAAATCTTGTAACACCAAATGAGTTTTTGCAATATTTCTAATAAAAGTGGCTATTATAAGCTGAAGTTAATGTTATATATTTATCCTATCTATTCTGAAAATTTTATGAACATGGTTGCTTGATATCGATTTTATTGTGAAAACATTAACTTGTAAAATAAAATAGTGTCTGTTTTCCTGTCTTTACAGAGTTGATATCCATTTCTCTCAGTCTATACATACATATACAGTTGTAGGCAGAATTATTCACCCCCATCTTCCATAATTACAAATAAAGCTGTAATACCTCAAATTTTGATGGAAAAATACGTTTTTCACAAATTATGAAATACTGGATTTGAAAGAATGTCCAATGATGCCCACAACAAAATTTATATTTTTATGTCAAACAATAATCCTTTTTTTTTTTTTTTTTTTTTAAATCATTTCATCCCAAGCAAGGCAGGAATGCCACAAAGAGTGAAAGTGAGAGAAAAGATTGGATATAGGGGGGATTGAGGAAAGGATAAAAGATTAACAAGATTCAAGAAGATTGTGATTGACATTGCATTTGAATTTTTGAAGTTTGTAATTTTCAGGGAAACAAATAGATGGAAGGGAGTTCCACAGGTGAGAAGTGTGAGAAAAGAAACTGTTGGAGTAAAAGTGATGGTTACATTTAACTATTTCAACAGTAAAAGGGTGGGGCCTAGATGCCAATTCATGCAGTCAGGGAACCAGGGAAAAAAGCCCATCAAAGAAGTTGCCAGGAAAATATTTGTAGAAAAAGGGAAGCAACGTCACATCAGTGAGAAAGTAATTGAAGTAGAGATGCCAAGTCAGGACCGATTACATTGCAGATTCTCCTTTGGATTTTGTCAAGAACTTCGAGATGAATAGCAGGAGCACCAGTATTCAATGCATGGGCAAATGGTAGATTTGTAAATGTGCAAGATAGACTCTGATGAGAAAAACTTTCTGGCATGACACAGTGATCCAACTTTCCTTGCAATAGATACGATTATTGATTCAATGTAGTTGCTCTACTTAAAGTCATTTGAAAATATGAGGCCAAGAAAGTGCAGTCTGTTGCTCTCCTGGAGTCTAACATCAGCCATTCTGATGGCAGGTAAAAAAAAGTTGCTCTATGGTCGTTAAATGAGAGCAGTTTCCTTTTGGAAGCATTAAAATTTACTAGCCATTTCTTGCTCCAATTAACCACTGACAAAACATTTAACATAGGATAAAATTATTAACCCTTTTGACTCAATAATTGTGTAACCTTTATTCTTGATTATTGCCTCTAATCATTTTTGATAGTACATTATAAGATCACTACACACACTTATAGGTATTTGCTCTTTCTTCCTTGGCAATAGTTTCTAGTTCCTTTAATTTTGGAGGACTTCTTTCTCTAACTTCAAATATGCCCATAATTTTCAATAGGGTTTAGGTCAGGATTTTTTGCGGGGTATACCTATACCTTAATTTTTCTGTCATCTAATTATTTTGTAACAATTCATACTGTGTGTTTTGGGTCATTGTCATGCTGGAATGTCCAGTGATGCCCCAAAACAGTTTTCGTGCTCTTTGTTTTATATTATTTTTAAGAATAGCCAATTACTGCTCTTTATCCATAATACCCTGTACTCTCACTAGTTCTCCTGGTCCAGATGAAGCAAAACCTCCCCAGAGCAGAATACGCTCACTGATGTGCTTAATTGTAGGGAGGGTATTTTTTGGTTTGTGAGCTTCATTCACTTCCCTCCATATATAATGGGAGTTCATATGACCAAATAAATCTAGTTTGGTTTCATCTGACCATAAAATATACTTCCAATATTTACTCCCATATTCTAGATGGCTTCTAGGCATAAGCTAATCTGCATTTTAGGTGTTTAGCCTTAAGCAAGTGAGTTTTCCTTGGGTGACAAGCTCAAAGTCCTGCTCAAAGCATCTCGTGACTGTCTTTGTCGATACATTCAACCCTGATGTCTTTACATCATTGACAATGTCTTTTGTCGTCAAGTGAGGATTCTTTGAGACATCTCTAACAATTTTCCTTTCCAGTCTTTAATTTATTCTCAACACAATGAATCTCATTGTACTTTTTGATAATACTACAAATTGTCTATCTAGGAACATTTAAATGCTTGGAAATTTTTCTATATCCATCAGCTTCATTCAGAGCTTCTTGTCAAGTTCAGCCATCTTTACCATGGTTTCAGAATGAATGACTTATCACGGTACGTGGCACTCACATATTGTCTTTGTTACCTTTTAGAATGTTATAGAATCAGGACAATACTACTTCATTTTCAAAAGGTGTTTGTATTAAATGTCAAATTAAAAAAAAACAAACAATACATTTGCCATAGAGCAATATTATTTCAAAAATTTACATAAGAGGAGCAAATAATTTTGGACTGCTCCAATTTTTAGAAAAATCTATAACTATGAATAGCTTCGCTTATGCTGTGTGGGCAGCTTTGATTCAGTTATCAACGTATTTCATCAGATGCATTTGATATTTGTACGCTGCAAAGATATAGAAATTGTTTAATATTCTCCAGGTCCAGTTCGTTGATGATGATTTTGGCTCCAGGTGGTGATTGATGACCCATTCATGGTTAGAAGCAGGTCTTTGCCACGTTGTTGGTGAGGCCATAGCGAATGTACACTTTGGAGAAGTTTTCCACTGAGATCTGGTGGTCTTTGAGTTCTTGGCCTATAGTGCAGTTGTCATAAATATATTGGTGCTCTATGACTTGTGCATTTGGAGCTCTATGGCTTGTGCATTTCATGCTCTATGGCTTGTGCATTTGGAGCTCTATGGCTTGTGCATTTGGAGCTCTATGGCTTGTGCATTTGGTGCTCTATGACTTGTGCATTTGGAGCTCTATGGCTTGTGCATTTGGTGCTCTATGGCTTGTGCATTTGGAGCTCTATGGCTTGTGCATTTGGTGCTCTATGGCTTGTGCATTTGGAGCTCTATGGCTTGTGCATTTGGTGCTCTATGACTTGTGCATTTGGAGCTCTATGGCTTGTGCATTTGGTGCTCTATGGCTTGTGCATTTGGTGCTCTATGGCTTGTGCATTTGGTGCTCTATGGCTTGTGCATTTGGAGCTCTATGGCTTGTGCATTTGGTGCTCTATGACTTGTGCATTTGGTGCTCTATGGCTTGTGCATTTGGAGCTCTATGGCTTGTGCATTTGGAGCTCTATGGCTTGTGCATTTGGAGCTCTATGGCTTGTGCATTTGGAGCTCTATGGCTTGTGCATTTGGAGCTCTATGGCTTGTGCATTTGGAGCTCTATGACTTGTGCATTTGGTGCTCTATGGCTTGTG
Source organism: Acanthosepion esculentum (assembly GCA_964036315.1). NCBI lineage: Eukaryota > Metazoa > Mollusca > Cephalopoda > Sepiida > Sepiidae > Acanthosepion > Acanthosepion esculentum. The sequence continues at coordinate 66,081,460 of OZ038515.1, read as the reverse complement.
CATTTGGAGCTCTATGACTTGTGCATTTGTTGTTAATTCTGGACCAGAGACAAGCTACATTGAAGAGGCTGTCATTGGTGCAATATTGAATATAGTGATTTCTATTACGTTGGTGCAAAAATAATGTTGTTTTTTGACGTTCAACTTCATGTGAGAAAACAACATTATTTTTGCACCAACCTAATATATCAATTGTGCCAATAAACAACTGAGCCTTCAATTCCAAGCTTGATGTTTTAGAAAACTAAAAAAGGATTCAGCAAGGGACATAAGACAAGGATATGTCTTCTCACCAAACTTATTCAACTTTGACAGTGAGGCAATCCTGAGAGAATTAAAAGTTCTACCAGGATTCATTATTGGCAGCCACAATCTTAACATTAGATATGCAGATCATTGTGTTGATAAAAGACAGAGAAAGAATTCTAATGTGAACACTACAGTTAAAACTTGCTATCATTGGACATCAAACCTCTCAATCATTAGCACAAATTGGAGCATTTTAGAAAAGTAAAAGAAATCCTTGAAAAATCAATAAATCTCTGGAACAATTAGAGTAAAGATTTACAGTATTATTGAAACTGATAATACTGAGGAGAGTGCTGGAATATTGCAGAGACTTGTTACTTGATTCAAAATAATTTTGGCATGAAAACTGAATTAAAAATATCCTCCATTGCAGTTTGTACATCTGAAAAAGGCTGAAGAATAGATTGGCTGAAGTATTGTGGTAGTAACAAAAGCAACACAGAGTTCAAGCTGCTGGTTAACCCTTTGAATGATAATGTTTCTTTCCTATAATTATAGGAGGCTATAGAATGGATCAAGTGAAACGCTGTAGTCATGACAAAAACAGCAAAAAGAATTATATATTCAAACACTCATGGAATGATACTTTCAAAATGTAGAAAAACAGGAAATAGAGGAAGAAATCCCTTTCATTTTTTTTTCAAAATCTGTATATCAGAAGTAATCTCTAAAATGATGACTGTTATGGTCCAGGTTAGGACCAAGAAGAACAACATGAACACAAGAGTAGAAATAACAAAGATATATTACACGGAATAATAATACAAAATGTGGAAGGTGTTTGTATGACTGTCAGTCTGGTTTGGAGTGAACTACTATTGGCTCGACTCGATTCGTCTCTCTCTTGAGAGGTGTAGTATACATAGTGTTAGGAAGAGTTAATTCTGTAGTTATAGGTAAGGACCCATAACAATGACAAAATAAAATTTAAAAAAAACCTGAAATTGAGCAACTTGGCAACATATTTGTTATTTGTAAGTTTTATATAATTGCTCAAGGTTAGAGTTAACTTTGCTTTAACCCTACCTCAAACAGAAGGAGCAATTATTTTTTAATATCAAAGTAGTTAAACATTTCATATTATCTAATCTTGTATATCTCTAACAAATCATGTTGTTTACAGATAATTAACAAATAGGGAAATTAAATAAATATTTTCATGGCAATTGTTCTAATGAGATTTCTTCCTTGGTACTTGGCTGCATAAATTTAGATGGACTATGAGATTGGCTACTAAATCTCATAGTTTTACTCTTGAAATAGCTAAATGTAACCATAAGTTCTATTCTAATAGTTTCTTTTCTCACACTTCTCATTTGTGGAACAATTTTCTGGCTTCTTGCTTTCTTGTCACCTACAACCTTCAAAAATGTAAATCACCATCTTCTGTCTTCCTGAGTCCTGTTTTTTATTACCTGTTTCTCCTCACTAATGTTTTCTCATCTTCTTTCACTCTTAGTAACCCCGTTGTGTTTCAGTAGCATTATTGCCTTGCTTGGGGTGAACTGATTAAAAATTTATTTGGCAATCCTGAGCTAACACACCACCAGGCTCGTCTACCGAGCTGTTGTAATCTCAACTCTCTTGTATGACTCTGAGACCTGGATATTTTCCTGAAGAGTCATCAGCAAACTTGAGAGATTCCATCAAATGAAACTTGTTGTAGGACTGGATCATGAACAACACAAAGTTCTCCTCCAAGATGGGGAGAGCTTAGAAAACATGATTCATCCCTGACTTGGATGAGCCAGACACCTTGTCTGGATGCCAGGTATCCACCTACGCAAACAAATCCTCTTCTCGGAGCTCACATTTGGCAAGAGACCATGTAGAGCCCTATGTTGTTGATTCAAGGATCAGCTCAGAAACGACTTGCTGTGGACAGAAATTGATGCAGTTAATTGGGAGATGGAAGTTGCAGAAAGAACCAATTGGAAAATAGCGGTCCATGAAAAAACAACATCTTTGAAAACACCAAAAGATAAATAGAAGAAATATAAAGAGCCCAAAGAAAAGCCAAAGCGCTCCATCCCTTAACCCCTTCTACCCTATCCTGCAGTGGCTGCTGATGTCTCTTCAGATCCAACATAGGACACGTTTAACATAGAAGGAAATGTCGATGAGCACACTTATACACGGCCATGAGTTTCACCACTGCCGATGATATAGAAAACTTTAATTTTTACATATTATAAAAATAGCTTTTTATCTGTGCATCTATATAAAAAAAAATACGATACTAACTTTGGAAGTAAATGAATAAAAAGTAATATAAAAATAGATGTGTCAGAGAAAGAATGGAAACACTTGGGATTTTGGCAAATCACTTTAATCAGTTATAGAAAATTCCTTTGGAAACTTGATAAGGTCCAAAATCTCTGTCTCCACTAAATTTTAATTACAAATTTATTTTCTTGTTTTTATTAGTTTTTCTTTTCTTTTCTTTTTTTTATTTAGAAATGTATTTTGTTTGGAAGTAACTTGTTACTGGCATTTCTTAAAAAAAAAAAAAAAAAAAAAAAAAATTATATTTGTCAATATGCCTTTCTCCCCACCCCCCACCCCGATAGGCACAAGGAGTTAGGAGAAAAATAAAAATAAAGCAGAAATTTCTGTTTCTCAATTCAAGTTTCTGATTATCAGCTATGAAACATTTTTGGCTCCGATCAGAAATTGAATGGTAAATAGATATCTCTCACTATTAGCTTAGCTATATATATATATATATATATATATATATATATATAGTAAAAAAAAGTTTGGTAATCCATATGGATAATCTTAAGGACGATGTAATTCAGAGACCTCAATGTCAAACCAGAGCAAATATTAATTTAATTAGAAAACAGACAACCTTAAGGGTCCATTGATTACATTTTATTTCCCCAGGAAGGTGTTTTTTTTCATTTTTTTTATGCTTGGAAATGTGATGTGAGGAACCAGGGAAAAAAAAATCACCTTCCTGGGGAAATAAAATATAATCAAAGTTGTCTGCTTTCTAATTAGATTTAGATATAAATATATATATATATATATATATATATATATATATATATATATATATATATATATATATATATATATATATATATATATATATAAATTATTCAATGGTCAGTTTTCAATCAATACCTGATGATTGTGTTGTTCTACTAGTGAGGAAAAAAAAATGTATATTTATTATTAATATAAATTATAGCTCTGTTATTATACACCAAACACTACTTTATTAGCATCAGCACTCAATGTGTGTGTGAGATATATATATATATAAAATTTAAATAAAAATAAAAACAGACCACTTTAAGGTTCCATGTAATAAATTATTTCACCACAGCCCTTTTAAAGGACCGTGGATCATCAGACTTTACTTCCAAAGGTTGAAACGAAAGAAATTTACACATTAGTACTGCCCGTCAAAAATGTGTAAATTTCTTTTCATTTTTCATTTCAACCTTTGGAAGTAAAGTCTGATGATCCACGGTCCTTTAAAAGGGCTGTGGTGAAATAATTTATTACATGGAACCTTAAAGTGGTCTGTTTTTATTTTTATTTAAATTATTAGCTCTGATTTACATTGAGCTCTCTGGATTTTATCCTCCTTGGGTCTACCCATATGATTACCTAGTTTTTCGTAAACATATATATATATATATATATATATAATTATAAAAAAGTTATTAGTCAGAGTTGAATTAGACCAGGAAACAGTATTAAAAATTTCTATGCCTTGGAAATGGTAATTCCCTGCCTGCTACAAACTTCAAAATTTTTAATGTTACACCAATCACCATCTTCTATCATTCTGCTCTTTTATTGTCCTTTTTCCTGACTAAAGTCTTCTTGCTCTCTTTCACTCCTAAAATCCCTTTGCATCTTAGTCATATTATCACTTTACTTGAGAGTGCCATGAAGGGGAGCAACATCAGGCAGCTGTTCCCCAGGGCTGGGCACCTCGTAGTATTATTTTCCTCAGTTTGTGCCTCTGTCCTCTGACGGAGCCACAACCGAGTTTCACTCTGCCAAAAGATAGACATGCATCTGAGAAATGATAAACCCTACCTGCCATGTGCCAGGTAAGTATATGTGATAAGGTATGTATAAAAATAGAATTGGAACAGTTAATCAAAATTGAATCTTAATTTAAAAGAAATGGTTTTAAGTGAATCTCAGGAATAGTAAAAAAAAAAAGAAAAAAAAGAAAAAGGTCCTTAGGTAAAAGATTTGTAAAATATTTTTTTAATCATAACATGAAGTAAATTCTTTTTATTCCTTTTTTTTTTTCCCCATCATAACTTTCAATTGTAAATACTCAGCATATTATAGATTTATTATCTTTTGTGTCACTTCATCGAGAGAATGATAAAGAGTATAGACCCAAAAAAGACAGAAAAGAGGAAGGAGAATTCTTATGATGAAATATTAAATGTACCAGCATAGATGAGTCATGAAGGGGAACACGTTATGAGCAGAAGACCAGAATCACACCTGCTTTGTAGCCTTGTGCCACATCTCTATTTTGTAATAAATGTTGGTTTTACTAAGATCTTCCTTGTTGCGTGACAGCATTCAATTTTTAACAATAACATGTATATGATTGTGTATATGTCATAAGAAATAATGTAGATACCTACAAATTTATTTATTTTTATATATATATATATATATATATATATATAAGGAAACGGAGTCCTTATAAATTCATTGGTAATAGTTTATTTCATGGAACCAAATTGATTCCAAATCATTAGACCAAGCGATTTTTATATATATATATATATATATATATATATATATATATACACACACACAGAGCTGTTTGATAAAAGTGACTCACATTATCCTTTGAATTTAGCTCAACTTTCGTTTCATTGAAGAAGAGAACATTCTTTCAGTCTTCTACACTTAGGATCCACCATAATTTACTTTGACTTTTCAGTCAGCCTGATGTAGATTTATGAGTTCTTAAACTTTAAAATATTGAAAACCTAAGAACAGTTTTACTTTTGTTTATAAATACCTATTGCAAAATAAAATCATTACATTTGCTTTGATAAGGTCCATCAACTAAGATCAGCTTTCCTTTTGTCTTTATCCATTCATATGTATATATGTATAGCTGACCACTATAAGCAATAATAACGAAAATTGCAATATGAGCTCTGGTAAAAAACATGCAATGATAACAGCAAAAATTGAAATATGATCGCTGGTAAAAATGATTGAAGACATTAAGTTGATAAGTTCATACACAGATGTCCTTAAGGACACATGGCACAGTGGATAAAGGCATTGGTTAGATCCAGTGACAGGACCCAAAGAGTTGTGAGTTCAATACTTAAGGCAGTGGAGAACTTGGAGAGGGGAAATTAACAGGAGATAACTGATAACTGACATCCATGAGACGTGGAACTAGAACAGCGAGCGAAATAAAGGATTCAGTTCGATATGCCATCTGAAACAGACTGGAGTGTACATTAGTCAAAACATTGTGATAAATATGGCAACAAAGATTCAGACAATAGTCTGAATAATGTAAATAGTGTACATAATACCTCATGGCCACTTGTATTTGAGGAGACCTGTCTACTAGAGCAGATGCTTGGCACATTTGTGTTTATTCAATACCCACAGTTTATACTGCAATTGTGAAAGTTGGGAGAGAGTGTTATCAAGAATTTGAACAAGGCCAGCTATCAACGGTTCTGTCTACCCAATTTCATTCACAAGTCTTGGGTCAACCCATGGTATTGTTTTCAGGCCACATACTGGGATCAACCCTTTCAGTCTGATAACATCAGGAAAAGTCTCCTTGCTAACAAATCAACCATGGTGAGATTTGAACCCGAGTTCAGAATGTGAACATTCTAACCACTTGGCCATGGGCCCATCATATATATATATATATATATATATATATATATATATATATATATATATATATATATATATGATGTGTGTTAAGATTTGATAGTGGCATAACTTACCTTCTCTTTTGGTAAGTGATTTTAGATAAAAATTGTGGTTGAATTTATTTCTGTGTATGACAAATACATTTGATAAATTGTTATGTATAAGGTCTCTTTTGTATTCATATATATGATTTTTTTCAAACAAAATATAACCCTACCAATATTAAGCCTGTCAAATGAAAAAAACATGAAATGGCAAAAGAAAAAGAAACCAAAAAACAAAGAAAAAAAATAACAAAGGAAAGGAAAAGATGAAAAGAAAAAGGCATCTACTTTGGCAATAACCCAAAGTGCTCAATGCCTCTAGCAAATAGACAAGACAAAACAGTAAACATGAAACAGCACAAAGAGACTAGGTCCAGATTATTACTCAGTTTCTCATGGTGTGATCGTCTGATGATAAAAACAGTTCTGAGTTTCTGGTAATTTTGAAGAATTATTTTAAACTTAATCTGCACACACACACACACACACACACACACACACACTGTTTTATAAGTTGAAGGAAGTTAGATTGATACAGGGGATTATAGGGAGTGAAAATGAGCAGAAAAGTTGAGTATAGGGCGGATTGAAGAAAGGATAAAAGATGAATGGGATTCAAGAAGATAGAAGATGGTGGTTGATGTATTTAAATTTTAAAGTCTTTCTTTGCAGTGTGTCTTATTGCTATGGTCCAAGTTCCTTGTACCACAGTGATGGTCCAAGTTAGAACCAATGAAGGATAACTCGAACACAGGTATGGAATGACACAGATATATTACATACAGAAATATGTACAAAGAAGTAGAAGTGTTAGTAATGACTATCAGATTTGGTTAGAGTGAACTATGTTGTCTCGACAAGTATCACTATTCCAATGTCTTACAGTAATCGTCTGACTCGACTCTGTCTCTGACTCTGAACTCTGCTCCCTCTTGGGGCGCAGTATTTATGATGTCCGGAATAGTCCATTATTATTATTATGGGTAAGTTCTCATAACACTTATATAAAATTTTGGTGTTATCTGCTAAAATTTGTCTTGTGTTAATATTATTTTGCATATTTGTTATATGCTCATCTCTATGTGTGCAAATTGCATTATATATATATATATATAACACACACACACACACACACACACACACATATATATATATAACACACACACACACACACACATATATATATAACACACACACACACACACACATATATATATAACACACACACACACACACACACACATATATATATATAACACACACACACACACACACACATATATATAGACACACACACACACACACACACACATATATAGACACACACACACACACACACACACATATATATAGACACACACACACACACACACACACACACACACACACACACACACATATATATATATATATAGACACACACACACACACACACATACAACAGAACAAATGGGAATGAATATTCACAAGGAGTCAGATTTTGATGGAATATATAAAAGTTTACCAGGGTCATCTTTTTTTGCATATAGCTTGTCAGTTTGAATCCTATATCAGGATTTCAGCCTTCTAATTTGAATATCCTCACTATCAAAGTGAGAATTTTCAGGTGGGCCAGCAATCACGTTGTGTTTTGGTCAACCGCAAACTATGTCATATAGGAAGAAAATAACTAACTACCAACACCAAGGTTCGAGCATGACACTCTGGACTTATGAATATGCTTTCTGCCAGACGTATAAATAGCGGTGTCAGGTTACTGACTGTAGTGACAATTGAGTGGAACTATCCAGTCAAATTAGTGTGAATTATTGTACGTCGATGATTTGGGTTTTGATTTAGGATTTACTGGTTGTTAAGCCGAGCTGTGCTACTAACAAGATATTCACTGAAATGGTTAATTCTCTTTGGCTGATTTTACTTCTTTGTTCTTAAGTATTTATTTGCGGTTGTAATTAAATATTGTTTTATCTTAACATTGAAGTCTTGAGTTATACTTAATTATTAATGGCCACTGTACATCACAAAATATAGTCACCACTTCTATATTGCGAACAATGAAAAGATACCAGTTTGATGATGTAAATATAAATAGCAGTTTTTAGAAATTTGTTAGTTTTTGCACTCAACAGAAGAAATAATTAAAACTTTCCCAGTGGCCATTAATGATTATCTGAAGAAAATGTTTTCATACATGATCATCTGCTCACTGTTTTTTTTTTTATATGGTCAAGCAAATTTGGGCCTTTGGAAGAACAAGCAATGCAAAACCACTCCCCAGTCATTGCAGAGTAGAAAATATTTCTGCAAATGTTGAATGCATAAAACATGAGAACAATACAAAAGAGAGGCATGTCTCGCTTGTCATACACTTTGTAGATGAATATGCCATCTTCAATGGTGACATCAAGATTTAAAAATGATGGATTAGTACCTGAATGTTCAACTTTCAATTTGAGCTCTGCAAAATATATGACCTGAAAGACTTTATCAAACTCACCATCATTATTAATAGTGCAAAGACCATGTGCATGTGTGTGTGTGTGTGTGTGTAATGTGAGTGGCTGTGTAGTTAGGATGTTAGTTTCAGCCATGAAACTTGGGTTCAAATCTCACCAGGATTAATTTGTCTAGGAGGTGACTTCTTGATAATATTGGTTTGGAGAGATGATCCCAGTCTGTGATGCTGTTGGGAATACCCCATAATCATAACTCAGATTGACCAAAGCCTTATGAGTGAAATTAGGTAGTTAAACTGTTGGTTCCTATCTGTGTAGGAATGACTGCAGAACACTTGCCCCTCCTCTGTTTATAGGCAGAAGCACACAAATGTAGGCTAGGATTTCTTACTAGCCAATAAAATAGGCCAGTTCTCGGTTTCATATGACTCAATCCCGGTCTGTCTTGCCTTGAAGTCAAAACACTATGTTCGCTTCTCCAAACTTGCTCTTGTGTGTCAACCCCAATTCTTAGTTTGTGAACTTCTTGCCATCTTACTGTTGCTTTACCTTATGACTGTTATTTTGCCTTGTATATATTGTTTGCTTGTTTTATATTATTTTTTCCCCCTGTTCTTTTACTTGTTATTGCTTATTGCAAACTTTGTCAGTTTTGTTTGTTGGACAGTTCCTTATTTTGCATGCACGTTAACTACAGGTTACCAATTTGTGAAAAATTAGTAGAAAATCTTTGGTTCCAATATAGACTAGAAGTGACTGCAAAACACTTTCCCGTCCAAATTTATAGGCAGAAGCACACAAATTCATCCTAGCCATTAAAATAGGATGGTTCTCGATTTCATATGATTCAGCCCCAGTCTGTCTTGTCTTGAAGTCAGAACACTGCTTGTCTGAACTTACTCTTGTTTCAACCCCAATTCTTAGTTTATGAACTTTTTGCCTGATTGTTAATTTGCCTTGTATATATTATTTGCTTGTTTTATTTTATTTTTTGCTTTGTTCTTTTCTTCTTCTTATTGCTTATTGGATTTTGTAAATTCTGTTTGTTGGTCAGTTCTGCCATTTATTTATGTTTAATCATGGCCACTCACTCTACAATTGTTTGGCAGCTATGGTTATGAAGTGATGATTATGCTAGCATGGAGTTAGATCATGATAACCAAGGTTTTCAGTGTACTGGCTTCATACAACTAATGATGATGCCAGATTATGCACTCTCTCCCAGAAACTGTAACTAAGGTCTGCACAGTATAGTTGCAGTATAAACCACATTTTGGTTCTAGGTTTTAATTAAATATGAAAAATGTGCTTGAGTGGGTGTCTGTAATAAGGATTAGCTAGCTCCTGTAACAGATTGGTGTTCTTGGAAACAAGCAGCCTACCATGAATTATCTAGTGTGTTTGTTTCTGATTTTATTTGCTTTTTTAAGATGTCTATATTAATCTTGTAATCTGTTAAATATCAGCAAAATTTGAACTGGTAAAAAAGCCATATATGTATATTTTTTTTCCCAGGAATATATGTTTTATCTCTTTACTTGAATTGATAAGGTTTCTTTGGAAATGTTGGATTCAAGGTGATAATTCTAAGGTGTTAAGCTAACATTTTTCCTGTTCACATGAGACTGTCTTTTACTGTCTATGAAATCCACATCTGGTTGTTTGGAAGTACAGTATATGTAACATTTTCTATAATTTCCATTCTTAAAAAACTTCCTTACTACTTATTGATATTGTCATGATCCTGTTTTGTTTGTTATTCAATAAAAAATAAATTAATTTTAATGCAAAACTTGCGGTCAAGTCAGAATATAATTACTAGAGGGGGAAATTGATTTTTAAAAAAATATAAGAAAAAATGATAAGCTTACTGTTGCTCAATATTACATTAATATCTTTGAAAATACTCTTTTTGGGGTATCTCATACTTACCCAAACATCCCTTCCACTTCCCAAGATACTCCACAAAGTCTTCTTTCAGAATCACTATTTCTTGCTTTGTCGCATTCTGCTTAACCTTTCTTATGGTGCTTTAACAACATTTTTATTTTGGGAAAAAGACACAAAGTACCATCTGAACTGTAGGAGATGCTGTCAAACTTGGGTGATCTGGTGGAGGGAGAACTGGGAAAATATGTAAAGAAACTACTTGATTGATCTGTGTGACTGTTACAGTCGATAAGCTTGCTCTGTGCAGTCTCATTGATGACTGTGCAACCTCATTGGAGAGTCTGTTCTTACCTGTGCACTAAACTGCCCTCTGATTTGTTATTTAATTAAATCATTGTTGCATAACTGGTTCTTAACATACTCAAAATAGCTGGATATATGCTAGGCAGAACTTATCCATAAATTTGATACTTCTTATGATAAGCAAACTTTTCTTGGCTGAGGTTTCATGGGATAATCATTATGATGTAAGTACTTAAGTGTAGTTTAAATATCATTTATATTTTACCAAAGATTGAATCCTAAATCTGGTATTGGCATGACCAGAGTTCCAAAAACTTTTTCACCTTCATCCTGGAGCCTTCCTGTAAAACAATTTTACTCATCTTCAAAAAATTTCAAACTACCAAATTTTTATTTTTTTTATAAACTTTATCATTTGTAGCATGAAAAAAATAAAATTAAAATATTTAGGAAATAAATAAAAAAAAGATAGAAACTATTAATTTTGAAAATGAATAAATACTAAAATAGTTAAATTTTACTGTATTTGAATATTTTGGTTAAATCACCTTGAATATGTATTTTTTTTTATGTTCTTATTTATTGGGTTTTATGCTCGGAGTAAATTTACTAGACTTTAAGAATTGTGCTGAATGGATTTTTTTCTCTATAAAGAATATTAGCACATTACAACTATTCACAATCGAAAAAGTTTTGAAGTCTTTGTCAAAACATTTTCATTTGCAATTATCTGTTTTGGGTTGTTGGCTAAATTTTTCATGTGGGTTTATCAATTTAAAAATTTCCTTTGCATTTTTAATTTAATTTGTGATAAGCAAAAAACAGCACAAATGTTGTTTGCTAATGATTCATTCAAATTTTTTGTAGCCAAAAACTGACATGAAAAAAAAAAATTCTTTTTAAAATTTTTAAAATAATGTTCACCATATTTACATTATTCGTGACTGTTGTCCTCATCTTTATTGCAATATTCATGACATTTTGGTGGTGAACAAAACTTGGAGAGTTGAGTTGAAAGGAGATAACTGAGACATCTGGAGGAAGCATGACATGTGGAACTAGAACAACTTACCCCAGTGGATGAAATAAAGGGTTCAGTTTGAAATTTCAATCACCTGACGAAGGCCAAAATGTACAACACTGTAGTTTGAAACTGGATTGCCAGTGAGTAACATGGGTGATTCCATTATTAAATAGATCATGTGATCATAAAGGAAGTAGTGTGATGACAATATGATCTCTGTTCACTCTTCTTATCTATCCACTATTGCTATACATTCACTCTCTCTACCCTACTGCTATATGGATTACGATTCTCTTCTGATCATTATACTATATGGCAATTACTACTTGAACAAGTATTACTAGTGCAAATATTCTTGGAAGGCATTACTACTAGTTCCGGCATCTATGATGTTTTGATTATAACAAGCATTTTTGGAAGTGATAACAAGCTTTTGCTTGACATAGCAAAAGTGACAAGTGAAGCCGTCCAACATCACAAAAATGAACTATATGAAAAAAAATCAATTTTATTCAAGGTTTTCACTATACATGAAGTAGGCTTATACATGATAAGAAAAACAAAACGACGAAAGTATTTTGAAAATATAAAAAATTAATCAATTTAAATGTTTCCAAAGTATGTGAGTCATCAGGTGTTAACTTTATGGATTTGGGCTTTTCACTCAAGATTACCAGCAATCATTTCTGTAAGGAAAAAAAATATTATCAGCAATACATTTTTTTGTAAAAGAAACTACTAATGCTCCCAAGACAATTAAATTTTGGCATTAAATGACCCATAAGGAGTTGATATGCCGCTAAACAAACAAACTCAAAATCCTCATTCTTAGGCAGTGTTATATTGTCATCAAGCGGTCACCCATCTAGGTACTGATCAGACTAGACATTGCTTAACATTTTTGTAAAAGAAACTACTAATGCTCCCAAGACAATTAAATTTTGGTATTAAATGACCCATAAGGGGTTGATATGCCACTAAACAAACAAACTCAAAATCCTCATTCTTAGGCAGTGTTATATTGTTATCAAGCGGTCACCCATCTAGGTACTGATCAGACTAGACATTGCTTAACATTTTTGTAAAAGAAATTACTAATACACCCAAGAAAATTACATTTTGGCATTAAATGACCCATAAGTAGTTGATATGCCACTAAACAAACATACTGGCAATTTTATTATAGACTTTGTTTTAAGTTTGTTTTAATGATGAATTAGCACAACTGAGTCTCTCTTATCTATAAAGTTTGATATATAGATGTATGTTAGAATTTTCAAATCTATTCCAAACCACTGTGATAGACCAAGAAAGATAATTGGAAAAAGTCCAAAAACTGACACAAATAATAAACCATCTCTGTAAACATAGAGAGCTGAAGTTAATTACATTCAACTTAATTATTCAAACGGCAATTAATTTCAAAAGGGCACAGTTATAGAAAGAATAGGCTATTTCTTCATTAGGAAACATAACCCGAGCATGTCCTGCTCTTTCTATATCTGGAATAGTCACAGGATAAAAAAGATCAGTTACATAGTGAACTTTCTCACCGGATGGAACTCTTCTTTGTCAGAAGAATATCAGAAACAGATAGAAATTGAATTCAACATGATCTAGACAAGTTATCTAAGCAGGGATTTGAAAAAGTCAAGGTATATCAAATACAGAAATCACAACACTTGATAGATCACAATGTTTGTCATCAGCCTGTAAAAGAGGTTGACAACATCAGCAAATACAAGTCCCATACTTAGATGTCCTAGTTCCCAAACAAGGAGGCTGCTTTAAGGATCTCTGAAGCTCAGGCTGACAAGTTGAGATGGAAATTAAGACAGATACTCGAGAAAGCCAAGCCTTCCAAAACTTCTAATTCTGTCGTGTTTTGATAACTTTCTAAGGTTATCAAAATGACAGAATGATACCAAAATTATCATATTACTTGCAGGCAAGGGTAACACAATGGCAGTGATGGGCATGTTGGCACATTTCATAAATTGGCTAACCTCAATGGGGGTAGCAGTTATGGCAAATTAAAAAATGATCTTTCTCTGAAAATCAAAAGCTGTCACAGATCCTAAACAAGAACAAGGATGAATTCATAGTGAGAATTAATCCAAAGTTACAGAAAAAATTGAACTGAAGCTCATAGTTGTTGAAGCTTGGCTTGTCCTCCACTGAGCAGAATCCTTGTAAGTCCTATTTTTTTTATAGACTATCAGATGTCCTTCCATTTACATCAACTGGATGGTGAGTTTGACCATTATGAGTTTATTTACCAATGTTCACACAAAGTTTTATCAATGGTTCCAGACAAATTAAAATCAGAACCATCTCCAGGAGAATATATGGGTGTAGCTAATGAGAATGTTGACATTCTGTGTACAATTTTTTTCTAATTGGGTTCCTGCAGC
>OZ038515.1:66017107-66059607 GCA_964036315.1 Acanthosepion esculentum | reverse complement strand
CATCTGATGGCATAAAGACCCTCCCTATTTCCACCACGTCTGATGGCATAAAGACCCTCCCTATTTCCACCACATCTGATGGCATAAAGACAATCCCTATTTTCACCACATCTGATTGCATAAAGACCCTCCCTATTTCCACCACGTCTGATGGCATAAAGACCCTCCCTATTTCCACCACGTCTGATGGCATAAAGACCCTCCCTATTTCCACCACGTCTGATGGCATAAAGACCCTCCCTATTTCAACCACGTCTGATGGCATAAAGACCCTCCCTATTTCAACCACGTCTGATGGCATAAAGACCCTCCCTATTTCCACCACGTCTGATGGCATAAAGACCCTCCCTATTTCCACCACGTCTGATGGCATAAAGACAATCCCTATTTCCACCACGTCTGATGGCATAAAGACCCTCCCTATTTCCACCACGTCTGATGGCATAAAGACCCTCCCTATTTCCACCACGTCTGATGGCATAAAGACCCTCCCTATTTCCACCACGTCTGATGGCATAAAGACCCTCCCTATTTCCACCACGTCTGATGGCATAAAGACCCTCCCTATTTCCACCACGTCTGATGGCATAAAGACCCTCCCTATTTCCACCACGTCTGATGGCATAAAGACCCTCCCTATTTCCTCCACGTCTGATGGCATAAAGACCCTCCCTATTTCCACCACGTCTGATGGCATAAAGACCCTCCCTATTTCCACCACGTCTGATGGCATAAAGACCCTCCCTATTTCCACCACGTCTGATGGCATAAAGACCCTCCCTATTTCCACCACGTCTGATGGCATAAAGACCCTCCCTATTTCCACCACATCTGATGGCATAAAGACCCTCCCTATTTCCACCACGTCTGATGGCATAAAGACCCTCCCTATTTCCACCACGTCTGATGGCATAAAGACCCTCCCTATTTCCACCACGTCTGATGGCATAAAGACCCTCCCTATTTCCACCACGTCTGATGGCATAAAGACCCTCCCTATTTCCACCACGTCTGATGGCATAAAGACCCTCCCTATTTCCACCACGTCTGATGGCATAAAGACCCTCCCTATTTCCACCACGTCTGATGGCATAAAGACCCTCCCTATTTCCACCACGTCTGATGGCATAAAGACCCTCCCTATTTCCACCACGTCTGATGGCATAAAGACAATCCCTATTTCCACCACATCTGATGGCATAAAGACAATCCCTATTTTCACCACATCTGATGGCATAAAGACGCTTCCTCTATTGGTAATTTATAGCATCTAGGAAACATTAGCTAGGCCATATTTAAGTATATTTTTGTAAACATTTTATTTACCAATATATCCCTTAAAAATTGCCTTAGAAGTTATAGGTATGGCCTTGCTTAGAAGGCATTTTAACTTTAATCACATTTGGTTATTTGTCATAGAAAAATCATTGGGTAATGATTTTTAAAAGTTGAATAACTGAATGATGTTGTAATATCACATTCTGCCACTTCTGTTCAGCTGAGGGTCAAGGTGTTTAAATGGTTGGATGTCACTTGTGCTTGATTTGGTCAGTCAAGTTCAAGTCATTAGGAATGCATATTAGAAACCAGGTGTGACACTTCAAATAAGCAGCAGTTTTCGTCATTAGTTAAATATGTTAATATAGAAACAATTGTTCACACTGAGAACAGTTCATTACAACCTTCTTCATATATATATATATATATATATATATATATATATATATATATATGTAATGAACAAAATTAAAGACACATATATTGCAGTTTATTTGAATATTTAATGCCTAGAAACATCATAGATTTCATGTTCTTGACAAAGTGCTTTAAGAAAGAACACATTGTTTGTACCAGCTTTAAGTTTAGTTTATGTTAATAACCATAATTTGATCAAAAGTTCAGCTGTAATCTTAAGCTTCTATCTTTTGTCCCTTCCGTTACATAAATGAATTTGATTTGCAAATATAAAATTAATAATTTTCTGGGAATGCTTTTACTCTTAACTTTGCGGCCTGTGAAAAAATCTTTAAAAAAAACAAAAAAAAAAACATTTAAACTACAGTCCGTGGCGGAAGCTGATTAGAACTTGATTTAAATTTCCCGAAACGAGACCTTCTCAAATAGAAGACTCGAGGAGGAGAGTGGTTGAAAAAAAATACTAAGGACCAGAAGTATAATAAAGATTTAGTTTACTGCAATAAAGCTACTTAATGCAACATTCTCACAAAAGTTGAATTTGTTTGTGAGAAAAATGAAACCATAAGTGTGTAATTATAGTATGGAAAATAAGGGTGAAATCAACTGACTCCGAAAATTTGATCTCTCCAAATATTCTTCTTATTTTATGTGCCGTGTACCTTCAGGATGTAGGCGATCATAGCCCTCCACATATTCCTGTGCTCTTAAAAAGTTTTGTTTTTTTGTTATTTCTCCCAAACCCTATTCTACAATTCATTTCATCAAGTATGTTATGCTCTGCTTTCCTCTTTCCCTTCAATTTTTCCTCTGAGTATCAAGTTTTCCAAGCCCTCCTACCTCTTATATACCCCAGAAATTTCAACTGCATCTTCCTTATCTTAAGTATGTTTACTTTTTGTTTTCATTTTATCCAAAACCTTATTGTTGCTCACATGTTTGGTCCATCATATCCTCAGCATCTTTCTGTAGAACCACATTTTTGTTGCTTCAAGTCCTTCACCTTTGATGACATTGTCCAGCATTCACTGCCATACAATACAATACTTCTTATTTTATGTGCCGTGTACTTTCAGGACATAGGTGATCATAGCCGTTGACATCTTCCTGTACCTTGTAGTTTTGTTTTTTTGTTATTTCTTGTTGTAATGGAATGTTCCACTCTCTCTATCACCTATTTGGACTGTCTATATCAGTAGCTATATAAGGTCAGCACAGCATATACCTGGTGGACTTCTTTGGCAATTAATTGGAAATTTGTCTCCAGTTGTGCTGGTCAAACTCTCTGCCTTTGGACGGAAAGGAACCCAGACGAGGCTATGCCAAAGAGTAGAGTCTCGTCTGGGTTAGTAGACAGCTACCCAACCCCGTGTATACGGGGTCTACGGGGAATTTTTGTCTGAGCCTATGGGCTCAGTTTTGCCCCGCATTAAAAAACAGCCTTGTGCCACATCCTGCCTTGCGGGGAGGTAAGGTAAATATCCTTGCTTTGGGAATTACTAGCCTGTCACCCGATTCTCTGTCTTTCAGTAGTGTATTCTCTTTTACAATAAACCTCTCTTTCTTTCATCTATGCACGTATTGCTGTTCCTTCACTCGAGTACCTCTTTAAGGATACAATATTTCTCCCAAACCCTGTCCTACCATTCATTTCCTTAAGTTCATCATGTATGTTACATACGGCTTTCTTCTATCCCTCTTTCCTTCAATCTGCCCTGTGAGTATCATGTTTTCCAAGCTCTCCTTCCTCATTATGTGTCCCAGAAATTTCAACTGCCTCTTCCTGATGTTTAGTATCAGTTTTCTTTTTGTTCCCATTTTCTCTAAAACCTCGTCGTTGCTCACATGTTCTGTTCATGGTGTCCTCTGCATCTTTCTGTAGAACCACATTTCTGTTGCTTCAAGTCTCTTCTTCATCTTTGAGGAGATTGTCCAGCATTCGCTGCCATACAGATATCACGTAACAGACCAGTACACTTTTCTTTAATCTATAATCCATGATGTAAACATGAAGTTAGATATGGCTGAAGATAGGTGGGAAGAATGCATTGTTTTCTTTGGGATAAGATCCAAATAATGTTTAGAACGCTTCAGTAATGGTTGATTGGCTGAAAGAGGTTGCTAACATTAATCTGATAGTATAGCGTTCAATGTAATATAGGTGCCTGTATTCAGTAAGGCAAAAACCTTTGCGTCTTGGGTATGATGATAAACTGTATCTGGCAGCAAGGCCTCTGATTGGAAGGTTCTGAGGAGTGTGGAACCACCTCTTAATTCCTGTTGTTCCCAGGTCCACCCTGGCTCAGAGTGGTAGCATCTTTTAGGATCCCAGCTATGGGTAAATAGTGAACTCACAAACAAGAAACAATACATTTTTATAGCAAAGTGACAATCAATGCAACACGAAAAAAAAAAAAAAAGGATTTTTATAATAAAATTACCAACAATACATTTTATGATCTAAAAACTATATATCTAAAAAAAAAAGGATTTTTATAATAAAATTACCAACAATACATTTTATGATCTAAAAACTATATATCTAAAAAAAAAAAAAAAAAGTGTTTTGGACAACTCAATACCACTGACTGAGCACCAGGACAAGTGAGGACCAGAAAAGAATAATTTTTTAATAACCAAATAAAAGTAATTTATTAAGGATTAAAAACTTATTAAAAAATAAATCTCTTTATGGTTTACTTTATTAAAACCAATTAAAAAATATTTGCTAATTAAGGTTTTTATCTTTAATAAATTAACTTTTTTATAACTAAATAAAAGTATGTTTTTCTGGTGCTGAGTTGTCTTGCAGTCAGCAGTGTTGAATTGTCCTTTCCTGTAAAAAAAAAAAATAATAATTTGAAAGTATAAAATTATGTACCAAAAATATTCAGTTGAAGCTTTAAAATTGCATTCAAAATATTTAGATTTTGGCATGAAATGCGACAGAGATTGATATACCGCTAAAGAAAATCAACCAACCAAAAATCTTTGTATGGAAATTCTTGAATTTGAAATAAATAGTTTCACCAGTGTCTTGTGAAAGTACTAAGAAGATTACCGATCATTGGTAGACATAGCCATATTATTATTTAAAAAAAAATTTTTTTTCAGTTTTTAAATTGACTCTACAATCTTTAATAACCTGATTTAGAACTATCTATAATGTGAACTCCTTCTCATTGGATGAATTAGGCACACCTTACAAAAGCCATTGGTTGAAATATAATAAAATTAATGAGGATGAATTTTTTTTCTTCGTAAACTTTTCCACTCAATATGAATAAAAATGTATGCATTATTTTTAGTGATGGGCTTAGAAATTTCATTAAGTTGTCTTTTTTTTTTTTTTTTTTTTTTCATTGCTCAGATGGTTTTAACTGTTAATGCTTTCACTGCTGCATTGTTGTAACCTGGCTGTGCTGGCCCATTTTAGTAAAAAACAAGAAATTGATATTTATTGGAAATTAATGACTATAAATACTTTGACAGTGATTTCACATGGGTGCAGCTTTATAGGTTTCAACAGGATACTCTGCAGTACTGTTGAAGCTAAAGAATACTCCCAATACACCATAAAAAGGTCTTGAAAAACATTGTATTGTTGGTTGGTTATTTTTGTTTAGTGGCATATCAACACCTCTTTTTGTTATTTAATGCTGAAATCTAAATATTTTGTATGGAATTTTATTTTATTTATTTTGTTTTTTTTCCATAATAATGGTTTCAGTGACAAGTCTTGCTAATTAACCCTTAGCTGGGGAGAAGATGTGGATACATACCTTTTCTAAGTGTATTTGTATGGAAGTGAATATAACAAACTCAATTAGAATTGGAATTCCAAGCCATTATCCATTACACCACCTGCACATCTAAGCTTACACCACCTGGTATTCCCAAGTGGTCACCTATCCAGGCTCAATGTTGCTTAACTTCAGTGATTGTACAGGATCTAGTGTTTCAACATATGGCAGTAAACCAACTTCCAGCAACAAATAAAATGGATGGCACATGTGACTAGAAGAGAAAATAATGATTAAACTGTTAAGTTTCTATAGTACCTTAAACCAAAGGTTAGGAAGGAAACTCCCATCTATAATACAAAGAGTGATAACAGTGAACTTTTTTACAGATAAAGCTTTTATAAATTTCAACTGAGAAAAATGGTAACTGTTGACTCAATGAATGCTGAATGTATCCTTATAAAGAAACGGCTAGTAAAGAAACGGCTAGTCTTAGCATTAGATATAAGAACAAATACTGAACTTTGATCCCAGCCTGATAACCAGGGAGTGAAGAAAAGTCTAACACTGGCTGCTCAGTCAATAAATAGTGAATGTTTCCTTATAAGGAAATGTTGATAGAGTTTGGCATGCCGGCCTTCTCCGCAAGCTCCAGGGTTATGGTAGCACAGGTCGATTGTTTGACCTGATACAATCATTCCTGTCAAACCGGGAATTGAAGGTCGT
Organism: Acanthosepion esculentum; assembly: GCA_964036315.1. Lineage (NCBI taxonomy): Eukaryota > Metazoa > Mollusca > Cephalopoda > Sepiida > Sepiidae > Acanthosepion > Acanthosepion esculentum. The sequence goes on along the minus strand of OZ038515.1, from coordinate 66,053,443 downwards.
TCTCAGTGGATTCATCTCCAACTCCTATCCCACTAACGCAGGTGTTCCTCAAGGCTCCATCCTAGACCCTACTCTGTTCCTCATATTTATAAACGACCTTCCTGACGCCATAGACTCCCAAGTCGGCATCTACGCTGATGACACCACTATTTACTCCTGCCTCAAACACAAATCTAGTGATGCTGACAAAGTTAACCTGGCAGCTCAAATTGAAAAGGACCTCCAATCAGTTGTGAACTGGGACGAGAAATGGATGGTTAACTTTAACGCCTCTAAAACAAAACAGCTCTCTATTAACCACCACAAGGATCCATTCCTGCATCCCATTAGAATGTCTGAAGACCAACTTCTCGAGAGCTCCTCTCTGCGGCTGCTCGGTCTCATACTGTTCGCTGATCTGAGATGGAACAAATACATCGAGTCAGTTGCATCATCCACCGCAAGGAAAGTTGGTTCCCTGTGCTGAGCCAGGAAATTTTTCTCCCCGGAATCGATCCTTCAAGTCTATAAATCGATCATTCGCCCTTGCATGGAGTATTGCTGCCATATATGGTCTGGGGCCCCTGCTGTTTGCCTCAGGGTTCTTGATAAGATTCAGAGATGGATATGCAATGTGATTGGCCCTGATCTCTCATCTCGTCTGCAGTCACTCTCTCACAGACGCGATGTTGCCTCGCTCTGCCTTTTTTACAAGTATTTTCATGGTAATTGCTCTGAGGAGCTGCTTTCGCTTGTCCCTAGGCCTCGTGAATTTAAACGTCCTACGAGGCTGGCATCCCGTTCCCACCCCTTCACCATTGAAACTGTTAGATGTAGACATCTCTTCTACTCCAATAGCTTCATGTCTCGAACATATCGCCTATGGAACTCCCTTCCCTATTACTGTTTCCCTGACAAATACAATCACCAATGGTTTAAGTGTAGCGTCAATCGCCATCTCCAGTTGCCTTGATCTATCCACTTCCCTTCTCCACATCCTTTCATTCCTATCTGCTCTCGCTTCAAATCTTCTGTAACCCCCTTGCCTTGATCAACCCACTGTCTTTCTCTTTCTCCACATCCTCTCCTTTACCACCCCTATCTGCTCTTCCTCCAACCCTTCTATAACCCCTTGCGTGATAGTGGCCTCCAGCCTTGCTTGGGGTGATACACTTAAAAAAAAAGAAAAAGGCTAATCTAACCATTACCATCTTGATATTATATTTTTCATTACTGAACTGAATCATTTTATTGGTATAAAAATTTAAATCTTTTCAGAAAAAAAAATATTGAAGCTTAAACCCCCTCCCCGAAAAAAATGACTTACAGAGATAAGCTACTTAAGTATACAGTTTACAATAAAGTACGTTGTTTCTCTTACTTTCAGACTAAATTTACTATTTGATGTTAAGCTATTATCATGATGGAGGTCTTGGTGGAACAATATTGGTGTGACAAGTAGAATTAGTAAGCAGAATTCAAATTCAGGCAGTTTGTTGCATTCTCTTCACTTAGGAAAGGCATGACTTCATATCTTCCTGTAGCTATGTTATATAGCAGCGGAGGATGAACTCTCTAGCCTTAGGTGGGTAGCAGTCAGTTGAGGAGAAAGAAAACTTAGAAGGTTTGCCTATCGTTCATTTCATACTTCTCCTCAGTCTTTTGAGTAGGAGTAAAGTTTCTTGGTTTCCTGTTTAGGATTGGGTTTCTGGTTCCTTCTCAACTCTCCTTGAATTCTCTATTTCTGATCTCTCTGCCTAAACTCTGAAACAATAGGAATAGACAGGTTTGCGTATCATCTGGTTCACACTCCTCCCTGGTCTTTTGAGTAGGAGTAGAGTTTCTTTGTTTCCTGTTTAGGATTGGGTTTCCAGTTCCTTTTAAAGTTTGCATAAGCACCATACTTCTAACATCTCCACCTAAAACTGAGCTTTTATGTACGATTAGAATCTTTTTGCAACATGCTGATGTATTGAGTATTGATGAAGTTATCTATAACATTTTTTGTCGAAATTTACAAACTCTACATTTCGTTCAATTTCAAAAATCAATCGATGAAATTTGAATAAGCTGATTTCTTTGGAAAAATACTTTGACAAAAAACCTACTTCGTGGTTTTTATGCACCCTAGTAAAGCCAACTGTACTTTGTACCCTACTTAGCTGTTTGCACTTCTCCCCAAAAATTTGGTTCCAATTGATCACTGTATGGCTGTTTTAAAGGGTGAGATGGACGGACAAACTGAAGTCACAGAATTTTATATATAGATTTATTTACATTTTTTTCTTCAATAGGAGTAGATAGATTTGCCTATTGTCTGGTTCTCACTTCTCCCAAATCTTTTGAACAGGTGTAGAGATTTATCTTTGTTTCAGGTTTCCAGTTTCCTCTAAAATCTTTTCCTTCTCTTTCACTTTCGATGGCTCCTTGCTTGAAGTGGTGCTGCTTGTTCTGTAACCCTTGACCTCTAGTGGGTCTTGTACAGGGTGTACATTCTTGTTGTTAAAAAATATATATCAAAGATTGACATCCATGTGTTCTGAAGTTCCTGAAGAAAATGCTAGGCAGTCTGAATCTGTTTAATTTGATTTTTTTTATTTTTATTTTTTCACTATAAAAATGCCATGAGTATTCAGTGCATAGGCAGTCATCTCTCTCTCCGTATATATAATATATATATATATATATATATATATATATATATCCAGGGTTTAAATGAGCAGCTCTGAAATATGGCAGTTTTCGGGATAACAACTGAGACATTACTCTACTTATTGAACTATTTAGTTTGTCATCTTGACTGATAAACTCCTACAACAAAAAATTCTCAAATTGCCATATTAGTAAAAAATGCACTAACTTAAATTTTCAAAAAAATTCAACCTTAGCGTTGCGACTTCATGCTCCTAAAGTTTGTATCTGTTATCAATAACACATTTTAAAAAAAAACATATTTTGATTCGAATTATATTTTTTTGTCTTGGATGCTACCTGAATTTTGCCAAAAACAAACTGATTTCCATGCCTGAAGATGACTGAATGTACAGTTGAATGTACTTGTGTATTTAAGAAAGACCTTATACAACTTATAAATTTAAAAAACAAGGATCATAACATTCATCGAGAGATTAGTAGGTTAATGCATCTTTAAAATTTTGTTAGTGAATGGATTTCACCATTTTATATCATTAACTTTACTAATTTACTTTTTGTGTGAATGATTCATTGTAATATATATATATATATATATATATATATATATATATATATTCATTCAAGTATATTTGGTTCAATAATCTAGACATATTATGTCTATTTTAATTTTAAATCCTCTAAAATTCATAGATTAATTTCTTAGTGCTGTTACTAAACTAAGAAAGATGCTGTAGTTGTAGTGATTTCTTTTGTTTTGCCAAGTACTCTCAATCTCATTCAAGATCATCTTCAGGGTTGAATTACTAAGACAAAACTTAATGTAATTGATAGTTGTGAATTTTTTTGTAAATGTGCATGAAACATGCTCCGTTATAGTTATGTTAAGAATATGTAAGGGAGGTAACTTATTTCAATTTTTTATTATTAATGTTTTAAAAATACTCAACATGCAATTTAAAAAAAATTTTTTTTTCTATTACAATTTAAGCATCCTAAAACATTACTTTTATAGACATTTTAAAATATAGTTGCTATACTCATAATTAATTTCATTTAGTGTTGGTTTCATTTTTTTCATATAGAGCAATTTGAAGTTTTTGTTTTTTATTTTCATGGTGGAGTATACTTGTATTGTCAATTAATATTACTCTAAAATGTGAATATGGACAGGAATGTTCTTCTAAATGTTGTGCAACAGAGCTTGAATCTGATAGATGTAAAGTAAGCCTTCTTGATATTGTCGTCGTTGTGAAACCAAGATACATAGTTACATTTTTGTCAGAGATACAATCTCCCAAAGGACATTTAAATTGATATACAATGTTGGTCTTTTGCAAAACATTAGAGTTATTACGAATGTGCATTTACAAAAAAAATTTTATCTTAGCAATTCACCTCTGAAGATGATCTTGGATAAGATTGAAAGTACTTGGGGGAAAATAAAAGAAATAGCCCAAACTACAGCATCTTTCTGACTCAGTTTTGTAACGGCATTAAGAAATTGAACTGTAAATTTGAGAGGATTAAAATAAAAATAGATAGACATAATATGGCTAGATTATTCAACCAAACATGCTTGAATGAAAATATATATATATATATATATATATATATATATATATATATATATATATATAAAGTAAAAGAATGATAGTAAATCTTTCATATGTTAGTGGTACAGGCTGGGCTATTTTGTTCTACTTATGTATGATTGGGGTACACATACAATACATACTTATGTATGATTGGGGTACACATACAATACATACTTATGTATGATTGGGGTACACATACAATACATACTTATGTATGATTGGGGTACACATACAATACATACTTATGTATGATTGGGGTACACATACAAATACATACTTATGTATGATTGGGGTACACATACAAATACATACTTATGTATGATTGGGGTACACATACAAATACATACTTATGTATGATTGGGGTACACATACAAATACATACTTATGTATGATTGGGGTACACATACAAATACATACTTATGTATGATTGGGGTACACATACAAATACATACTTATGTATGATTGGGGTACACATACAAATACATACTTATGTATGATTGGGGTACACATACAAATACATACTTATGTATGATTGGGGTACACATACAAATACATACTTATGTATGATTGGGGTACACATACAAATACATACTTATGTATGATTGGGGTACACATACAAATACATACTTATGTATGATTGGGGTACACATACAAATACATACTTATGTATGATTGGGGTACACATACAAATACATACTTATGTATGATTGGGGTACACATACAAATACATACTTATGTATGATTGGGGTACACATACAAATACATACTTATGTATGATTGGGGTACACATACAAATACATACTTATGTATGATTGGGGTACACATACAAATACATACTTATGTATGATTGGGGTACACATACAAATACATACTTATGTATGATTGGGGTACACATACAAATACATACTTATGTATGATTGGGGTACACATACAAATACATACTTATGTATGATTGGGGTACACATACAAATACATACTTATGTATGATTGGGGTACACATACAAATACATACTTATGTATGATTGGGGTACACATACAAATACATACTTATGTATGATTGGGGTACACATACAAATACATACTTATGTATGATTGGGGTACACATACAAATACATACTTATGTATGATTGGGGTACACATACAAATACATACTTATGTATGATTGGGGTACACATACAAATACATACTTATGTATGATTGGGGTACACATACAAATACATACTTATGTATGATTGGGGTACACATACAAATACATACTTATGTATGATTGGGGTACACATACAAATACATACTTATGTATGATTGGGGTACACATACAAATACATACTTATGTATGATTGGGGTACACATACAAATACATACTTATGTATGATTGGGGTACACATACAAATACATACTTATGTATGATTGGGGTACACATACAAATACATACTTATGTATGATTGGGGTACACATACAAATACATACTTATGTATGATTGGGGTACACATACAAATACATACTTATGTATGATTGGGGTACACATACAAATACATACTTATGTATGATTGGGGTACACATACAAAATTTTACTTTAGACAAATTTATAAAAGATTATCTGAATTGCAATCACTTCTTGGGAAAGATACATGAAATGTTTTTCCTGTTGCCTATTTCACAGTTTTGAAATGAGTGTTGTCCTTCTCTGAGACTGGTCACCAACCAAACCTACAGAGTTCATTCTCCCCTGTTATTTAACCCATAGCTGAAGAGAAGAAGAGATGATTAATGCTTTTCCAACATTCTTCTTGTGTGAAAGTGAATGCAACTGACTAGGTGGGATTTTGATCTTGGCTTATTGATTCTCCATTTTATGCTAATGGTAGTTGCACAACCCACACATCTGAAAACCATGATGCAAACCATTACCTGTGAAAAAAAAAATCTATAACTAATCCATTCACTCACTGATTTTTGAATGGAACCATCAGCCTTGCTTTGTTTTCATATTTTTATGTGTATTTTTACAGATTTAGTTAAAACTGTTCTTATTTTCTGTAAAATAAATCTATTGGTACCTGTAATAGTTACTGATGTGGATATTACAAGTCAGTAAATCTATACGTAATAACTGCATGAAGTGGGTATTAACTTGAAAAGTTGATAGGAAAAAGCATTGATAGTCAAGGGTCAATTGTTATCAATCCTCCTTATCTTCATAAGATCCTGCCACTTTGTCTTATATTCATATCACACACCTTATTCAGTAACTCTTTACCGTGAGTGGTTTTTGTACTGGGTGAACTTTAGTATAAACAAAACAAAAAAAAAAGATCGAGATCAATAGGATTTTAATAAAGAGCCAAATTTGGAGAAGCATGGAAAATAAATTAACCCTATACCAATCATGCTGGGATACCTCAACATAAGTAGCCTGATTTAGGTCATTGTGGTCTGGTTATTAGTAAAAATGCCTTTTTCTCTTACCTTCTGCTTGAGAAGGGTTGGTCAATTGAAGAATATATTTCTCGGCTTAATGAGCTTCCACTTGCAGACTGACAATCTCATGGAAGAATTGAAGACTAACTTTATCTGCAAATCTGAGAGCAAAATTCCTGACTGAATTTTTAAACCAACTACTAATCACCAGTCTGGAGCATTTTATTGTTTTTGTTGCATGTTTGACTAATGCTGACACTGACTCACCAAGAGGCTGTAGTTAGATAGACTACAGCATCACGGAACTGAGAAGGGTTAAACTGATAAATGTAACCCTCAACAAATAAACTTACAATTTCTAGAAGTAAAAATAAGTTTTCTTGTCACTTATTTCTGAGAGTGTTTCAACAAGCATAATCTAAGACTTCTTCAGATCAAAAACTTAAACATATCGTGTGTTGAAGATCAATTATCAGAGTGAAACCCTTAGTAACTGGAGACAAAGCGGGTAGAATTATATTCTCAAATTTAATCAAATGGTGAGATCAATCGTTTCCATACAGGAAACATTCAGCATACATTGACCAAGCAGTTAGCGGTATTCACAGTTTAAATTTATAAAATCTTTTTCTTAAAAAAAAAACACTTAAGAAATTATGCTTCTCAAGTCCACTAACTGTTATTGCTCTTTCTAATATTTTTTGATTTTGGGAGTGGTAATATCATTATATCCTTATTTTCCCTTCTAGCTACATTTTTTTTTTTTTGTTACTGTTGGAAGGGTTCAAGTGATGTAGATTTTGTTATTTGGTAAAGCTCTTTGTGATATTCTAATCTTATCTCCTGCAAGACCAAAAGGATTCATTCACTTGAAACCAGTTTTAATCATTGATCTGAAAATAGTTGTATATAGATGATAGCTTAGACCCGGGATTCTCAACCGGGGTGGAATCCGTTTATTGAAATATTCTTCAGTTTATTTATTTAATAAATTTTATTCTTCAGTTTATTTATTCAATAATTAGTTATGAATTAAAACAAATTATTGGACATGTATTCAAGTTTGAAAATCCATCAACATTTTTTATTGTTAATAAATTTGCAAAACTCTTCTATAAAAATAATCTATGTATGTGTACTTTTTTTTAACAGTAAGGTTCACATTGAACAATGCCTGTGAGCCACTCGAGGTAGAGGGTTATGTTATGGAGTAGTTATAATAGATAGGAGGGAATGATAACGGTTAACTCTAGACTTGAACAGGTTAAGATTATAGTGATTGGGAAAGCATACTCTTGGGAGTCTGTTCCACAGGGTAGTGGTTCACAGGAAGAAGCTTGAGTGGAACTTGTTTCTCATCAGTGGAGGGAATGTGGGTGGTTTTCTTCTATGTGGCATGGTGGGTCCTAGCTGTGAAGATTAGACCTGGCAGAACCAAAGATTGTAGTTTGTTCGAACACTTTCCATAAGTACTAAATGAAGATTTCCAATAATATATACATATTATTTGGAATACACATTTTGAGTTGAACAATCTTAGAGAGTGGGGGAATGACTTTGACTTTCGATGGAAAGGGTACATTTGTAAAAAAGGGTTGAGAACCACTGGTTTGGACATTTCTGGATGAGGTCTTCGGCATGACATTTATATGAGGATCTAGATCTGACAAGGCTATTTAAGCTTATTTAAGAAACAATTTGTTAAGAGAAAAATTAATAATATTAATTCTTTATCTCTGATCTTTGTTAGTATTTTAAAACGATAGCAAAATCTTTGTAAAACTATAAAAATTTGTTGAAAATATTTCTCTTTATAAAAGCCAAGTTAGTAATCATCAGAGAGTAGGTGATAAAAAAAAGAATTGCCCTTAATGTAGATGTTTGTTCAAATGTCAGAGTTAATTGTGTCGGGTAGTGAAAGAATAATTTTTTATAAGATGAATTGTGCTACTTTTTAAATCAGCTTCCTAGACAAGGAATTTCAACACGAATATATTAAAATGTTATTATTTGGCTTCCTTTTTGGAAAATTAATTTTGTTACATGCTTGGATGAAATCATATACTCTAAATTTCCCAAAGTGTTATAATGATCATGTTGAAAAGAAATGTACACTTCTATAGATTATCCAACATTAGGCCTTTTGTCATATAACTGACTGATTAAGAGGCATCGTTGTAATTTCTTTTGAGGTTGATTTACATTTTTTTTTTTTTTTTTGTTGACAAGTGTCCAAATTCCTAAAATGGAACCAAGTTTGATTGGTTGTCAGATATAAAAGTAGTCTACTAAAAGTTTTCCCTGTAACATACTTATTTTAGAGAGTAATCGAATGATAAAATGGAAAAAAAACAAACCTAAATAACATCTCGTCCCTAAGAGAAATTCCTACAGACTAATGGCTTGAATGATGGAAACAGTCCTTTTTCTGATTTATATATATATATATATATATATATATATATATATATATATATATATATATATATGTGTGTGTGTGTATATGTATACATACATATATATATATTTATAAATAAATGACAAGAGGAAAACAGTAATTGCTGATGCGTTTTGTCCAATGTGGACTTTTTCAAAGCAAGAAACGAAATGAATTTAATTAAACAAAGAAAATTAATAAAAAGAAAAACAGTGTTCTTAGCAACTGGAATGTAGGAAACGCTATTTTCATATTGTTAACTGAAAATAATGTCAGTTGTGGAGAATATTATCATTAATCTGTGTTGATGGATTCAACCATTTTCTGTTGATTTTAATATGTTTTTGTGTACATTTGTTTGTGAGAAAAGTAATTTTGTTAGAAAAGGTGAAATCGGGAAAAAGCCTGAGCATAGATTAATAATTGGGTATTGTTCTATGCCGGCACTCTCTAGAATTTTCCTTCTGAGAGTTATTTTCTTCTTTTATAAGTATAGAATTTTTAAAATCAAAATTATGGTTGAATTTATTCCTATGTATTACTAAGGCATTATTTAAGTTATTTATTCTATTTCACTGTTCATTGTATGTATAATATATATATATATATATATATATATGTATATATATATGTATACATGTATATATGTATATACATATATATATATATATATATATATATATATATATATATGTATACATATATATATATATGTATATATGTATACATATATATATATATATATATATGTATACATATATATATATGTATATATGTATACATATATATATATGTATATATGTATACATATATATATATATGTATATATGTATACATATATATATATATGTATATATGTATACATATATATATATGTATATATGTATACATATATATATATATATATATATGTATACATATATATATATATATATATGTATACATATATATATATATGTATATATGTATACATATATATATATATATATATATATATGTATACATATATATATATATATATATATGTATACATATATATATATATATATATATATATGTATACATATATATATATATATATATATATATGTATATATATATATATATATATATATGTATACATATATATATATATATATATATATGTATACATATATATATATATATATATATATATATGTATACATATATATATATATATATATATATATGTATACATATATATATATATATATATATATATATATATGTATACATATATATATATATATATATATATGTATACATATATATATATATATATATATATGTATACATATATATATATATATATATGTATACATATATATATATATATATATGTATACATATATATATATATATATATGTATACATATATATATATATATATATATATATGTATGTATACATATATATATATATATATATGTATATATAAGGTGCGATGGATAAATTGTCTAAATTATGCAAAAATGAAAATAACACTAATATCTTATTTTAACAGATATATTTAACAAAATTGCAAAAAAATATCTTGAAATACTAAAGAATGAACTTATCCAATAAAATCACCATTGACTTTATCCACAGCCTCTAGACAACTTTGGAATCTCCTGTAACTCTTCTGGATGGTCTCCTCAATTCAGTTGGTGAATGCTGCCGTAATCCTTGCCTTAAGTTCATCTTTAGTATTACAAAGAGTTTTGTTGGTCTCTTCCTCACACATAATAATCAAGGGGGGGTTGTAGTCTGGGGTTAAGTAGCCAGATTTAAGGATGATGATGGTTGCAGAAATTGTCTGATAGCCATGACTGGGTTCTCCTGCTTGTGTAGCATGGTGTATAATCTTGTTGCCAGACATCGGGTCTTCCAGCAGCCACCCTCTTGACTCGTAGCAGTACTACCTCCTCAAGGCAATTGATGTAGGCTTCTGTGTTGAGTCTGAGACCCTCACCAACAAATTTGGAAGTCCTTAGAATGATCAGAGCACGTTTTCCAAGCTGCTTACCATCATAATCCCTATGAGACCCATCCAATTCTTTCCGAATCCTCTGTACTGTCCTCAGATTGACACCGAAACTCTCTGAAATATTTGTATTGCAGCTTCCGACATGAATGCCAAATAGTGTACTGCATGCCGTTTCCAAATTTCTGGTAGAATGAATTGTATCGTGATGCTCTTTTTTGCACTGTTGTTGCCCAACTGACCCTACTATAATGTGTAGTCAACAAAATCAGAAACAAATAACATGCATACGCAAAATTAAAAATATAAAATGGCGACAATTCACCCATCGCACCTTGTATGCATATTATCACTCACAGGTAGCATGACTCAGAGTTTCATGCACAACTCAATCATCAGGTGCTGCGTATAGACTGACAGTTACATAATTTAAATTTTAATAAAAAATATCTGATTACCGCAATGTTAACATGAAGATTGCATTGTGCATGAAACTTGTGCTACCAGTGAGGGACAATATGTATATTTGTTAATATATAGTCAATAGCTCTGTTTTATTAAATCAAGCACTGTTTTATTAATACCAGCACTATATTTGTGCAATATATGAAAGTGGGCATTAAGGTCAACACCAACAGTCTATTTAAATGCAACCGTTGGGCCAAACAATTGTGTTTAAGCATGAAACAAACTGTCACCTGTGAGTGTTGACCTTAATGTTGACTTTTATATTTATATACGGTCTGTCCCTAATATTGATTACTTTAACCCATAAATATAGCATACCTTAAAACTATATTTTTATCACGTGTGTGTGTGTGTGTATATATAAAATTATTACTTAAACACCGAGAGCATGTTTTTCTTTCATAAGATTTATTGAATAAATTTAGGAAATATACTGTTTAATCAATAAACGGAGCGTCTACTCAAAAATGGGTATCCACTAAAAATAACATTTAAGTAATCAAATCTGTCACTTCTTATATATACATACATACATATATATATATATATATATATATATATATATATATATATATATATATATATATATATATATATATATGATAGGATAAACAACAAATAGGAAAATATTTTTTCTGTATCTCATTCTCTGATAAAGCTTTAAAAAAAATTTCTCAGATTGGTAAACATTTCCTATTTGTTCTTTATTCTATCCTGTCAGGAGTGTGGAGAAATAAAACAAATACTGCATAAAATTTTACATAAAAAAATATTAAAGATAGTGGGAAAATTTAAATTTAAGTTTTGACATCCAGTGTATCTGTGATGCTATGAACACCTATATACAGAAGGGAGATATGACTTTATCTTGATCTCAAATGTTTCTGTTTTATAGCTATCAGAGTGTTCTTCTTAAAGTCTATTTTTTAAGTGGTATCTATTTTGACAAGGGGAACAGAGAAGTAAAGGAGTGGATGAAGGGTTTTTGGAATATTTCCAGGTGCTGGTCTATATTAACAGGCATACTTTGGATCAGCTCTGGTCCGCTTTTGGATATAGATGGACTTGTCTGTTGCATAGTTCTGGTGCCATCCATTTGTATTATCAGCCACATGTTGAGAGTGAGGAATTGATGGGGGAAGAGCTGATCTATGAGATCCACATAGCTGTTCAGTGTCACCTACGCAACCCACTCAGGCAAGCAGATGAAGACCTGAATAAAACATCTAAGTATAATATGGGAAACTGGGTTTGCATACGTATTTCTTGATGTGGTGTTTGCCTTCACCTTGTTACCTTGTGAGCATGCAGCAGACCCTTTCCCTGCTTTTAGTTCATATCAATAAGATTGAGAATTGAAATGCAACATGGAGGAATCATTGGCCGGTTAGTAGAATGTTTGGGTGAGGATCACATTGTATATTTACATATCTAACTGATTTCATTCAGTTTCTATTTTTTTTGGGGTTTTCATTTTTATTGTTACTGTTTTTAATTATGCTACATTGTATCAGCATTAGTTTTGTTAGGAAAGGAGACATGTTGAATGTCCCTGGATAGAAATTCACTACAGAAGATTCCAAAATTATGTAAAACTGACTCTATCAATAAAACAATTATTGGTCTGAAGAAGTTCCTTCTAGGGACGAAACATATTACTTAGGAGTTTCTTTTTGTTCATTCTGTCACTCTTACAGCCTTGTGCATGATGAATTATTTTCAACCCTACAGCACCTTTCCCACAGACGAAAGAATGCAAATATATTTACTCTATTGCAAATGTTAATATGCACTACATTCTTTATTTTCACCAGTTGAGACCATTCCAGATAGACATGACATGCCACATACACAGAGTTGAATCATCCCCATTCCCTTCATATCCATTGGTAAGAAGGAATTTCCGCTCTTATGGCTTCTTTCTGAGAACCAATACTTTGTGAAACGGAGAATGCTCCCTAATCACTGCAATCTTAACTTCGTGTCTAGAGTTGTTATCTCGCCTACATATCATCATAATTTGCACTGACTTCCTCCTCTTCTGTAACAACCTCTCTTAGTCACCCCCCCCCACACTTTTAGTGATTCTTGCACTTAGTATTTTGTGAACATTTATTAAAAGAACAAAAACTTAACGTATATACTTAAGTATAGTGAAGTCTTGTATGCAAAAATAAGGGCTCGCACTACACACAGGTAATTTTTTGGAGCGGTTAAAAATCAGACATTTTCAGTAGCTGGTTGCAATACACGTAAAATTTTTTTTCTGGAGAGTTTAAAATTCATGCAAAATATTCAGGGGTCATACTATCCAAAAAGTCAGCTTATTCATGAGTATATATAGTATTTTAATATTTCTTTTACTTTTTTTTTGATTTGAGACTTTGCCTGTAAGTTTGTAAGTTGTGGTATAAATATAATTAAAAGGTAAATATGACTTAAGGTTTATCTATAGACTGATTAATTCTGGTAATTACTAAATCTCCACTAGTGTGAATGCTTAGAAAAGAATCTGATAATAAAATACAAAAGTAGATTGATAGATAAATCATTCAAATTTATGTAGGACAATTAATTCTGACCTCATTTCTGACAAGTAAGTAGAAATACAGATGTGTCAGACAACTTATCCTAACAAAGTCCAATGTGTACCTATTTAAAAAAAAAAAAAGAAAAAAGTTTTATATTTATCAACTCTGAGAATGGAGATTTTAAAAATTGGAGGAGAAAATAGTCTTTAGAATTTTCCTTTACTTGCTGTTATAAAATACAGCAAGGGTATATTGAGGGAAATCTCTAAGCGATTGCTCTCACAAGAACTATGTGGTAACAGGCAAAGAAGGGAGGCGACAAAACAGCAGAGTCCCAGAAACCACAGCACATCTGGTGGTAGGTAACTTTAGGAACAAAATGCCCAAGTGAATAACTTCACAAGACACAAGAGTCTTGCCCACTGCTGGTTTTCCTGTGGCTTATATTAGCATGAGAACAGCTGACAAAGACTCGATCTGGAGAAGTTGCAGAGAGGCCCATATCTAGACATGTCAAGCTGCCCTACTGCCAACAGGGAACACCCAGATGTAACTAGTGCTGGCAAACATGTCTGAATGTGACTTGGAGCATCTTCTGCGTCTGTACTGATGCATGTTCACCACACTTGCTCGGATATTTTTTAGAATTTTCATTTACTTGCGTAAATAGTTTTTTAAGCTTTTCATTTACTTGTGTAGTTTTCTTAAAGTATTGAAACTTTGAGTAAAATTCTGATATCTATATAAAGTCCATCATTTTTCAATTTTTTCTTTTTTTCAAACAAATAAATACTTTAACAACCAAATACATAATTCGTAGAAATCAAAAGAAGAAAACGGATAAATGATCTGGAGAACAAATGTTTGAGAAAGCTCCCTTGCATCTCCTACTGGGACCCACAAAAACCAATGACTATGTATGGAGCAAGGTGAAAAGTCTTGTGGGATGACAGGAATCTCACCTCAAGAATTAAAATATTTGGATAATATATTTATCCAGAATTAAAATATTTTAATTCTGGATAAATATATTATCCAAATATCACATGCACTTCCCATATTTTAGGTTACATATTGATTACTCCCCTTTAACCATTTTAACATCTGTTACTATTTAACGTGTTATTCAGTGTTCCTCTTTTAAACTTTAAGCTTGCCTTTGTTTTATTTTTTTTTTTTTTTTTTACAATAGCCCCCTACCTACACCCTACTTTCTGTATTTACACCCCAATATTATATTTAGTTCATATTAAATTTGAGCTTTGAATCTGCGTTTAATTTAGCGTTTCTTTCATGAGACCCAGTATATATATTTTTTTTTAATCAAAAGTAGTAATTCATGACTGATGAGTTGGTAGAACAACAAAACTTTAAGTTGCACTTCAAACATAGGTATATGTATATTTATTAATATATACTTCTTAGCTCTGTCTAACCACATTGAGCATTCTTTTGTTTCCACCTTAAATTAAATTAAGTATATATTTATTCCTTTACCTGTGTATGCATGCTAACACACCTATATACAGTTGCTAATATATAGTTATTTGATTTATCCATATATATATATATATGTCATTCACAGACAGTACTGTTTCGCTGTATCACAGCTCCTCAGTGTGACTAGACATCTGAATGCCTCAAGCCCGGATTGAAACCCAACTGATTTGGTGTCAGCCAGAGCTATCTTTACTTGGTAGAGTTACTCAACTAATCTAGTGTATTGTTTTTACAAATGTAAACAAATGCCAATCAGCCAAAGTGCTCCATTCATTTTACTGAAGAGCTTTGCATTAGTGCAGGTAGCTGTTGTTTATAGAATTAGCTTATCACTCAACAGTGCTCAATTGAATATATATATGTGTATTTATTTCTATGTATGCTATGGTCAATGATTAAATTGGCACCCCCAATTCCAAATTTTTGTGAGTAAGGCTGGTTGTTAGGCCATATTTTTCATCATACAGCATCCTATCAAAGAGCAGAAGAAATCTTTAGTTTTTACACTATTTACATTCTTTGGACTGTTGTACATCTTTGTTGCCATATTCACAACATTTCAGCTGGTGTACACTCCGGCCTTCTTCAGATGATTTGAATTTTGAACTGAACCCTTTATATCATCCACCATGGTCGATTGTTCTAGTTCTACATGCCATGTCTCCTCCAAGTTTTTGTTCACGTTTGCTGTAGCCAGGTATTGAACTCATAACTCTTTTGGTCAAGTCAATGGCTTCAACTAATGCTTTTATCCAGTGGTCCATGTGTCCTTGTGGAACTAGAACATTCTATTCTGGTGGACAAAATAAAGGGTTCAGTTTGAAATTCCAATCATCTGAAGAAGGCCGGAGTGTACATACCTCATCTCAGAAATATAGACAGATCTTTAGTTTTTGTTTTACATATTGGTTGAACAACTGATCTTGATGGTAGATTTAATACTTAGTCAAGAATTTGAAAGATAAATGTTTAAAATGCGGATGTTGATTGATTTTTATGTTTTCTGACCTTCATAAAATGTATTGCACTCAAAGATTAAGTACAAGTTAACAGACAGCAACGTTTCTTTCCATACATCGTGATTTGTCAAGTTGAGAGACCTTTCACATTTGTATATTTGCATTTTCACAAAGTTACCCCCACGTTCAGAACAAAAGTGGAAGTCAAGATTGTTTATATTGACCTTTGAAACTAAAGGCTTACAAAATTGTTTCTTTTTTTTCTTTAATCTTTACAATAATGATAAGGTTAGTTAATAATGAATCGTAATATATATATATATAAAAGTGGACATGGAAGTCAGCACTTAGAGGCGACTAGTGCTGTTATTTTTCTCGGCTATTTATATATAAGGGTCAGTGGTGCATTATGGGTAGTCTTCCCATAATGCACCACTGACCCTTATATATAAATAGCCGAGAAAAATAACAGCACTAGTCGCCTAACGATTGCACTAGCATGAAACAGACTGTCGCCTATAAGGGCTGACTTCCATGTCCACTTTTATATTTACACACGCTCTATCTCTGATATTGAGCACTTTATCCCATAAATATAGCACACTTTAAGACTATATATATATATATATATATATATATATATATATATCTAAAATCTATGGCAATGTTTGGTAGTTTGAAATCTCTTGAGTGAGGAAATAAAATTTATGTTCTGTGTCTCTTCAGGATATTGCTGTTTATGTCTCTCCACAATTTCCTGTCCTTCCTAGCTCTTAATAAATTTTGTCTTTTTGTTATCTCTCCTAATCCTAGTTCTGCCAACCATTTACTCAAGCTTCTTCTATGTTCCTTGTCTCTTCAGGACGTCTGTGATCATGGCTCTCCACAATTTCCTGTCCTTTCTAGCTCTTAATAAATTTTGTCTTTTTGTTATCTCTCCTAATCCTTGTTCTGTCAACCATTTATGCAAGCCCATTTTTCTTTCTTTATGTTCCTTGTCTCTTCAGGATGCGTGATCATGTCTCTCCACAACTTCCTGTCCTTTTTAGCTTTTAATAAACTTTTTTTTATCTCTTTTAAATCTTGTTCTGCCAACCATTTACTCAAGCTTTCTAGGTAGGTTATGCATTGTTTTCCTCTATAATTCTTACCTTTAAACTGTCCTATAAGTATCAAATTTTCCAAGGCTGCTTTCCTCATACATCCTAGAAATTTCAACTGTTTCTTTCTGATTTTAAGTACAAGTCTCCGTTTTGTTTCCATTTCCTCTAAAACTTTGTCATTGTCCACACATGTTCAATTCATGGTATTCTCAGCATCCTCCGTAGAACCATGTCCCTGCTGCTGCTGCTGCTGCTGCTGCTTCAAGTTAATCTGTGATTAGATTGTCCAGCCTTCACTGCCATATAGGAGGACAGATATTTCATAAGTTGTGCTCAGAATTGGTTGTAGATTCACTACCCTTGCCAGAAAAAAAATTACTTGATATTTGAAATAACAATGTATTTGGTCACAACAGGTAGGATGTGCGAGTGGTGTAATGGATAGTGGCTCAAAAATGAGAAATCAAAGGCCAGAGTTCAAATTTCAGTCAAGTTCATTATATGCACTTACATGCAAATACCTTTGGGAAAGGTATGAATCCATCTATTCTCCTTCCATCGAGAATGTTATAATGAAATTTGTGTGTGTAACCCATGTGGAGGTGCATATAGAATCTTGTGCATATGTTTTTACTAAATAATTCACTCGATACAAGGCTCAAGAGACACTCAATGTAGAGGTTTACAGAATTAAGTTGTAGAAAAGTAAGAAGTGCAAATTGAGGATATGTAGGATAGATAATGGTTGACCTGAGACTTAAAGAGTTTAACATTGTAGTGATTGTTGAAGCATCCCCTTGAGAGCCTGTTCCACAAAATAAGAGTTCTTGGAAAGAAGCTGTCTGAGTGGAACTTCCTCATTACTAATGGAATACAAAGGAAATGAGGATGATTTGACCATGTTAATGGTGCATAGGTGATCAGGTCTTAACTGGTGGAATATGTGTGTGAGGGTCATTCCATGTCAATTCACCAGGGCATTACACCTACTGACACCGAATTACTTGAAATTTGGCGCAAATGTTCTTCTTGGGTTAGGAAATGGTGCCAAATTATTTTGTGCTAGACTTTACCATTTCAATTTTAAGGTGGGGTATAATTTTCCTATTTTGCCTCTAAATTAAGGCCGCACAATGTCGCTGAATCTCAGTATTTTTTAAAAATTTAAGAAAAATACTTCCATACCTTCAATATTTCTGAAATTTGATATGTAGGGCAAATAAGAAGTGTAGAATCCAAATATTTAACTATTTCAAGCCTACACTTGATAGAAAATTTTATTTTACTAACCCAAATACATAACCCCAAAATCAACAACTTTTCACCTATGTAGCTTATGGTCAGTCTATCGAAAATACGTCCTCTTCAATTTTCATAATATTTTTTGCATAACATCTACAAGTTCACCAAAAAATTTTGTGAGGGTTTTAAGTCTACTTTAGAAGATATGACCCTGCCAAGTTTAGAGTTTTTTCCTATGTATATGCAGGATTTCCAAGAAAGATTATAATTAGAGAATGATCCTAATGCTCCATGACCTCTAAAATGTTGATATTGTGCTAAGTAACTTCTTAAACTATTCAATAAGATTGGTTTTTATTAATATAAAAAAAAATAATTTAAATATATTTTGCAGATATTACTTTTTGTACAGGTAGATTCTCTTTAAAAAGCGGTAAACATTGCCTCATGTATGATAATCAACAGTGCATAGAAAATTTGTAAATGGCACTTAACAAATGAAGTTAAAAGAAATTCTTTCTGTGTTTCTTTTAATTTTATTTTGATTAATTATTTTCATGAAACAAAAAACATTTGATTTTTTTCATTCTCAAAAAAGTCATAAAATAAATGTGAATCTTTAAAACATAATATTTGTAGTTGGCACTTACATATTTTTTTTTTTAAGCTTATCACCCCAAGCAAGGCTGGAAGCTACTAGCATGCAAGGGGTTACAGAAGGTTTGGAGGAAGAGCAGATAGGAGTGGTAAAGGAGAGGATGTAGAGAAAGATAGTGGATCGATCAAGGCAAGGGGGTTACAGAAGATTTGGAGTGAGAGCAGATAGGAATGAAAGATGAAAGGATGTGAAGGGAAGTGGATAGATCAAGGCAACTGGAGATGTCGATTGACGTTACACTTAAATAGTTGGAGATTGTATTTGTCAGGGAAACAGGAATAAGGAAGGGAGTTCCACAGGTGAGATGTGCGAGACATGAAGCTGTTGGAGTAGAAGAGATGTCTACATCTAACAGTTTCAACGGTGAAGGGGTGGGAACGGGATGCCAGCCTCATAGGACGTTTAAATTCATGAGGCCTAGGAACCAGCAAAAGCAGCTCATAGTTTAAGGAAATGCTTTCATTACTTTTTAAAATTTTTATTTTTTAAATAATTTTTCAAAATTATTTTCATGAAACAAAAATATTTGATTTTGTTTTAATCCGAAGAAAGTCATAATAAAAATGATTATTAAAAATTGGAACGGTAAAGTCTAGCACAAAATAATTTGGCACCCTTTCCTAATTCAAGAAGGGGAACATTTGTGCCAAATTTCAAATAATTCTGTGTCGATGGGTGCAAATTTCAACTTTTTGCTGGTGTTTTGACATGGAATGACCTGTATGCATATATAATTATATATAATCTAAAAAAATGTATATGCACTTCAGGAAAAGGAAAAAAAAACTTTCATAGTCAAATTCCCCTCCCTCATTCTCCTAGTTTAACACCTGTAGACTTTTACCTATGGGGGACCCTAAAAGATGTTGTTTATTGCAGACAACTGACAACATTGGCAGCCCTTAGACAAGAAATTGAAAATGCATGTACAACAATCCCACAGCTCACTTTGGCCAAGTTTGCTGAAGCTGCAGTTTGCTGAAGCTGCAGTTTGCTGCACTAATAAATAACTGGAAAGTAAAGGCCAGCATTTTGAGCCTCTCTTGTGATTGTAGAGTCCAAAGGTAACTTGTATTAATCTTGTGGTATCGGAATAAATTTGGTATTATAATATCTATACAAGTTTTTCCTTTCATGAAGCGTGTATACAGTTTTTTTTTTTTTTTTTAGCAGACTCTGTATTTATAATCATTTTGGTATGTGTTTATAATTTTGCTATCTTGTTAGAATCTTTCTGTAAATGCAAGAGATAGATAAAACTTTGTAATTATCTTTACTTCTGTTGGAACTTGTATATTGATTTTATGCCCCTTTTAGAATGATGGTTCCTATACAGATGACCCTAGCAAAGATGGCTCAGTGGGTAACTTAATGTATGTGTGAAGTAAGAAGTGAACTCTAAGTGAAAGAGTGTAAAAGAAAAAAAAAGAGAGAGAGTGCATGTGACAGTTGAAAGACCTCCAGACACAGCTGTTAACTCTGTTCACTGGATTCAGTTTATATGTTAGGTTTAAACATCTGGCGGGAATTTGAGTTGACACATACTCATGTGTAGACAATTCCTGAATGAAATGACATTTGCGTGACTCTACTCTTTAAAGTATTCATTTCTCAACATTTGTTTATATGTCTGCATGTGGACATGTGTTTTTGCATATAAGGTTGCGTGAACTGCTTCGCATTTAGGATACTGGCACTTTTATACACATGAACTCAGGATGTAGCTTATGTAGTTCACTTTGCATTAATATCCTTGAGAAAGGATGAATCTATATCTTTGCCCTATCAACATGACATCATGACAAAAAAATGCTTAATCTTTGAGCACCTTCTTTGACAAAAGAGAATGGGTTGATGAAAAACTGGACAAATTACTACCCAATGTTCTGTCTATTGCCATGACTGGCAGTGAATCACAAATGTGTATCAGAATATATTTATGCACACACAACTGTTTATGTAAATATCAATTAGACACACCTGATGTTTGTATGTGTGAGATAGATAGATAGATATAGATATATATATATATATATATATATATGCTCCATTTATTATATATATATATGCTCCATTTATTATATATATATATATATATATATGCTCCATTTATTATATATATATATATATGCTCCATTTATTATATATATATATATATATATATATATATATATATATGTGCTTCATTTATTATATATATATATATATATATGTGCTTCATTTATTATATATATATATATATATATGTGCTTCATTTATTATATATATATATATATATATATGTGCTTCATTTATTATATATATATATATATATATATGTGCTTCATTTATTATATATATATATATATATATATATATGCTTCATTTATTATATATATATATATATATGCTCCATTTATTATATATATATATATATATATATATATATATATAGTGCAAATTAATAAGATAGTTAAAAATTGCTCTTTTCTACCATATTTTAACAGGTAGAAAAACTAAACTCACGTATTCTATTGTAAATGAATAATGTTGTAATATTCTCGTTTTTACGTCCAGGTATTGTTCAATCACCTGATTTAAGAGGATGAAATTCGTGGGATAAACAGGTTTATATAAAAATTTGAAGTGAAAACAATGAAGGAAATTATAATTATAAATTTTGTCTAATATTTACTTTCATCTTAAAATTTAGGTGCTTTTTCTGTAGCTGTGGCCATCTTTTTATTACAGTGAGTATATAGTGAGAATATAGAATAAGGATAATGTTTTTTTGGTTGAGACTAAAATACTTGTCCAGACGAGTAATAATAGTCGAAAATCTTCATCTGATAAAATATTAAGATGATAATACTTTTACTATTAATAAAGAGAATCCTAATGATACCGTTAGAAAAAACCCCCAAAAAAACATTGTAAATCACAGATAGAATATCCCATTAGAATGTCTGAAGACCAACTTCTCAAGAGCTCCTCTCTGCGGCTGCTCGGTCTCACGCTGTCAGCTGATCTGAGATGGAACAAATACATCGAGTCAGTTGCATCATCCACCGCAAGAAAAGTTGGTTCCCTGTGCCGAGTCAGGAAATTTTTCTCGCCAGAATCGATCATCCAAGTCTATAAATCGACCATTCGCCCTTGCATGGAGTATTGCTGCCATATATGGTCTGGGGCCCCTGCTGTTTGCCTCAGGGTTCTTGATAAGATCCAGAGACGGATATGCAATGTGATTGGCCATGATCTCTCATCTCGTCTGCAGTCGCTCTCTCACAGACGCGATGTTTCCTCGCTCTGTCTTTTTTACAAATACTTCCACAGTAATTGCTCCGAGGAGTTGCTTTCGCTTGTCCCTAGGTCTCGTGAATTTAAGCGTCCTACGAGGCTGGCATCCCGTTCCCACCCCTGCACCGTTGAAACTGTTAGATGTAGACGTCTCTTTTACTCCAATAGCTTCATATCTCGCACATCTCGCCTATGGAACTCCCTTCCCTATTACTGTTTCCCTGACAAATACAATCTCCAACGGTTTAAGTGTAGCGTCAATCATCATCTCCAGTTGCCTTGATCTATCCACTTCCCTTCTCCACATCCTTTCATCTTTCATTCCTATCTGCTCTCTCTCCAAATCTTCTGTAAGCCCCTTGCCTTGATCGACACACTGTCTTTCTCTTTCTCCACATCTTCTCCTTTACCACTCCTATCTGCTCTTCCTCCAAGCCTTCTATAACCCCATGCGTGATAGTGGCCTCCAGCCTTGCTTGGGGTGATACGCTTAAAAAAAAAAAAAAATTATGAACCGAAATTTGGGTAAAAATTCTTTGCTACTATAAATGTACAGAAAACAATTTGACATCATTTGGTGATTATGCTATTTAAGTGTAAAAGAATGATCTTGGCAGTGAAACCAAATTTAAATCCTTAATGACAAAGAGTATTTTACTTACTCAAACCGTTTTTTAGCAGTTGATGCTCTTGATATGATCTGTATGAATACACTTGTAATAATTAGAAAATCTCTTGTCTGAACAATTTCTTTTGACCCAAAGAAATTGGCTTTTCTCCAAGATTGTTTACAGTCTGTTGCTTAGCCCAAATTTCAAGCTTGCATAAATATCTATGCTGACTTATGGGAAATACTTTTGTGGATTCTAATTCTGTTCTTGAGATTGGTGGAGGTATTTTTGAATTAATTATATAATGATTAACAAATAGTTTTGATATGCCTCCCAAGATCTATGTAAACTTGGTACAACCATACAATCAAAATCAATAAAGCTATAAAATAATTGGCTGCAACTTTGAAGTGGGGGAAAAGAGAGAGAGAGAGGATATTTGTGAAAAGATAATAATATTGTTGCTGAATTAGCTGATGTTAAAATAACATGAGGTATTGGATCTCTGTTATTTAAATGTATATATGTGCCTGTGTTTGTGTGAGACAAGATATAGCAATAAATTGGCAGCCTAAAAAGGTGAAAAAATTATTTTATACAACAAATATTTATTCATCCACATAATCTCTTTCTTTGTCATTGCACTTAATTCAGTGGTAAATAGTAATCATTGTACAGTGAACCTTTCAGATAAAAATTCTGCTAATAACCTTCATCTTAGGTTACAAATTTATTGCTGTATCTTGATCTCTGACTGACTGACTTACTCTCCGTGTGTGCGCGTATATATATATATATATATATATATATATACACACACACACACACACACACACATATATATATTGGCAGCATGATTTCATTTAGACATAATCTGTTGAATAATTTAGACATGTTTTGTCTACTTACGACGATTTTCTCTCATCCTTCAATAACAACACCAAAAATCATGAATATGAAAGAATCCAATTGAAAATAAGTAGACATAATATGTGTAAATTATTCAATGAAACCTCTCTCATATATATATATATATATATATATATATATATATATATATATATATGTGATTATTTTGGAGATTTAGGTTAATCCTATAGTAATTCATCGAGTCTAAAATAATCCTCAACAGAATGCAAAAAGCACTGGATGGGTATTTCGTCCTATCTGGGACTTATCAGCAGTGTGCATCCATTACTGAGAATTGAACCTGGACCGTTTTGATACAACACAAACGTCATACCAACTGTACCACGGGGCTTGGTCATGAAGATGGCACAAACTAGACTCGATATAGCACTGCTACTCACTCAGTTCCATAGCGATACTCATCCAAGTATTCAGATAACCTCAGAACAGTGCCCCAAGAGCCACAACTGCTTTTTGACCCTTAGTCGCTCCATCGCTGAGAATTAACTGGGTCTAGCAAGGATATACAAGTGATTATAATTGGGGATTTAGGCTAATCATATAGTAATTTGTCAGTCGAGCCTAGAATAATCCTCATACGGTCGTGTCTCTTGGGGCACCGTTCTGAGGCTATCTGAATACTTGGATGAGTATAGTTGCGGAACTGAACGAGCAGTGGCACTATATTGAGTCTAGTTTGTGTCTTCTTTGTCACTGAGGCCCATGGTACAGTTGATATGACATTTGTGTTGTACTACTACTATTTGTCAGTGCATTGAATACTGTCTTTGGATTGCACTGGGGTGGTTAGAACCGATATTAATATAGTTGGCGGTTTCATTCCCTTTATGGTAAGGTTTAAAGGTTTCATACAGAATGGCTTGAAATAGACTATCCTCTATGTTGAGGTAATTTTTGTTTTTTTGCTGTAAATGTACACACACACACACACACACACACACACACACACACACATGCATTATATATATATATATATATATATATATATATATATATATATATATATATAATACCTACAGGAAAAATCCTAACAAGTACAAAAATGCTGGCCAACTGTTGAACTAAAGAAATGAAATTATTTTCAAGAGTCGACATAAAAACCGATTCAAATTACCATAAAAACAAATACTTTATGGGCAATGCACTTGTGAATTGGTTTCTTAATTGTATGTGTACAAGTTTATTAGTTTATGTGTGTATATGTATTTTTATGTGCTCATCGCACTATATATATATATATATATATATATATATATCTCTGTAGATGTAATTAGTTATGTGATTACCAAGTGGGTGCCTACATCATGTATATCATTTATTATCTTTACTAGTATTTTTTATTTTTATTATCATTTTTTGTTATATATTTTATGTAACATTTATTTATTTTTAGTTTTAGTTTTTACTATTTTTATTATAATCATTATTATTATTAGTTATTTATATTTTGTTATATACATGTATATGTTTGTTTTTCATATATATGTTTTTCACACACACACACACATATATATATATATATAATGTGAGTGTGTGTTTTAATACTTATATATTTTTTATTATCATGAGTATAATGATGTTGATGATGATATGATGATGCTGTTTAAATAGATGCCATTTTAACCCCTTCTTCTCTGAATTTTATTTACTACTTTATTGTAACACAGTTTTAAATTTAACTATCCTATCTCTTTACCTTCCCTTACCCTTTATATTAACTCTTCTTTATATAAGCCCCCCCCCCCACTTTTCTAGGTCAATTTATTTTTGCTTGTCTTATCTTTATTTTTTATTCTGTTTTTTCATCTTTGTATATCTGTTTGTCTGGGTTATCTAATTCTATTTCATAAAATGTAGTCAATCTGATGAGATGAATAAACTTATATCCATCGAAATAAATTTATTATTGACTATGGATTTTTAAGGTTATTTTGTAAATACTCTTATAAAAAAAAAAACAGAGCATTTGCTTAAATACTTGTATCTATAAAAAGAACGTTAAACATATCAAAAATGTCTTTAATAAATTGTCGGACTATGTCCAATTCAAAAAATACTCTTATATATATGTGTGTGTGTGTGTAAAAAAAATCTCAAAATTAATCTGTAGAAAAAGACTATGTATAAAAGAAAAAGAAATTGGGAAAACTGTATATGCTTTTAGCTGATGCATTTTGACCACTGCAGATTTTTCAAGAGAAAAAAACAAAATTATATATATATATATATATATATATATATATATATATATATATATATATATATAATGAAGAAATATAGATTTAAGGTATGCCATATTTATGGGATAAAATGCTCAATATCAGAGATAGAGCGTGTGTAAATATAAAAGTGGACATTGAAGTCAACATTCAGAGACAACAGAATTTTTCATGCTAAACACAATCGTCAGGCCATGATTGATAATCGCTTTGAATGTGAAACAGTTTGTCGCCACTGAGAGTCAACTTCAATATCCACATTTATATCTAAATATATCTAAATATATTATTTATATATATATATATATATATATATATATATATATATATATATATATATATATATATATATATATATATATATATTATATATATATATATATATATATATTTATATATATATATATATATATATATATATATATATATATATTTATATATATATATAATAAATATAACATACCTTAAAAACTATATTTCTTCATATAATATATATTTATATATATTATAAAATTTTTTGTTTTGTTTTTTTGACATGAAAAAGTCTGCAGTGGTCAAAAAGCATTGGTTAAAAGCACATAAAGTTTTCCCAATCTCTTTTTCCTTTAAACATACTGTTTGTCTTTTTCTACAGCTTAATTTTGAGATTTCTTACACACACACACACAGACACACACACACACACACACGTGTGTGTGTAAGTAATACATAACAATGAGTTCTTGTTAGCCGAAGTAAGGGAGGTAACTTTTAACAGGAAAAAGTTTTACGTGAGCCAAAATAAAAGAAATACGTTGTTAAACAGTGAAAAGAAAAACCAAAAACAATATATATTATAATTTTTTTTTTGTTTTTTTGCCTTGGAAAAGTCTGCAGTGGACAAAACGCATTAGCTAAGACCACATACAGTTTTCCCATCTTTTCTTTTTCCTTTATACATAGTTTTTTTCTACAGATTAATTTCATTCTGACATTTTTTACACTCGCACGTGTGTGTGTGTGTATATATATACACACACACATCTATGTGAATAATATGTATATGATGAAATACAGTTTTACTTTTAAGTAACGTCATATGAGTAAAAATTGTTCAGTATGATGGATAGAGCGTAAAATATTAAACTAAAACAGACTGTTGGCATTTAGGTGTGTGTGTGTAAATATAATTATTGTGTGTGCGCTGAGATTATTTGCAAATAAGCACCTATTTATATTTTAATAGAATAGTTGTCAAAATCTTTTAGATATTCTTTTTAAAAAAATGTAAATATCATTGTCCTGAAGAAAATCGTACTTTGTTGTTTCATGAAGATTATTGCCGATAACAAAGAGCTACTATTAGCCGGAGTAAGGGAGGTAACTTTTAATGGAAAAAATTTTACGTGAGCCAAAAGAAAAATCAATTTGTTGTTGTACGCGAATAATTGCAAACACCAGTAAATTTTTAGACGTTTATTATTAGTTTCTAATGACTTTATTCTTAATAATTAGTTATGTTTAAAATACAAAAAACATTTGTATTTAAAGTTTTTCAATATCTTTTTTGCAATATCTTTTTTTTAAATAGATTGAGAATGAAATATTTGAGTTTGATGATCGTTGTCTTTTTTCTTTTCTTCTCTTTTTTTCCTTTTTTTCCCCTTTTTTTTCCATTTTCCCTTTTTTTTTCAAAATAAATTTTTGTATATTTTCAGAAAAATCGGCAACAAATACAGTTCTTTCTTACCATAAATAAGTTTCATCCATTACAATTGGTAAAGTCGCACTGACTTACTCGGTCAGGGTCAATGAATATCGAATGTTTCCTTAAGGAAACAGATTACTTTAGCTAATATTTTGATGGGGGTCTGTTTTTCCTGTTTTAAGTGTTACCAAGCATTGCAATTTCTTTTAATAATTGTAGAAATATCACCATTGATTTGCTAAAAAAAACTTTTTTTTTTAAACTAATGAATGCGATTTTTTTTTAAAGATAAATAAACAAACGCACAATGTTGGGTGTAATAGAAAGGGAGGAGGATAAAAAAAAAAGTAATGTACATTTCAATTACCCCCAACCGGACGATAAATTTATCCTTTCTTTTCTTCTCTTCCTCCTCCTTCTTTACACCCAACATTGTGCATCTGTTTATTTATTTTTTTAAATAATGATATAGCGTTCATTAGTTTTTGTTGTTTTTTGTTTTTTCTTAAACAAAGCATTTAAGAGGTCATTTGATAAAAGTCGCCTGAGGATACTGTTAAACCAAGATAGCAGATTCAGCAGACCTACTGAATTTTCTATTCTGATATTCAAAGAATTCCAAATTCTTAAGTGTCCATGTTTCTAAATATCAACTCCAGCCTTGTATTTGTAAATGCATAAAATAAATAAATCTGTTTAATGTTTGATTTCTATGTGGAAATGCTACCCATTCTTTTTCTATGGGCCCTGGGCGATCATGGATCTCCAAAATTTATTGTTTTTTGTTTTCTTGCTATCTCTCCTAATCCCTGGTTTGCCATCCTTGTTAGGCACTGCTTTTCTCTGTCCCTCTTTATCTTTAATATGCCCTGTGAGTGTCAAATTTTCCAAGCCCTTTTTCATTATGTGCTCTAAAAATTTCAACTCTCTTAATATTGAGTATAAGCGTCCTTTTTGTTTCCTCTAAAACCTCACCATTGATCAAATGTTCAGTCCATGGTATTCTCAGCATCCTTTTGTAGAAACACATTTCTGTTATCTCAAGTCTTTTCTTCATCAGTGATGAGATTGTCCAGCATTCACTGCCATACAGGATGACTGATATTACATAACATTTCAGTATTCTTATTTGTTTCAAATGAACTTTTTTCTGTTTCTTAATACTTTGCTTATCTTTTGGATGGTATCTTTCACTATCCTAATTGTTTTAAAGTCTTAATAAAACCTCCAAGAGTGTAGCTTGAATTAAAAGTGGGCAATCTTGAAACTTTGTGCTCTCAAAAAAAATGTTGTGTCAAAGTGGTTTTTCTCTTGACCACAATATTATTATAACTACCTTCACTCCTCAGCAATGTTTATTGTCTTAAAAAGCAATGACTAGAATTGGAATAAAACCTAAAGATATGGTAAAAGTGAATTTACACATTTTTTTTTTGTTCTTGAGAAGTTTACATTGAAGGATTACAAATGAATATATTGCTAACTACAAACACACGTCAAAATCATATCATAACCATTATTAAATTCATGCTTAAAGAATCTAATATATATTTATCTAAAACAAATGGTATGTCTGTAAAAACATTGCCAAATCCATATGTGAAAAACCAACAAATATAATGTCTACTAGACAAACGCACACACACATACTTTATCATCTGAATCCCACATAAACAGACTAGAATTATTATACACTTATTTACATAAAACAATATTTACTGTTTTTCAGTTAGGCTTGGAATCTGAACTTCGAAAGGACTCATTATCTCATCTTAAATTCAGAATGCCATAAATTATACTATTGTTTGTTTAACAGGTTGAATGCATGTGAAACCTGATTAACCAATGAAAATCAAACAACACAATTTTTTACATTATTCAGATTGTTATCCTCATCTTCATTTCCATATTCACAACATTTCAGCTGTTGTACACTCTGGCCATCTTCAGGTAATTGGAATTTCAAACCAAACACTTTTTGTCCACCGGGATAGATTATTCAAGTTCCAAGGACACATGGCCCAGTGGATAAAGTTGTTGGTTAGATCCAGTGACTAGACTCAAAGAGTTGTGTGTTCAATACTAGGCTACAGCAGTGGTGAACCAAAAAACTTGGAGAGTTGAGTTAAAGGGAAATAACTGAGACATCCAAAAGAGGCATGGCATGTGGATCTAGAACAATCTACCCTGGTGGACAAAAGGGTTCAGTTCAAAATTCCAATTCCAATCACCTAAAGAAAGCTGGAGCGTACAATGGCTGAAACGTTATGAATATTGTGAATGGAGATGAGGATAACAGTTCAAATAATGTAAATAATCATAATACCTCATCTCAGAGATATAGACAAACAGCACAAATATAAAAATACCAGAATTTCTTTTTTCTTTTTCTCTATACCTCATTCTCTGATGAAGCTTTAATAAAAGTGAAACATGTTAGATTGATAAATGTTTCCTATTTGCTCTTTATCTTTTAAACAATATATATATATATATATATATATATATATATATATATATATATATATATAGTAGGTATTCATCCAAATAAGTTTGATTAAAAAGACCCAACAAGGTCTGTCTAATTTTTTATTGTATTTTCCAATATTTGAAAAAGGTATTGTGTATATATTAAAAAAAGAAAAATTGCTTTTTTCTGTCAAGACCACATTCCTAATAACCTTTACACATGACGTCACTGTAGTCTATTTCAAACTTCCAACTTTCCAAAGAATACCAGGATGTAGACAAAGGAATTCTGTCTACCACACAGACACAGCATTGGTTCTAAAAAATGAATGAGACAGTTGAAAGTACTTAACAAAACAATAACAAAATTTGAACTTCAGACAGTTCAACAAATTCAAGCACAATAGTCAACACCTTATTAGAAAATCAGAAAAAATATATATCATATAATAAAAAAATTAGATAGACATTTTCAGTTCTTTTTAATCAAACCTGTTTGTTTTATGTGTGTGTGTGTGTGTGTGTGTGTGTGTGTGTGTGTGTGTGTGTGTATATATATATAAAATTATTTACAGTATTTACATTAAAATATTTAAATATTATAACATAAATATGTTATAGAATCACTACAAAAATAGCCATTTTGTTGAATAAATTCAACATCATCACTTGATAAGACACCAGAGGTGTTGAAACAAAATGGCTATTTTTGTAGTGATTTTATAACATATTTATGTTATAATATTTAAATAAATAATTATATCTGCTCTACTCTGTATTGAGCACTCTTTAAAGAATAATAATTGTTGGTTATTGGAATTTATTCCGTATATACCAATCCCACACTTGGGTATATATATATATATATATATATATATATATATATATATATATATATGTATGTATGTATGCAGGTGTGCAGAAAAATAGGAAAGAACACATTGGGTAGATAATCCAGTGTTCCTTAGTGTTTAGCTTTTATTTTCAAAAAGACAGTGCTCCATACAGAAGTAGAGTTTATATTATAATAATATTTTTAGTTTTTAAAAATATGATTCCTTCGCTACATAAGAGTTCTCATGTTTCAAAAGCGAGAGCCGAGACCCCTAACATAATTTTTTTGAAACATGAGAACTCTTATGTAGTGAAGGAATCATATTTTTAAAAACTAAAAATATTATTATAATATATATATATATATAATATATATAATTCTGTATGCATTTCTGAAAGAAAAGTGGAGATGAGAAAAGTGGTAAAGCTTTTAAATGATGCGTTTTGCCAATGTCTCCTTCACGCCATAATAAAAAACAAAATTGTGTTTAAAGAAAATGTGTTGGATTTTTTAGGATAACAGGGGTAATAAATTAAATTACCTTATCAAAGCTGATAACCAGATTCTGACCTGAAGAAGTCAAGACCAACAGGTGTTGTTTAAACACATTGTTTAAAAGCTTTTACACATTGACTCATCTCCGCATACATACATACATACATGCATAGATACATACATACATAGCCATGTTTTTCGTTGAGGGAGGGCCAGGATGAAACTTGTACAAAGCAAAGTTGGTTCTGTTTACCTCTCAACCTCTGCATGTCATTAGCATTAGCAAGTTCTAGGCCCAATTTACCCACCCTGAGGTCTGCCAATCTGGGATACACTATTGGCCGCTCTTTGGCTGCCAGTACTGCCTGTATGTGAAAACATACCGAGACTAGTGATAATGATTTGAGACAAGGTTTTACAAGAACCAAGTACACAGTTTTTTTTTTATCAAGACACCATATCTAGGATGGTTGCCATTTAAGGCTTGAGACACCATCCTAGCCTTTTGGGAATTTCTGTAAAGAGGCATTAACCAAATGCCCTGCAGTAGCATCCTAACTGTACAAGGTATCACCAACCATTGGTTTTGCTGGAAAACATCATCTTCTTGCTGAAATATATATATATATATATATATATATATATATATATATATGTAATCAATCCATTGGTATATAATCCAGGTAGATTAATACTAATTATTAAAACTGATCTGCAGAGAGCTCAATGTTTTTATTTTAACAGAGCATATGTATTTTTTACAGCAAAAAAACAAAGATTACATCAACTTAGAGATAGACTATTTCAAGCTGTTCTGTTCATGGCTATCATCAGTCCCTCAGTGTCTGTCTCAGAGCATTGTTTTAAATTTATTTTCAATGTCAGTCCTCCTCGGGTAGATGCCTTGTTAATGAGAATGGGTTTAAGTTAGTGATTGGTTGGGGCGTAAGATATCATATCCCGAGGGAAGCGGTCTGGGGTTGGAGTTTATTTATGGCCAGAATCTTTGTTGTTTGTAGTTTAATATCAGTTCCTACTATGTGGCATTTCTTATACAGGCCCTGAGTGTGTTTTTCTGGGATTCACAGTAAATAGTTTTTGTACTACAGGTGTCCAATATTATTAATTAGTGATGGGGCATTTAAACTTAAACCTGTTAAGATTA
Organism: Acanthosepion esculentum; assembly: GCA_964036315.1. Lineage (NCBI taxonomy): Eukaryota > Metazoa > Mollusca > Cephalopoda > Sepiida > Sepiidae > Acanthosepion > Acanthosepion esculentum. The sequence goes on along the minus strand of OZ038515.1, from coordinate 66,020,221 downwards.
ATGTAAATTAGTTGAGTTATAGATTTATAGATTGTGTGTAATACCCGAGCACCCAATGGAATAAATCATGCTGTCCAATACACTTATATGCATACATATCTTCATACATACATTTATGTACATTTACATATCCATACATATATGCCACTATACGCACACATACACCCCCCACATATATTATGTAACTTGGAATTTATTTCTATGTTTACATTTCATAATTAGTTCTCTCCATTGAATAGTTTGCATTGATCTTTATATTTTATTATCCTGATTTTTTCTTCTAAACAAAGCTTGACTACCTAGATATCACCCTTAAACTTAATGATGAAACCTTTAAACCTTACCATAAAGAGAACGAAAACCCCAATTATATTAATATTGGTTCTAACCACCCCAGTGCAATTCTAAGACTCACTATCATTTGCTAACCCACTACCATTTGCACCAAGATTAATAAAATATTGTCCAATGAAAAATGCTGGAGACCTCATCTTCTTCCTGAAATTATATTTCTACTTTTGTATCTTGAAGTACACAACTTGTGTGGATGTGTGATTTTACACATTTTTACATTTATTTATAATTATTTTGAATATATAAAAAGATAACTAAGTTATTAAGATGTTAAAATAGATAGACATCTTAATAACGTAGTTACCTCCCTTGATATTATTGCACGAGTATGCTTACATCATCAAATTTAAAAATCATGCAGTACATAAGTTTAATGTTTTTCACTTTACAAATAAAAAATTTAATTTTCAGATAAACACAACAAATTTATCTTAGTTAAAACAAGACCCAGAAGATGGCATTTTGCTAATGTTGAAAGTACTTGGAATAAATGAAGATGCATCAATATGGTAACTTTCTTCCTTTAATAAGGATACTAAGAAGCTTGTCTGTAAATATGAGAGGTTCATTAAAAATAAGTAGACAAAACTTGTCTAAATTATTTAATGAGACTTGTCTTAATGAAAACATGCTGCTAAAATATACACTATCTATATTTTATATATATATATATATATAATATATATATATATATATATATATATATATATATATATAAAATCAACCCTCCTGCAACTGTGATTTTTACCAATTAGGTATCATCAGGCAGTAAAATTGGGTCCAATTTTACTGCCTGATGATACCTAATTAGAAACCACAGTAGCAGGAATGTTGGGTTTCTAAATATTTTATGTCTTAATTTATCTATATAAATACAAAATTGACATAGAGGTCAATGCCCAGTGGCAACAGTCTGTTTCATGCTTAAACACAATAGTCAGGCCATGTATGTTGCTTTGGCTTGACTGTTTATATATACTGGTCAGTGATATATTATGAGTAGGCCTTATTGTATTCTAATGGTTATTTGGTGGTTGGTATGTTTCAAATTATTCTAGGGTCTATTGAGGTGGAAATAGTTGTGGATCTGAATGCAGTTTTGTAGCTATTTTATAGCGTTGTTTGTTAACTTTATTATTGATGGCTTTGTTATTATGTTTACTTGTGTTTATGCGTGCATTCATTGTTTGTTAATTCATTTATTATTTACTTAATTTATTTAGTGATTTGGAAGAATTTATAATTATTTTTGATTTTACTTTTCATTTATTTTTTATTCACTTTTAGTTTTTGATTTTTCAGTAACTTAGTAAAAATTTGTAGTTTGTGTTGGTCTGGAAAGGTAATTATAGCTATTTTCTCCTCCAGACAGAGTTGACAGTGATGAGATTTATTGTTGTATATTGATGCTGTTTTTTTTATTTTCTATGATATTTTTGATGTAATTTAGTTTTTGATTTTAACTTCCCATACCTGTTTAGAAAGTATTGTGCTGTTTGTGTATTTACTATTTGTAAAGGATGTTCTGTGTGCATATTTTCTTTGTTTTGAAGGCCCTTTAGTTACTCCTATGTATATTTTTTCTTTGTTATCTACTGATTTTGTAGTGGATTGACATATTACATTGTTCTGTAAGCAGTTTCCTTTCAGTGACATTTGTTCTTTGCTCTGCAGTTACACGTTGGTTTGATCTGTGCAGGTGGTTTGTCGGTTGTTTTCTTGTGTTTTTTATTTTTTATTATTTGTGTCATGTTTTCAGTGCAACTGTAGCTGATTTTTATTGTATTTTTCTTGAATATCCCATGGAAATTGCTTGATGGGAGAAGAGTTTGTGTATGAGTATGACGACTATTTTATTTTTCTTATGTTTGTTTTTATGCTGTTGTTGTATGGTGGTTTGAATCATATGATGTTTCTTTTTCTTTTCTTTTTTTTTGTTTTTTTGTGGTGTGTATGTGAGTGTTACTGAAAATCCACTATCATTTAGGGCTGTTTTATAATCTTTCTTGGCTCCAGTGAAGATTGTTTCACTGGGAGAATTGTCAGATAATCTGCAGTTAATTGATTGTGGCATTTACTTGATTATTGATGATGGGTGGTTGGAAGATGTGTGTATAAAGTGGGTTGTCATTAGCTTTTCTATATTGTTCATATGTACCATTTCTTGGATGTCAAATGCAACTTAAAATTGACATGTTGAATCTCATATTTTTGAAAATTTTTATGATTGTTTTTCAGGTTTTGGCTGTTTTTTTTGTCTATTACATTTTCTTACGACTATGAGACTGTTGTCCTTGTGATGGCCTGAATCATTTTTATCAATTATTTTACTTAGTTAATGTAGCAGATGTATACCTATAAGTTTACAGGTCTCTGAACTAAGAAGTTAGGAGTAAATCAGTGGAAAAACACAAAAACCATTATAGACGGGTTCCATAGCCTAAAAAAAACCCAACATAATTGCGAATTTATAAAACTAGATATAAAAAATGTTGACCCTTTGATAATAGAACCCGTGCTGGATGAGGCCCCATCTCCTTAGAACAAATAAAAATAAACACAAATGAAATAAAAATAATTAAACGCTTCCAAAATCACTATTATTCAACAAGGAATTTTGACATTACAATGGGAAGCTTTGACGGCACAATGTGTCAGTTTTGTTCTCCCACTAAAGAAATGAAAAGGAAAGTAAAGAAAAAAAGTGGATAAGAAGGAAAATTCTTTTTCATTGTTCCTGTTATAAATAAATGGATAATA
>OZ038515.1:66002107-66012107 GCA_964036315.1 Acanthosepion esculentum | reverse complement strand
CTCGCTCTGCACAAAAATGACATTTCATGTGGTTATGTTATTAAATTAGCACATAAATCATCAAACAGCTGGATCATTAACTTGCTTCGTTACTGTTGGCCAAGTTAACATGTTTGTTGTCTCTGAACTTTACCTGTAATGATATGAAAGATGAATTTCAATGTCCAAACAAACTTATCAGTTTGCATTAAAACATTGTCTACTTTCCATTTGCCTTGGTAATTCATAAAGAAAATTCGCACTGGACAATGTCTATTCTTCTTAATTATGTAAATATATAATAATGAAATTTTTAACGTTAACAGTATTAATTTTCTTAACTCAGTGACAACTTTTAAAACATTTTTGTTCTGTTCATTAAACAGTTTGTGAAATGTGTCAGTCTTTGCTTAATTCACTAATAACTGCTTTGCTTATAACTATAGTCTGAAAATCTGGACTCTTTGGGGATTGAGTTGATTTGAAGTTTCTAGATTTTCTGACAATTCTTGTAAAAATTTAAGTAGAAATAAATATGACAAAGAGATACATCTTGATTGCATATTCATCTGGAAACAAATTTTTTTTTCTGTTTGAATTTCTGGAATGAGGAGTTATTATTTTCAGTTAAACTGATGTCCTTGTCTTTGTTATGTCCCCCAGCCTCCTTCAAGTGTCTGCCGATTCAGGTAACTTTCAGAGAATTTCAAATTGAACACTTTATTCAATCTACGGGGGTCGATTGTTCTCACTCTGCAGTAAATGTCCAGGGATATTTCATCTGTGTTAATTGTTCAGTTATTCCTAGTCCAGACATGAATCCATCTCTACCCCTCTCAGATATGGGTGAAGTCGCAGGACAAACTGGGCTTAGTTGACCACCAGTCTAGGAAAAGGATAGTGTGTGTCTAACAACTCTACCCTGTAAAACTAACTTGCTACAGAAATTACAATGGCACCACCAAGAGTGGTGCAGCTGTGGCCATATATGTTACACGGAGTCTACATGTTTGACTGACTGAATAAACATCATATTTCTCAGGAAAAAGGGAGGATATTATTTGATAGTATAAGTACAGGTACATCAGACAATCCATTTTCCGCAGATACCATTCATTGTAAGGTTTTAGTTAATCTAATTTTGTCGTCACGTATTCACTATGGAGCTTAGACTATATGAATTTAAGGCTGGCAACAAAAGCGCTCATCATTTTACACAATTGGCTGCATGTAACCATAAGTTTTATACTAACAGTTTATTTTCTTGCATTTCTCATTTGTCGAACTCTTCTGGCTACTTGCTTTCCAGTCAGGCTTGATCTTCAAAAATTTAAATGCAATGTCAATTCGTTATCTACTGTCTTTTTGATTACTTCTGTATTGTTCTCGCTCCTCAAGAATGATTCCGTTTTTTAAATCTTTCACACCCAATAACCCCTTGTCTTAGTGGCTTTACTACCTTGCTTGGGGTGATTTCGGTAAAAAAAAAAAAAAAAAAATTATTGATATGTGTATGAAGATTGTGATTTTCAATGACTGAACAATTTTTTAAAGTAACAAATTATGATCTGCCTATATTTTTGAGATGCATGACATGTGGAATTAGAACAATCTACTCCCATGGACTAAAATGGTTCGGTTCAAAATTCCAACATATATCACCTGAAGAAGGCCAGAGTGTATAACAGCTGAAATGTGAATATGGCAATAAAGATGAGGACAACAGCCCGAATGATGTAGTGCAAACAAATTATGAAATTTGTTTTAATAAGCCTAATTTTAGCGATAAGTCGAATTCATCTTAATAGGCCTCAGCAGTCATAATGCTAAGTGCATTGCTATGCATGATTGCAATTGAATGTCTCTGTAACGGATAAGCGGAGTTGGGCTGATATATTTGGAGTTTTGAAACCTGATGTCATTACCATTATACAGGCCAGTTTTCTTCTTTCTCTTCTGATTAAGGTCAAAGGATACAGCAGCTTAAATACTGTGTTAAAAATAACAAAGTAACTGGTTAAATGAATTAAATAATAATAATCATAACGGAACCGCATCTGTGAAATTCGGACAGAATGGCCAAGAGTAACTGAAAGATTTTGATAAAGACAACAAAAAAATAAAGAAACTGACCAGAGTAAATCAATAAAATTCTTCATAAAATATTTTTCAGACATTTTTTTTTTGTATAAAAGGAATCTTGTGTTTTATCTACATGCTCCTGTCATCAGTTTAAACTGACATTTTTTAAAAAATATATATTGAGACCATTTCGCTTCTTTTCTTTTTATGTGCCATGTCCTTTCAGGACGTAGGTGATCATGGCTCTCCACCACCTCCCTCTATCCCTTGCAGCTCTCAACAATTTCCTTCCCTCTGCTTCCTCCCCCAGACCACATTCAGTCATCCACTTGCTTAAGCCTGCCAAGTATGCCAAGCGTTGTTTTCCCTTGTCTCTCTTTCCCTCTATTCGACCTGTGAGTATCAGATTCTCCAGGCCCTCCATCCTCCTTATGTATCCCAGAAACTTCAGCTGCCTCTTCCTGATATTAAGTATAAGCCTCCTCCTTGTTTGCAACCTCTCTAAGATCTCATTGTTTTAAGTTTCTATTTTCTTGTTTTCAGGTGAAATTTTCCAATACATTTCAGTGAATTTCTGTCCAAATTTCTGCTTAGGAAGAACTAAAAAGAAAACAAACATATTTTTAATGTGAAAAAAAAAAAAAATCTCAAATCCTCCTGGTGCCACTTCTTTTTCCTCCATTTTATTTACATTGATCGGACTGTTGTCCTCATCTTTATTGTCATATTCATGACGTTTCAGCCATTGTATGCTCCAGCCTTCTTCAGGTGATTGGAATTTCAAACTGAACCCTTTGTTTTGTCCACCAGGGTAGATTGTTCTAGTTCCATGTGCCATACCTCTTCTGGATATCTCAGTTATCTCCCTTTAACTCATCTCTCCAAGTTTTTGTTCACCACTGCAATAGCCAGGTATTGAACTCACAACTCTTTGGGTCAAATTACTGGATCCAACCAACGCTTTTATACACTGGGCCATGTGATTCCAATAACCTGAAGAAGGCTGGAGCATACAACGGCTGAAATGTTGATGAGGTCAGCAGTCTGAATAATGTAAATAATTACATTACCTCACCTCATATATTATAAAATGGACTAAGTCTGGCAACTATTTTAATATATTTTATTGTTATACGTTATTTATATAGACACAAATATGTAAGTAAATGCTCTGTTTATAATAAACAGTATTAACAACATTTGCTGGCCTGAATAACATATAACAATAAAATATATTAAAATATACACAGATATAACCATTTTGTTTAAAGTTCCTATTTTTTTGGTTTCAGATAAAAACTTGAAAAATTTTCAATATATTTCAGTAACACTTTCATTTTCCAAAATTACAGTTCATAACTATAGCATATATATATATATATCACAGCAATAAACGTATGAAGCTTGATATTACTAGACATATTAAAAACGGGCGAAGCAACCGGTTTCGCTCCCGCTCATCAGGCTTAAAACGGGAGATTTAATTTAAATTAAAAACACAGAAAATGTACAATGAAAAGGAAATGTGGAGGAGGAGGGAAAAAAAAAATAAAAAAAAATAAAAAGGGGCTAGAGGCAAATGACAGCGAGCCCCAACAAACACTCACGTTGTTTACACAAGGAAGGATATATATATATATATATATATATATATATATATATGGTGATGGTTTAAAGGTTGTTCTGTATTCTAAATTTTCCTCTATTGATTAGATAACTTTAATGGTTTAGTCAGTTCCCACTATTTTTTTTTGTTTCTCATTTAAATACACAACAAATTGAATTTCCATTTAGAATAACTGCATTTGAAACAAAATTGAAAATAGTTTCGCCTTTTAATCGTATTTTGAAATCAGTTCTGTGTATATGTTTGTAAGATCTCGGTATGAAATTGCGTCCTTCAACTGATGATAAAAGCTGATTATAAGTTTTATAGTTGTACTAATAACACTTGACATGCGAGACGGTTATATATTATATTTCAGCAGTATGGTCTCTTTACAGATTGGTATTTTACTAGTGTTGTAGCGTTTTGACCTAACTAGACAAAAGGTTTCATTCTGGGCAGAAGGGTGATGATAAAGAATTGTTACAGAATGTTTAACCTTGATGTTTATTTGCAGCTGTTCTTTAATAAAAGAAAGAGAAAACAAAAGCATCGTAGTATTTTCTTATCAACAGGCTTTTTAAGTTTTTGTCTCACTTGGTAACATTATTTTTTTTATTTTTTTTTCTTTCATTGGAAACAGCTGGAAGATGCAACATTTCTACTGTAGAGCAAAGACACACTGCCATAATTTTTTTTCATTATTTTTTTTCATTATTTTAAAAAAAATAAATATAATCTCTTCCACTGTAGAATTTTTGGTACTTAACCGTAGGATAATCATATTGCAATTGCCACTTTCAAAGCAATTTAAAATTGGGTTGACAAAAAATATGAAAGTAAATTTCATTATCAAGCAAATACGTTTCTCCTCAGTCTTAGACAAAATTAAAGTTAATCCAAACTGTGCAATTACAGATAACAAATATGAATTATTATTATTTTTTTTTTTTAACAATGATGTTCATCCTGAACATGGCCCAAGAGCCACTTGAAGTAGAGTGTTACAGGATTCTTAAAAATAGAATTAAGTCATGTGAATTCATAGTCTGTCACAAGAGGATATAGTGAAACATTATTTATTTTACAATGATGTTAACCCTGTACAAGGCCCAAGAGCCACTCGAGGTGGAGATTTACAGAATAAGAGGCACAGTTTATGGATATGCGGGGGATATTATAGTCGAGCTTAGACTTGAACAGATAGTTTTTATATTATTGTTTACTCAGTACAAGGCTCAAGAGTCACTCAAGGTGGAGAGTTACCAAAGGGGGTAGGTATAAAGGGAGGAGGAAAATATGCCTGTTATGTAGGAAATATAAGAATTGACCATAGAGGTGAAAAGTATGAGATTGTAGTGACTGAGAAACCATCCACTCAGGAGTCTGTTCCACAAAGTAACTATTCTGGGGAAGAAGCTGTCAAATCTACATCTCAACAACGGAATATGAAGGGAATGAGGGTGGTTCACTGTGATGGGCATGGTATCACAAGTCTCAACTGGGAGGGTAAGAATTGGTGGAACATAGGATAATCATATTGCAATTGCCAATTTCAAAGCAATTTAAAATTGGGTTGACAAAAAATATGAAAGTAAATTTCATTATCAAGCAGATAGGCAGTACAAAAGAAACACCCTTCTCAGTCTTGGGCAAAATTAAAATTATCCAAACTGTGCAATTACAAATATGACCTTCTCAGTCTTGGGCAAAATTAAAATTATCCAAACTGTGCAATTACAAATATGAATGAATTATTTTTTTTTTTTTATATAATGATGTTCATCCTGAACAAGGCCCAAGAGCCACTTGAGGTAGAGTGTTACAGGATTCTTAAAAATAAAATTAAGTCATGTGAATTCATACAATCTGTTACAAGTGGATATAGTGAAACATGATTTATTTTACAATGACGTTCACCCTGTACAAGGCCCAAGAGCCACTCGAAGTAGATATTTACAAAAATAAGAGGCATGGTTTATGTGGATATGTGGGGAAGATAAAGGTTAACCCCTCTACTTGAGCAGGTTAAGATTGTAGTCATCAGAGAAAGCATCATCTTGGGAGTTGGTTCCACAGGGCAGCAGTTTGTGGGAGGAAGCTGCTCGAGTGAAATCTACATCTCAGCAATGACATATGAAGGGAGTGAGTGTGGTTCACTATGATGGGCATGATATGGTGGGTGTCAACTGGGAGGCTAAGAACTGGTGGAACTAAGGAATGTAATTTATCTGAACATTTTCCATGGAAATTGCAATAGAGCAGCAAGAGACTTGCAATGTTTCATCTGTGAGAAAGGGGTTGTAGGGTGGAAAATAATTCATCACCCACAAGGACACAGATGCTTTTGAACTCTATTGAGACTAGAAAGTAAATACTGGACAGCTCTTGCTCATATATGGTAGCAGTACTCCATTTTGGGCCTGAACTGATTCTTGTAATCGTAGAATATAGTGCCAAGAATCAGATACTTGAGAGTTAGAACCAACCATTTTTCCAGCTTCTTTAGCAATGGATTATGTATGAATTCCATTTGAGGTCTGGGTTTAGTTTAACTCCCAATAGACATTCCCTGAGTAGAGATCCATTAATCATGATTGGTGGTAGTTCTGGGTATAATTGGTGATGATCTTTAGGTAATCAGGAAAAACCAAGTTAATATCCTCATGTTTCTTTGAAAAAAGATTTTCTTTACAAATTCCTTGCATGATAGCATCACAAAATGAACATACCAATGCCTGAAGGAATTCATACCAAACACAATATATAACACAGCCTAATATCAAACCTTGGGCTGTGAACTTTCTGATGAACTTTTGCATCTTTCCTCCAGGAGTTATATAAATTTGATTAAAAAACTAGATATTTCTAAGGATATTTCATCTAGTTCTTAGTGGATAGTGCAACAAGAGTAGTCTATCCCTGTAGATTAATTCAGTTTTGAATTCCCTGTAGGTCACCCAGATCATTATATATATATATATATATAAGCAAATATGTGGATGTAGATCCGACGGTATGATGAAAATGTGGAAAAGACAAAGCAAAATCCGAATATGTGAGTTTACTGTTTAAACAAAATAAGAAACAGTAAACTCACATATTCGGATTTTGCTTTGTCTTTTCCACATTTTCATATATATATATATATATATATATATATATATATATATATATCTGATGAAGGATGGAGAGCAAAACAGCAAAGATTATGAAAATTTTCAATGTCTATAGTATAAATATTGCATATTTTTGCTGAGAATCTTTTGTAAGCCAATGCAGGAAAACAAGGTGTTAAGTTATTTTTTCTTTTTTCCTGGACATTCCCCGCTTTTGAATAACATATGAGATATCATTCCCAAGTACTTGACTGACTGCTTAAGGAACTATTCATTATATATATATATATATATATATATATATATATATATATATGTATATATATAATAAAAAAAGTTTTCTTTTTGAATTTGTAGGTCTGATGAATTGGATCATTTTCACGATTCCAATGGAATAAGTTATGTCTATGGAATATTAGTGTTTAAGTCTTTTTATTATATCCTTACTCTGTCCTAGACATTGAGTTTTACCTGGATTCTATCCTCTTGGAATTATTTTTTATACACATATGTATGTATGTGTATGTATGTATATTTATTTATATATTTATGATATATGATTGCATATGTATGTGTATATTTTCCACTAATATTATATATATATATATATATATATATAACCCGTAGATGTGCAGTTAAAATGCACTGAAACCAAGTTGCATCTTTGGCGTGAGTAAAATGGTTTTGTCTATATGATAAAATTATAATAAATAAAATAATTATCGCTCTACTACATGTATTGAGCTCTCTTTTGAATGAATGCTGCGAATGTTAGAATTTGTATAATTTATAGATTACTTTCGTTCCCACTGCATCGGGTATATATATATATATATATATATAATTACTTCAAACATTATTATGGTGGATACTTCGTATTTGAAATAGACACCCCATTTTTATTTATTAAATAGTATGTATTACATCTTTCAGTTTGTGCATTCAAGAAATCTTTGTAAAGGAAATGTGTTCCCCAAGCAGGGATTGAACCTATATCCTCCTTTGTAGAGGAAACCCCTGTTTGATCCAGTGTGCTTTACTGCTTGGTTACAGAGACCATCACAGCAAGCAAGGTTCTATTTTCCCTTTTTAAGGAAAGCACATCCTCTTCACTTGGATTATTTTCCTGAAAATTTCATATTTACTCAGTTTCATTTCTGAAACAAAACAATTTATAAAGAATTAATGCATCTATTTTTATAATGTTATTATAGTGGATATTCTGTTTTTGAAATAGATGCCCTATTTTCATTTATTTAAAAATTTGATGATGAGATTGTAGTGACCTCTTCAGGATACAGGAGACCATGCACTGTCCAAACCAACAAACTAAAGATCTTTAAGAATTTACTTGCTCACTTTTTTTTTTTTCTTTTTTTTTTAAGCATATCACCCCAAGCAAGGCTGGAAGCCACTAGTACGCAGGGGGTTACAGAAGTTTTGGAGGAAGAGCAGATAGGAGTGGTAAAGGAGAGGATGTGGAGAAAGATAGTGGATCGATCAAGGCTAGGGGGTTACAGAAGATTTGGAGCGAGAGCAGATGGGAATGAAAGGTGATAGGATGTGGAGAAGGGAAGAGGATAGATCAAGGCAGCTGGAGATGTCAATTGACGTTACACTTAAATAGTTGGAGATTGTATTTGTCAGGGAAACAGGAATAAGGAAGGGAGTTCCACAGGTGAGATGTGCGAGACATGAAGCTGTTGGAGTAGAAGAGACGTCTACATCTAACAGTTTCAACGGTGAAGGGGTGGGAACGGGATGCCAGCCTCATGGGACGTTTAAATTCATGAGGCCTAGGAACCAGCGAAAGCAGCTCCTCGGAGCAATTACCGTGAAAGTATTTATAAAAGAGAGCGAGGCAATGTCGCGTCGGTGAGAGAGCGACTGCAGATGAGATGACAGATCAGGGCCAATTACGTTGCCTATCCGTCTCTGGATCTTATCAAGAACCCTGAGGCAAACAGCAGGGTCTCCAGACCATATATGGCAGCAATACTCCATGCAAGGGCGAATGGTCGATTTATAGATTTGGAGGATAGATTCCAGGGAGAAAAATTTCCTGGCTCGGTACAGGGAGCCAACTTTCCTTGCGGTGGATGATGCAATTGACTTAGAGAATGTCTCTAATAATAACAATTCAAACATCTATATTGGTTATGAAATTGCTACATTATCACACTGATTAACCTGCTATTTATCTGATAATAGCTCAAATTACATATCACCAATTAACACAACAAGAAATCCAACAAATATTTAATAACAGAAAAATTCTTATACCACATAAACTGTAAAATCTATATATAAAATTCTGTGACTTCTGTTAATCTGTCTGTCACACCCTCTAAAATAGTTATACATTGACTGATCAAAATCAAATTTTGGGGAGTAGTGCAAACAGGTAAGCGGGAACAAAGTACAGTTGGTTTTACTAGGATGTGTAATTTAGTACAATAAATTTTCATTATTTTTTTTTTAATGAAATGTAGAGTTTATAAATTTTGACAAAAAATGTTAACGATAACATCAAAAATACTAAATACAGTGAGGATTTCAACATGCTGATGCACGTTGCAAAAGATAATCTAGTAAAATAAAAAACACATATAAATACTAATAATATTACCTATAAAAAATAGACGACTTAACATCAATAAAATTTATTCATATTAGGAACAAATTTACTAGTTATATTTAAAAACTAATAGTTAAAAATGAATACACTACCCCAAACTGACGTGTGAAGACCTGTTACTTGAATTAAAAGTTATGTAACACTTACTGGCATGTGAAAATTCAACTGTTGAATACCACTAATGAGACATGGTGCCTATGCCTGCACAACCCTAAAAATACAAAAATAAAATTCTCTTATGATGGCTTATGAAAGCCATAAGCATTACCAAAAGATTGCACTATATATGTTCAAATTCTCCCTGGAAATTTGAAAAAATGATTGAAACTGTAAAAAGGAATAAAAAAAAAAAACAAACTTTAAGCAAATATTTTTGTTGGTATTCAACTAAACATAGTGCTCAAAAGTTGTTGATCTGACCACTTCCTAAAATTTGACCGACATTAGATTTTATTTTTGGATCTCTTCTTAGTCGGGCTGAGAACTTCTGAGTAACCCTGTATGTGTTATATTTTCATTGCATCTCATTCTGATAATCTTTCCTTCTTAAATATCTCTTCAGTTTTCATCTTTTAA
>OZ038515.1:65952107-65989607 GCA_964036315.1 Acanthosepion esculentum | reverse complement strand
CTCAATCAAGAGCCCTCTGCAGGAGCTAGCTTAGGTGGCTTTTAAGCTAGTGTGTGTGTGTGTGTGTGTGTGTGTGTGTGTGTGTGTGTGTGTGTGTGTAATATATATATATATATATATATATATATATATATATATATATATATTTTGAACAATAAAAAATTAAAATCTTCAGACACACTGGGTTGTATATTAATATTCCTTTGTTTTTATTATTATTTCATTTAGATTCCTCAACTAGTTTCGGCCAATGTGGCCATCATCAAGAGAAAAATAATTTTCTGATTGCTGGTAGCAGTGAACTACAAAAAAAATATATATATATATATATATATATATATATATATATATATATATATGTGTGTAAAAAAGATATTTTTGAAGGTACAAAATTTTATCACAGAAATAAAAGTGTGAAGCTTGATATTACCAGACATATTAAAAACGGGCGAAGCAACCGGTTTCGCTCCTGCTCTTCAGGCTTCCAATGGGAGATTTAATTTAAATTAAAAACACAGAAAATTTACAATGAAAAGGAAATGTGGAGAAAAAAAAAAAAAATATATATATATATATATATATATACACACATGTAATGTATGTGAGTTGCAGCTTTAACACACCAGATAATGATATTCTAATTGATATTAACATAATGATATTTTGAGGAAAATGGAAGAATAGGGACCAGTTGTTTTTGTAGTTGTTGAAGTTCTTAGAGATTTTATTAACTAAAATAATATTCTATCTTTACAAAATTCTCATTATTAAATTAAATAATCATAAAATTGTTCATATGTATTATTTATTCAGCTACGTATAATTTATCTGATAGATTTTTAACTTTTGATTGGTAATTAGTTATACATCATCATTAAAATTTTACTTATTCATGTTGGTTATAATTTGAATAAATAGGCAATGTTTAGAATTTGAATAGCTTAGACAATGTTTCTATTAAGTAAGAATATCTCCTTTTTATTTTCTTTTTTATTTTTAGTTTTTAGTCTATATATCTTTAAAACATAGATGGAGATTCTAACACAATGACAAAACAGCTTTATTAAATGATAATATCTTATTATATTAGTTATGTCAAGATATTTTTTTTTTCTTAAACTATACTTTATAATATTACAAATGGTCCTAACATGAACTTTATATTTTGCTTCTTCTTTTTAATATTTCAGGAAAGACGAATGTTTTCTAAAGTTTTGTATAAAACCTGTAATTATTTTTTTAAAGCAGATTTTATATTTTTAATGAAGTTAAATAGTAGTTTAACCATAAGGACAAAAATAAATTAAGACATTTTGTCTTGGTTTTACATTTTTAGTGAATTTTAATAACTTTCTAAAATGAAAGCAAAAACCTCTTTAATACTTCTGCAATTACTGTAATTATTCTTGGTAACCTCATTTTAAAATATTGAGTTTTTTTCTCTTTAAAATTTGTTAAACTTTAAAAAAAAAATTTTTTTCTTAGTCATATTAGAAACCTACTTAGAATTGAAGTTTTTTTTTTCTCCCTATTTTATTTAAAAAAAATTTTTTTTTTTTTTGTCTATATAAACATGTCTTCAATTTTTTATTAAATGAAAACTTGTCAACTCTTATTGATTTTTCTCTAGTATTTCTCACATTTAAATTTCTTTTTATTGCCATTATTTGGTCCATCACTCTCTGGCTGTTTTAAACAGTGTGCAGGAAAATGTGATATGTTCACTGGAACTCTTGACATGTGAGTTTTGCAGATGAGTTTGCCCCTCATTTTGTGCACCATGAATTAAACATGGAACCTTAGAAGGATCTTATTCATCAAATATATTCCATTTCTTTCAGTTAAATATAAACACAGAATTGTTTTTAATTTGAATGAATTTAAAATTTTGAATAGTTGCCCTCAGCAATTTTGAACATTTTTAACGAATGGCTGATTTTTAATTAGAAAGTTGGTGTTAGTATAAGCATGTTTATTTTCAAATTAGGTAAATGTGAGCATCTTTTGTATACCTGTAAAATCCATGATACTCTAAGGTAGAGGTAGTTACATTAGGGAATTCATGTATTGATTCAGTATGGTTTGTTTAATATGTGAACCACGTGTGTTTGTTGATGTGGAAATGTGTCAAAAAAAAAAAAATCTATATTATTGTATTTGTTTTGTAAAACCTTTTCTCCTAAGGATCAGCGTATAATATATGTCAGGTGCTTCAAAATTGGCTTTTTGACCTAAGAGCCAATATTATAATAAATGAGGAAAGGCTTGGGAAAATTGGGGTGGGAGACAGGGAAGAAAAAAATATGTGAAAGAGGAAAGGTAAGATGGAGAAAGATGAAAAGCTATATACCAATAACAAGCGATGATAATAAACAACAGTGATATATCATAATATTATAGTATTTTTATATATATATGATAACAAGGAACTTATGTAGTTTCAGTATAAAAACAAGAGACAACTAAAAAAAAAAAGCATCAAAACTTCTGATTGAATATTGTTGACACGTATGGTTTGGTGCTTCTGTTGTAGCACACCTATGGACAATAATGGGTATGCCCCCATTCACGTAATTACAGTAGTACATACTGTATGTTGGTCCACAGTTGGAGATTCATTGTGGAATTCACTTGACTCACTTCTAGCAGTTGACTACTACTTCTACGCACAACTGGCAAATCTTATATATGTTGTTCTTGTCCTAAGTATTATCTTTCATTACCAACTTTCATGTGCTTATTCTATTCAGTAACCTCCCCTAGGTTACAACAGTTATATACCTAGAGATTCTTGACAAAATCCAAAGAAGAATTTGCAGTATTAGTGATTCTGATCTGGTATCTTAGTTTTGGTCACTATCCCTTTTCTGTATTGATAGGTCAGCTTTACAAATTTAAGTGCAGCAAGGTTTCTTTCATAATTTGACTTTTAAAATTGCTAGTTATAATCATAAGTTCTGTGCTAACAGTTTCTTTTCTTGCACTTCTCGCTTGTGGAAGATCTCTAGCTTCTTGCTTTCTTGTCAACTCTGATCTTAAAAAATTTAAATGCAATGTCAATCATCATCTTCTGTCTCCTTGAATCTTGTTCTTTTATTGTCCTCTCTCTTTAACCCTAACCCTGTCCTCTCTGTTTCTATCACCCTCAGTAATCTCTCGCTTTCTGGTATCTTCAAGCTCCTTCCTTGGGATGAAATGATTTAAAAAAAAAATATGTAAACGTGTAGAAAGTACTTCAGGCCTTTTCAGGTTTTGAAAAGGTCTGAAGTACTTTTCGAATGTTGACATGAGAATAAATACCTTTTGTGCTACCTATCCACCCACTGATTAAGTATTCGAGTTTTACATACATGTATGTTATATAAGAACCTACCTGGAAGGAATGGAATGCGCCTGATGATTGCTTACCATAAAACTGACAGTCTACACTTTTGTAATAGACTTCATGTATGTAATTCATTTTTACTGATTATATATATATATATATATATATATATATATATATATTTATTTTATTGAACATGATGAATTTATTGATTATTTTTGCTCTAGTTACCTATTGAACACTTGCAAAATTGTTTTTTTTTTATAGGTGTTATTGACTTATCATCATCATTGTTGGCAGCTTTATCTTGTATCCAAGCGTATCCATTTCTTCTTTGCTGATCACTTTCTATATGACGATGGCGTTGATGAAAATTTCATTAGAAACAAAGAAAAGAGTACTAAACTGTCACATAATATCAGTCCTCTTATATGGTAGTGAATGCAGGACAATCTCCTCATAAATGAAGAAGAAACTTGAAGCGACAGAAATGTGGTTCTACAGAAGGATGCTGAGAATACGATGGACCGAACATGTGAGCAATGACAAAGTTTTAGAGAAAATAGAAAGAAAAAGAAAAGTTCTACTTAACATCAGAGAGTTGACATTTCTAGGGTATTTAATGAGGAAAGAGGACTTGGAAAATTTGATACTCACAGGGCATATAGAAAGCAACAGGGATAGAGGGAAACACATAATATACCTAGCAAGTTTGACTAAATAGATGGCAGAACAAGCTTTGAGATAATTAAAAACAAAAATTTATTAAGAGCTACAAAGGAGAAGAAATTGTGGAGAGTCATGATTGCCAATGTTCTGAAGTGACATGGCACATAGAAGAATTCTGTGAACCTGATGTCACAAATTCTGAAAATTTAAATAAATTTTAGAATCAAGTGATCTTCTTGATTATTGGTTAACTTAGATTTTAAAACTTTGTGATTTTTTTTGTAACACAATAATACTCAGAAAAACAAACTGTATTTTGTTTTGCTGATTATGTTTACTTGGAGATATAAAATATTATTGTAATTGTTGTAGTTCTTTATATATGTAGTTCTTGTATATAGCACTTAGACTCACTTGTCATAATTCCAACTATGAGGAATATGGCAATGAAGACGAGGATAACAGTCCGAATAATGTAAATAATGCAAGTAATAATAATACCTCATTTCAGAGATATAGACAGATATATATAGAGACATAGACATAAAGGCCGGAGCGTACAACAGCTGAAACATTATGAATATGGCAGTGAAGATGAGGATAACAGTCCGAATAATGTAAATAATCATAATACCTCATTTCAGAGATATAGCCAAAATCAAAAATTGCTTTTTACACTATTTTCATTGTTTGGACTATTGTTCTCATCTTTGTCATATTCACAACATTTCAGCCATTGTACACTCCAGCCTTCTTCAGGTTATACAAGTTGGAATTTTGAACTGCCAATGGTAATGGTAATATTATCTGTTTCCTTTTGAAGAAATATCTAGCATTCATTAATTGAGCAGCTTGTACTACTGCTGGCTGAAATTTTTCTCTGAAAACAATATTTCAAGAAAAACAGGTTTCTCAAGTCATTTATCAGTCTTTCTGGTATTGATGGGAGCTCCTTCCTAACTTCTTATTTGAAGTAGATGCCTAAAACTTTGTCATATCCAGCTATAATATATATATATATATAGTCATCCATATACAAGCCTGTTTTACTGTGTGACTAGACATCCGATTGCTTCAAGCCTTGATTGAATCCTGACCGATTTGGCATCAGTCGAAGATCCTACCCCTAAGCTATCAGTGCACAGCAGAGAAAGGGAAATTCTAACATTATTTATGAATGGATACAAACACCAGCAGCCAGAGTGCTAAATTCATTAATGAAAAGTGGTGCATTAATAGCAGAAATCACTGCTGTTTTGGAATTACCTTTTTCTCAATAGTGCTCGATCAAAATGACAAGAGTGAAACATTGTCATCTCCATACAAGCCTGTTTCGTTGTATCACAGTTCATCAGTGTGGCTAGATATCTGATTGCTTCAAACCTGGATTGAAACTCTGTCGGACCCCTAAGCTATCGGCAGACAGCAAAGACGAATGTATACAAACGCCATCAGCCAATGATCAATTCATTAATGAAGAACGGTGCTTTTATAGTGGCGATGACTACCATTTTGGAATTACTGTTTTCTCAATAGTGCTCGATTGAAATGCCAAGAGTGTAACATAGTCATCCACATACAAGCCTGTTTCGTTGTATCACAGCTCATCGTTGCATCAGTGTGGCGAGACATCCAGTTGCTTTAAGATGGTATCAAATCTGACTGATATATATATATATATATATATATATATATATATATATATATATATATATACACACACACACACACACAGACAGACACTATAGGCCAAAAGTTTGGGGTTACCCTGTGGATTCAACAATTAGTAAATTTTATTTGTCCATATTTTTGAGATGAGGCATTGATTGTAACTATTTACATTGTTTGGACTGTTGTTCTCATCTTTGCCATATTCACAATGTTTCGGGCATTGTATGATCCATCCTTCTTCAGGTGATATTTGTTGGAATTTCAAACTGATCCCTTTTAGACCATGAGGTTAAATTGTTCCAGTTTCACAGGCCATGCCTTTGGATATCTCGGTTTCAATTAATTCCCTTTGGTAACTTGGCTCCCCAAGTTTTTGTTGCTTTATTTATATGATTTACAGTTGGACTAATGTCCTCATCATTTTTGTTAGGATGACGGTATCCTAAATGATTAAACTGTTGAATTAGATGATGTAATAAGTTCAATCTCGTGATCCGATTAATCTCGATATACTCGGAGGTTAAATGACTGAACGATTCACCAAGATGAAATATAGACAGTATGTATAGAGATGTACATAGGCTGCAAAATGAGAACAATCTATTCCTCTAGATTAAATAAAGAGTTTAGGTAAAAATCTGCTGAAGGTTACTCTGATCAAATCTTCTTGAAAATAACTGTTGCATTCAACATAGCAAAATAAAGTACTTGAGTGGCATAACTGCTTATATCATTCTGATCCTAACATAAGTAGTTGTTTTGAGTCAATAGTTGTTATTCTTGGTATATGTAAGTGTTTCACAGGTTGCAATATTTTGGTTTATCTGTGTGTGTGTGTGTGTATATATATATATAGTTTCAAGGTGTGCTATATTTATGGGATAAAGTGCTCAATATCAGAGATAGTGTATGTAAATAAATATATATATATATAAACACTGGAGGCAACAGGCTGTTTCATGCTAGACCCAATCATCAGGCTGAATGTGTCTAGCATGAAACAGCCTTTTTACCTCTGAGTGTTGACTTCAATGTTCACACACACACACACACACATATATATATAATTATTGTCATCTACAGACAGACTGTTTCGCTGTATCACAGCTCTTCAGTGTGGCTAGATGTCCGGTTGCCTCTAGCTAGGATTGAAACCCAACTGAATTGCTGTCAGTCGGAAATTCTACCACTAAGCCGTTGGCGCATGGCAGGGATGAAGGTGAAGTTTAGCATATTTTTAGATAAACACACTGTGACCGACAGAACTTAATTCGCTTTACCGAAGAGTCTTGCTAGATCAGCCTTAATAGTCACTGTTTACAAACCCACACTTCCCATATATATATATATATATATATATATATATATATATATATATATATATCCTAATGGGCCACAGGGTGAACTGATTATCAGGATGAACTGGCCAGTTCACCCTGATGATCCCATGTGATGAAACCTAGGTAGGTAGTACCTGGCTCATTAGGATTTATTTATTTTACTTTTGCTCCGCTTACTGTATTGAGCACTCTTCATTTTAACTTATTACTCACTGGGTTTTTTTCCTTTGTGCCAGAGATTTATGGTACTGGACGATTTCTTTCACCCTATTCGGAGGTTTCTGATGCTTTCTTTATTTTTCCATTTTTCCTCAGATGCTAATTTATTTTAAAATTGTGCTATCCAGGTTTTTTCACTCACCAAGTTTAAATAGATTGACACACACACACACACACACACACACACACACATATATATATATATATATATATATATATATACACACACACACACACTGTCAGTGTTGATTGTTATCTTGTCTTAATTCTTGTTCTTTTATTGTCCTCTCTTCTTAATAGTAGTTTTTTCATATTCTCTAACATCCAGTAACCTCTTGTATCCTATTGGCTTTATTGCCTTGCTTGGGGTGAAATAAGTGATTCAATTCCCAAAATCTGACCAAACAACATTTGTTTTATTTTTATTTTTTTTTAAGGCTTTTTAGTTTGAAGAAAAAAAAAAGTAAAATGTCTGATGTTTAGATGGAAATTGAATCACATCAAAAAATTTCCAGCACTCCTTTACATGTGCATTTGCATTCGCTTGTCCCCAGGCCTTGTGAATTTAAACGCCCCACCAGGCTGGCATCCTGCTTCCACCCCTACACTGTGGAAACTGTTAGATGTAGACGTCTCTTCTACTCCAATAGCTTCATGTCTCGCACATCTCGCCTGTGGAACTCCCTTCCTTATTCCTGTTTCCCTGACAAATACAATCTCCAACGGTTTAAGTGTAGCATCAATCAACATCTCCAGTTGCCTTGATCTATACATTTCCCTTCTCCACATTCTTTCATTTTTCATTCCTATCTGCTCTCGCTCCAAATCTTCTGTAACCCCCTTGCCTTGATCGACCCACTGTCTTTCTCTTCCTCCACATCCCCTCCTTTACCACTCCTATCTGCTCTTCCTCCAACCCTTCTTTAACCCCTTGCGTGATAGTGGCCTCCGGCCTTGCTTGGGGTGATATGATTAAAAAATATATATATATATATATATATATAGACATATAAGATATGCCTCAAAAATAATGTCTTATATTCATTTCCATGGAAACTGGAGTAGATAAAGGGACCACAATATCACCATTGAATAGAGCAAGTTTTAATCAATGAAACTCTTTCTTCATGTAGTCGTTGTCATTGCATTTTCCTAGTGATGAACAATAGTCTTCATATGCACTTTCATGTCAGATGCTATTTTTTCAGATTGCCAGTTTTTATCAAGGCAAATAATTTTCATTATTAAACAAATTACATATTTAAAAGATCTTCTAGAAACATTCACTGTATGTACAAAATATCTTTAAACAAAAAATAAATTTATTTTAGAATTAAAAATCAACAATAAGAATTTCCAAATTGGAAAAAAATTGTTATTCTCCATATTTGTTAGATAAACTCTGATAAAACTGAAGAAAATCCAATTAAAATTGTGTTCTCTCACCTGTAAATGTTCACAAACACATCTACAAAGCCAGCTGTTTAACTTTTAATAGGCATGTCCATGTGATATTTATAAAGCTTGACCATAGTCTGGCACAAGGCTATATAGAGATAACTGTTGGACTGGAAGATCTTGTTGTGACAATCTTCTGAGTTAGGAGCATCTATCTACCCAGACAATTTTTGTGAAATACATCTGTTTGATGCTTTGTCCCACACCAGTGTTGTTTAGCCAAGGATCATTAGGGGTTCATGTATTTCAACATCTTCTCCTAATTAAAGGGTGACCTAGCCGATGCTGATCAGATATCAACGTGTATCACGCATCTGCTGCAACTGTTCTCATCACGCATGCAACCCATTGTAATTCATACGCATCTGGCATTTTATAGTCCAATCATGAACAACTTTTGGTTTATCAGCTTTGGCACTCTTCTATAAAGAAGGAAGTATTAGGTTGGTGCAAAAATAATGTCGTTTTCTCACATGAAGTTGAACGTCAAAAAACGACATTATTTTTGCACCAACCTAATAGATGCAAAATCGAAACCTCAACCACAGTTCTTCTGCTCTGTCTTACTGACTGCCAGTTGCTTGATATTTTTACCTATAACCACCTAGAGGCTTCTTTTACTGCTATAGATATTGAGTGAATGGCCTTGGTTTTTTCCAAGCCCGTCACTCCTAATTTTGACAGCGTCTTATAAAGTAACCACCCAGCGCAGCCTTTGCATCCTATTTCAATCAGTTCATACCAAGCTCACGAACCCCATCTTTTGCATTCCTCTACAATATGTAAATATTTCCCAAACTTCCTTTCATGGGCTTCATCCATATTCTTTTCTTAAGGGCCTATTAATTCTAACGTGATAACTTGCATTGTTTTATCTGAATAAATAATGTCTGGATGTAGCCGTGTTATTTTCTCGGGAATTTGAACTGCCTGCCTATGTCTACTCTCATTTATTTGCCTGTCTGAGGTAGAACTGAGGACTGAAGTTTTCTTTCTCTGTAGTGTCTTTTTTTTTTATATTTTCATCTTCATACTCCCTAAGTAGGTTAACTGATGAGAAGGGATCCCCTCCATGTTGGGATCATCAAGCCAATGCAAACGATCCTTTCTTTTGCTGTACAGTATGTGCTATATACTGTACAGCATATAGTCAGGGCTACATACAGTTTTTGAATTCAGAGTTACTTTCTCCTAGACAGGTTGCAACCCAAGGCTATAGAACCCAGTCTGTTCTGTTATTTACCCATAGCTGTGGGGAGAAGAAGAGAATACATACCTTTCCCAAGGGTATTGGCATGTGAGTGAATGTAATGGATCCAACTGGAATTTGAACTCGGCTCTCCAATTCCTCAATCTGAGCTGCTATTCATTACCCACTGTGCCTGCTTTGCCTTTTGCTCTGCTCTGAAGAAATTCATCAGCTTCTTATAGGGCTCATATCTGTTTGCTTGGAAACTCTTCTGACTACTGCTGCAATTGCTCTTGAAATTTTATCATGGTGTCACCATTAACACATCTCACTCAATGCCTTGAGGCAACTGCTCAATACCTGTTGGAAGGATCTTCTCTTGAGACACAACGAACAAAGTAGAGACTCAACCTTTCCCCATGTGTGGAGGTTTGCTGGGCTAGGTAACATCTCGTATACTGCCTGTACAAGGAAACCTGTGTTACTGGGATTAGCATACCAGAGATCTGATCACAAAATCTTCCTTTTTTTTTCTATGTTTTCCCATGCACATCTCATTAAGCAGGCTCTGTTTATTTTTCACTTTCTTTTGCTTTCCCAATTATAAATCTAATACTCTGCAAATTCTTTTTTTCTTTTTTAGCTTAGCTTAACAATCATGGCAGACCTAGTGAACTGGTTATAATATCAATCCTCTTATATGTAAGTGAACACTGGACAGTTTCCTTACAGATGAAGAGGAGACTTGAGGCAAAAGAGATGTTATTCAACAGAAAAATGCTGAGAATTTTGTAGATAGAGCATGTGGACAATGAGGAAGTCTTAAGGAAAATAGAAACATACCCAAAGAAAAAGACCCAAATGAAATTTCTAGGACAGATGACGAGGAAAAAGGACTTGGAGAATTTGACACTCACAGGATATATTAAAGTCAAGAGAGACAGGGAAACATTGAGTAACCTACCTAAAAAGCTTGCATAAATGGATGGCAAAACAGGGAAATGGCAAGATAGTAAAAAAAAAAAAAAAAAAAAAGACAAAAATTGTAAAGAATAGGAAGTTGTGAAGAGTCATGATTGCTCATGTCCTGAAGGGATACAACATATAAAAACAGTGAGGATTGAAATTGCTCTACTTCAAATGCTCTGCAAGATTGGCTTGTTAACCATTACTCTATAGTAAACATGTATTTTGTGTGTTTGTGATACAATTATTAGAAAGTTCTGTGCAATTTTATCTCTTTTGTTCTGTTTAGAATAAAATCAATCTTTAAAATAATTTTTATGATATTTATTTTAGATACTATTAATTTATAAAGTAAAACTTGCCAATTCTCCAATATGAAATATTTGGTAGAAAATAATAATTGATTTTTATATTGTTTAACAATACTAAGAAGACCTAATCTTCCCAATCTGGTATTCTGTGTTAAAGAGAAAACCCAAAGATTACATACAATGGTTTCAGTTTCAAATTTGGTATTAATTTAAATCAAGGAAAAACTATGCTCAGCAATAAAACAATATTGGATCTCACCCACATGAAAAATCAGACTAAACCATCATTCATAGATTTATATGAAATTGTTAACCAGCTGTTTACTTCTAGAAAGTAATGTATCCAAGAGAATCAACAGACCATAAAGCAATGTTGCTTTATGATGTGGCCAATGTATATTATTGTTTATTCTGAAATATTAGTAATGTTTGCAGTATAGATTTTTTTTTTATTCCCCAAATATAAAACTTGAGAGCCACTGAAGGTTGAGGGTTAAAGGGGTTAGATAAATGAGGTGAAAAAGGAGGTAGTAGGAAGTGAAAATTATGAAGATAAGTGTTATTGGTCTATCTACTTATGCATTGCCCAGTATAGGAATTGAACTCACAACCACCAGCTAACAAAAACTAATTTTTTTTTGTGTTGTTGGATTGGCTTGTTTCACCTGTTCTTTATAATAGGTTCTACCATGGGGCTCAGTATAATCCCATGGATTTCTTCCAGAGGGTGTACATTCATTTGCCTGGTGTAGGGCGTAAACCACTCTCTTGAGTGGTATACACATTCTGATACTTACCAGTCACAGGGATCCATCCCTGCACTGGGGAGGAAATCACGAGATTTCGGTCTCTACGCGGCCCAAAGGCTAAGATCAAAGTGTAGTATCTGTTCGCGGATTACTCACTGAATGATCGCCTATGGGGCCGGGATTCCCTCTCCGATACGGGCCGGCAGCGGGGATTCGTCCCTGCGCTGGTGGTATCGTGGCTACGTCTGACTAGCTATGACCAGCTTGGACAAGCTATGACCAGCTAAGACCAGCCAAAGACCAGCTATGACTAGCTAAAGCCAAAGCACTGAGACCCGGGTGAAAACTCGGGTCCATTCCCCCTCCCGTCCCACGTTAAACTCCGACCTTGTGTCACAACCTGACCGTGTGGGAGGTCAAGTAAATCCCGTGTAGTATCTGTTCGCAGATTACTCACTGAATGATCGCCTATGGGGCCGGGATTCCTTCTCCGATACAGGCCGGCAGCAGGGATTCGTCCCTGCGCTGGTAGTATCGTGGCTACGTCTGACTAGCTATGACCAGCTAAGACCAGCCAAGACCAGCCAAGACCAGCTATGACTAGCTAAAGCCAAAGCACTGTGACCCGGGTGAAAACTCGGGTCCATTCCCCCTCCCTTCCCACGTTAAACTCCGACCTTGTGTCACAACCTGGCCCTGTGGGAGGTCAAGTAAATCCCGTGTAGTATCTGTTCGCAGATTACTCACTGAATGATCGCCTATGGGGCCGGGATTCTTCCTCTGATACAGGCCGGCGGCAGGGATTCGTCCCTGCGCTGGTAGTATCGTGGCTACGTCTGACTAGCTAAAGCCAAAGCACTGCGACCCGGGTGAAAACTCGGGTCCATTCCCCCTCCCCTTCCCACATTAAACTCCGACCTTGTGTCACAACCTGGCCCTGTGGGAGGTCAAGTAAATCCCGGGATCCATCCCTGCACTGGTAGTATCACAGCTATAACTAGCTTAGACCAGCTTGGACTAGCTAAGACCAGCTATGACTAGCTTTGACGAGCTAAGACCAGCTATGACCAGCTTGGACAAGCAGCTCGAGTGTCCCCATGTTAAAAACTGACCTTGTGTCACAACTTGACACACTTCAAGTAGATCAATATATTCATTTGCCTGGTGAATCCCTAAGGATAGATAATAATTGACCCCGGACTTGAAGAGGTTAACATTGCGGTGTAGAGGGTTACTGTCAAAATGGTCATGATGAATGAGGTGTTCACAAATTTAAATGCAATGTTAATCATTACTTTCTGTTTTCTTAATTTGTTTTTTGTTTGATCTCTATCTTTAATAATGCTTTATTTTTCTTGTTAACTTTTTAAAACCAAATAAAAGTAATTTATTAAGGATAATCTTTTAAAACAACTTTTTAAAACCAAATAAAAGTAATTTATTAAGTAAATGCTCAACACCAACCTTTCTACTTATGGAACTATTAGTGATTCTATGAGGGTGGAAAAGCTCTATGCATTTCAAGAAAAGTAAATGCTCAACACCAACCTTTCTACTTATGGAACTATTAGTGATTCTATGAGGGTGGAAAAGCTCTATGCATTTCAAGAAAAGTAAATGCTCAACACCAACCTTTCTACTTATGGAACTATTAGTGATTCTATGAGGGTGGAAAAGCTCTATGCATTTCAAGAAAAGTAAATGCTCAACACCAACCTTTCTACTTATGGAACTATTAGTGATTCTATGAGGGTGGAAAAGCTCTATGCATTTCAAGAAAAGTAAATGCTCAACACCAACCTTTCTACTTATGGAACTATTAGTGATTCTATGAGGGTGGAAAAGCTCTATGCATTTCAAGAAAAGTAAATGCTCAACACCAACCTTTCTACTTATGGAACTATTAGTGATTCTATGAGGGTGGAAAAGCTCTATGCATTTCAAGAAAAGTAAATGCTCAACACCAACCTTTCTACTTATGGAACTATTAGTGATTCTATGAGGGTGGAAAAGCTCTATGCATTTCAAGAAAAGTAAATGCTCAACACCAACCTTTCTACTTATGGAACTATTAGTGATTCTATGAGGGTGGAAAAGCTCTATGCATTTCAAGAAAAGTAAATGCTCAACACCAACCTTTCTACTTATGGAACTATTAGTGATTCTATGAGGGTGGAAAAGCTCTATGCATTTCAAGAAAAGTAAATGCTCAACACCAACCTTTCTACTTATGGAACTATTAGTGATTCTATGAGGGTGGAAAAGCTCTATGCATTTCAAGAAAAGTAAATGCTCAACACCAACCTTTCTACTTATGGAACTATTAGTGATTCTATGAGGGTGGAAAAGCTCTATGCATTTCAAGAAAAGTAAATGCTCAACACCAACCTTTCTACTTATGGAACTATTAGTGATTCTATGAGGGTGGAAAAGCTCTATGCATTTCAAGAAAAGTAAATGCTCAACACCAACCTTTCTACTTATGGAACTATTAGTGATTCTATGAGGGTGGAAAAGCTCTATGCATTTCAAGAAAAGTAAATGCTCAACACCAAACTTGAGAAGTTGGAATTTATTTGCCACAATTCATATTTAGCCATCAGTTGTCTGTTTCTTTCTTTCTTTGAGAGAAAAGAAATAAAAATTAAATTGATTGAATTGGTCAAACAAGAATATCAAGCTTGAGGAATAATAAAATATTTTTCACAAGTTTTACTGTCTTTCTAAGCTTTGTCCAGACAATTGAATTTTTATAAATTGTTGATATTGTTGCATAACTTTTTGACCATTCTATGGCCATCTTCTCGTGTATTTATAAGGGAAAATTATTCCTTTATATTTTCACCAAATTATACACTTGAGGTAGACTGTAGAATAGATTGGCTGAAATGTAGTAGCAACAGCAGTGCAAGGAAATTGTTTAATCATTTGAACAATGTTTGAAAGTGATAATTTCTTTCAAAGTTAGTTGTGTGTAATTATCTAATTTCCAATAAGAACTTTAAATTTGAAAGTGGATAAGCCAATATTATAAATCATTTTTCTTAATGTATTAAAATATAGAAAAATATTCAGAAAATCATAAATATAATTTGTTAGTTAAGTGTTGCTTTTTCTTTGAGTATATCTTTACCCCTCTTCAAAATGTGTATCTACGATTGATCACACTGAAAACCCTGGTTCTCATTTGTTCACTGGAGTTGTAGTGTTGAACCCAGTCAGTATTTAGATGGGGTTCTGTTTTGGAACACAGAATACTATGAGCAACCTCCTACAATCTGAAATGTTTTGGCTTTAAATAATCTACAAGTTGATAAGCTGTAAAAAAAAATAAAAAAAAATCAATCTTCAAAATGCCTGGACACATTCGAACCTAATTTTATGCTTGTTGTTCCCATTCTCAAACATACACAATATCTTTTTTGTTTTGTATGCTACAATCTTATTATTTATCAGTTTTCAAGATGCCGTCTTATTTTTTTTTATCCCACTGTCTTCTGTCATTTAATTAGTGCTGAAGATGATTTGGGCAAACATTGAAACCACAGGCTATACAACTTTTCTGTAAAAACTCCATGTATTGAAGAAACATTTTTAACTCATAAGAGACAAGGCTGACCTATCAGCTGAAAAGACGAATGATGAAGACAACAATCAGCCTGAGATGTTGGCTCAATAATACAAGCCTTGAGATTAGCTGGCTGGCCTTCGTACCAGCCAATCAGATTGATTCTCACATTTCTTGCACATATGGGCCTTTCAATGGCAGTTCCTATGATAGTTTGCTGTGTTGTATGATTTTACATGGATTTTTATTTTGTGTTCCAAGTGAGGGCTTGTGAAAAGGGCTCCATCTTCTGAAATTCTAAATGAGGCTCTGTCGCCAAAGGGTTAATAGGTGAATTAAGCTGAATAAATTTTGTTTGAACTCATTAAATTGTGTGCAAAGATTTCCAGTAACATCTGGTCTTCCAACCGTGTCATCACTCACTAGTTTAACCCTTAGGAGACGACATGGCCGATCTATCAGACAAAAAGTTGAATGACAAAGAAGATAACTGGGCTGATCTGTTGACCTAATAATACAAGCCTTGAGATTAGCTGGCTAGTCTTCATACCAGCCAATCAAATTGCTTCTTACATTTCTTGCACATCTGGGCCCTTCAGTAGTGGTTTCTATGATAGTTTGCTGTGTTGTATGATTTTACATGGATTTTTTTTTGTGTTCCAAGTGAGAGCTTGTGAAAAGGGCTCCATCTTCTGAAACTCTAAATGAGGCTCTGTTGCCAAAGGGTTAAGAGGTGAATTAAGCTGAAGAAATTTTGTTTGAACTGAAACCTAAAATGGCTTCAATTTGGGCCTTGTTTAAAATGAATAAAAAATAACTCTGCAAACAGAAAATAACTAAAAAATAACTAAAGTAAAGAGCATTAAAATGAAATGACTTCTAATGTTAACAGAGAGAATCAAAATGGTTGTCTTTGTTTTAAATTTGGACATTTTGGGGCTCAATTGATAAATTAATAATAGTTATTAATGAAGCAGCTTTTTGGATTTGCTTTTATAATTCTGTTCTGAAATGATCTTTTATTTATTTTTCTTAATATTCTGTTTGATGACATACTATACCTTACTATTTCAGGATGGAGTAGAGGTTAAAAAATGTATATCAACAATATTTAAGGTTAAATATTATTTTCACTTACAAAAAAAAATAAGGTTTTTTGTTTTTTCAGTCAAATTTTGTGCGGTGCCAAATGTGCTTTTTATTGTTTAAAGTAATACTTCCATTTCTTTTTTTTTTTTAATAAAGCCTTTGAGACAAATAATAACATTATTATTACTATTAGATCATTATAAGCTGCAATATGGGTAAGTTATGTGCCATACATGATACACTTTAGGCGATCATGTATCTTTTGATACATGACTGATGAGGCAAATTTTTTCCCACAGTAGGTTGCCATTTCTTTCTTTGGTAGACCAGTTGCCATCCAAGGCTATAGAACCCAGTCT
This sequence comes from Acanthosepion esculentum, assembly GCA_964036315.1. Lineage (NCBI taxonomy): Eukaryota > Metazoa > Mollusca > Cephalopoda > Sepiida > Sepiidae > Acanthosepion > Acanthosepion esculentum. Next base: position 65,972,694 of record OZ038515.1, on the reverse strand, counting down.
GTCATGCTATTTACCCATAGCTGGGGGGAGAAGAGGATTCATACCTTTCCCAAGGGTATCAGCATGTAAGTGAATGTAATGTATTTGACTGAAATTTGAACTCGACTCTCCGATTCCTTAATCCAAGAAGATTTATAAAACAACAGTTAAAACTTTTTATTCACTATTTATGATATAATCACACAGCAAATATTAAAAGCATATATAGAATGGGAATAATGGGAAATTATTCTACTGTAGAAATGCATTGCTAAGATATATAAAAAAAAAATTATTCTAATTTTGGTAATACAGTAAATACTAAAACCACAAAGAAATTAATGGGATAGTATTTTACTGTAGAAATACATTGCTAGGCTTTAAGAGGAAAAAAATAGAGGTACTTGACTTAAAAAGGCAATAAAAAATTGTTTTCTGAGATTGCTAAGATTTATTGCAAAAATGAATCTTTTAACTGGCATATGACGTTTATTACAGGATGTTATTATAATGGTTCAATTTTATTAGTCATTTTTAACAGAAATTAAAATTAAATAAAAGCTATTAATCCAAGAGGTATAGGCTAATTATATTTAAACAATAACCACTCCTCCTACTTATAGAAGTATGGCTGAAAAGACTTAATATAAATTTACTATAAAATCTCAGGGTGGACAAAGTGAGCCTTTCTCAGTATCAAGAACATCGTTGTTATAGGAGCTATCACACTGATAGTTGTTTAATCAACTTCTCTCTTAAATGAAGCTCTTTACAACATCTCTGATATATACACATTGTAAGCATTACTACTATTGTTAGGATTTATTAAACATGTTTAAATATTTCATAATTTTATTGTTACATATTTAGTGTCACAGCAAATATTAAAACCATATATTAATAAGCAGTTGTCAAAATTTCTATGGTACATTTCGTCTTTGAACAGACTTAATCACTAAGATTAATGCTGTATTTAACAGCATAAAAAACACCCACTTTTCATTTAATATTAGGTTATGTACAAGTATGTTTAGCCTATAACATCTGTGTAAACATTAGCCTACCAGACAGCCTACAAGACCAAAAGGAAATTTTTTTATAGGGATGACTGGGAAGCGGGTTTTTTAGTGATTCAAAAGGCTTGATATTCTGATGGAAAATTTATGCAGAATATTAACTTAGGGCATTATACTTTCCATTGTAGATTTTTCTTCTATGTACCACGTCCCTTCTGGATGTAGGTGATCATGGCTCTCCACAATTTCCTGTCCTTTGTAGTTCTTAATAAATTTTGTCTTTCTATCATCTCTCTTGAACCTTATTCTCTCATCCATTGACTCAAGCTTGCTAGGTAGGTTATGCTTTATTTTCTTCTGTCCTGTGAATGTCAAATTCTCTAAGCTTTCTTTTCTTGATAGATGTCTTAGGAATTTCAACTCTTTATTATTCCCGAGCACGTGTGTAGTAAATTTTGTCCTTTTGCTATTTCTCCTAATCCCTGTTCTGTCAGCCATTTTGCACAAGCTCATTAGGTAGGTTATGTGCTATTTTCCCCTGTTCTGCTTGCCTTTAATATGTCCTCTGAGTGTCAAATTTTCCAAGCACCCTTTTCTAATTATGTGTCCTAGAAATCTCAACTATCTCTTCCTGATTTTAAGTATAAATATCCTTTTTGTTTCCATTTGTTGTTGCTCACATGGTCAGTCCATGGTATCCCCCAACATTCTTCTTTAGAACCACATTTCTCTTGTTTCAGGTCTCTTCTTCATCTGTGAGGCGATTCTCCAGGATTCACTCTCCATATTGGAGGACTGAGAGATAGAGATGTAAATTAAAATAAATTGATCAGTTAATACTCATATTTAGTTATTGAAATACTGATTTTTGGGAAGTTGGTCAGGCTGAGAATATCTCAGCACCCTCATGTTTTGTTTGGAAATTATTAACTTAATAGCTATGTAAGCCCCTTCTTTAAAAGTTTATAATTGTCCAATCTTAACTAAAAACTTATGAGCCCTTACTGTAAATACTTTCATGGTTATTGTTCAGAAAAATTCTTTGCTATGGTACCTAGACTTTATGAATTTAAGCACAGTACTAGATTGACAGCAAGGTCTCATAAATTCACAGTTGAATTGGCTAGATGTCACGGTAAGTTCTATGCCAGCAGTTTCTTTTCTTGACTTTCTGGCTTGTGGAATTCTCTTCTGGCTTCATGCTTTACAGCAAACTTTGATCTTCAAAAATTCAAATGCAATGTCAATCATTATCTACTGTTTTCTTGATTACTCTTCTATTGTTCTTGCTCTTTAATAATGTTTCTCTTTTTCTCTTATTCTTTTACACTCAGTAACCCTTTGTGTCTTAGTGGCTTTACTGCCATGCCTGGGGTGAAATGATTAAAAAAATTATATATATATAATTGTTACCTAAACAAAGAAATCTGTGAAGATCATTCATGGGTCTATGTATGAATGAAGAATCATAATAACATTACTGCATATTTTTTTTTAATAAAGGTAATAATGCTACAAGAATACGGGGGGGGGGGTTACAGGGAGAGAAAGTAAAAAAAAGAATGAGAAGACTGAAAATAATGAGGATCGGGGAAAAGACAAAAAAAAGAAAAGAACAGGGTTCAAGAAAACAGAAGATAGCAATTGATGTTGTACTTAAATTTTTGAAGATTGTAGTTATCAGGGAGGCAAGAAATCGGCAGTTCTACAGGTAGGAAGTGTGAGAAAAGAAACAGTAGAAGTAGCGGTTGCATCTAGCTAGTGCAACAGTAAAATTGTGAGATCTAGTTACCAATCTAATAGTACGCTTAAATTCATATAGTTGGTGCACCAGGAGTAAAAAGCTCATCAGAACATTTGCCATGAAAATATTTGTAAAAAAGACAAAGAGAAGCTATATCAGGTCGGTAAGAAAGTGACTGAAGTCGAGATTTCAGGTCAGGATGGATTACATTACAGACCTTTCTTTTGGATTCTTGAAAATTTAATTATATCAGTATGAAATTTTGCAATTTTTTGATCAAGTTTCAGTACTTCATCTCTATGTTGTGCGTTAAAAATTAATAAAAATGAATTGTAATGCTTTTGGAAGTCTAAGATTTAAATAATGTACAATAAAGACTTATGTATATGTTTGTGCCTGCTGTTGGTTACTAATCTTATATTTTACTGTTCCAGGTTTGGTTGTTGGTGCAGTTATCCGTTATGCTGGGGGTCCATCATCAGAGCATCACCCACCCCGGGCAAAGCTTGTCAATTCAACTCTGTCTGCTGAACACATTCCAAATTCTATATACTTGGAATTGCCTATACCAAACAAAACACATACACAGACTTTACAATATAACTTCTATAGTAAAGTGAAGACTGCTACACAAGGGGTGCCTTTGGAGAGGACTGTAAGTGAAATATATATTTTTTTTGTTCTTTTTTACATGCTCAAACCATTCACAAATTCATTTCAAATTCATTCACAAATTCATTTCAAATTCATTCACAAATTCATTTCAAATTCATTCACAAATTCATTTCAAATTCATTCACAAATTCATTTCAAATTCATTTCAAATTCATTCACAAATTCATTTCAAATTCATTCACAAATTCATTTCAAATTCATTCACAAATTCATTTCAAATTCATTCACAAATTCATTTCAAATTCATTCACAAATTCATTTCAAATTCATTCACAAATTCATTTCAAATTCATTCACAAATTCATTTCAAATTCATTCACAAATTCATTTCAAATTCATTCACAAATTCATTTCAAATTCATTCACAAATTCATTTCAAATTCATTCACAAATTTATTTCAAATTAATGTGATTTTTACTCAATGTTAATCTTTCTTTCGTTGTATAAAAATCTCCCCAAAAAGTATAGTATCCAGTAATTTAATGCTAATAAAAAAAAAATTAGTCTGCTTAGTGCAATGGTGGTTTAGACCTCTTCAGATGCCTGATACATTTATAGTATTGTCCCTTCCACTTTTTAAGACCGTATGTAAAGTTCTCTTTTCACCCTAAACTGTCTTGTCACATTATCCTTGATCTCATCCATGGCATTAAAAAAAAAAAAATGATTTTTCACAGGGAAAACAACACTACTTACTTTGACATTAGATGACTCACTTGGACTTGATATTTCATTCTTGGTAAATTCCAGAAGTTGCCAGGTGCCAGATCTGGTTAGGGTTGACATGGCTATTTGCTGTGATATTTTGCCAAAAATCTTGCGCAAAATGTGAATCGGAAGACCCATATTGTTATGATGGATATGAAGGTTATACATTATACAATCTTACTCAATGACATCACTATACTGATTAAGTAACCTCATAGAGTGTTGGTTTTCACCTTTATAGTGAGATCGTCCTCTCTGATTGGCTGCTAAGTTTCATCAAAGTTACACAAATGGTTCTGGAGATAATCAAAATGGATGGATGCTTTCGAAAACAGGCCTCATAAAAATAACATTTAAAAAGTTTACTAAATTGTTTGTCTTTTTAATTATCTGTTATCAGTTGATTGAGACACACTAATTACTTGCTTGATAATCTGAACATTACTAAATGAATGTAACAATTGAGTGAATTTTTAAATAACTAAAGGCAGGCAATTTATACATTTTGGTAACCACTGCTTACAGAAGAATGAATACCAATTACCATTGTAACATGAGTTCTTAAAAGAAGAATTCGATGATTAAAATCATGACCAACATTACTTTGAGCAAATTTCAGTCCTCAATTTGGCAATTATACATTGAAAATCAGAACGGGATTATCAGTGTTCAAGAATTATTGGTAGAATAGTCCTGTTAATATGTATAATGTAAATACATTGATCATGATTTTACTATAAAAATGCATTAAAAATTACAAAGATAGGCATTTCCAGTGAGCATTACTGATAAAACAGTACAATAATATGTATAATATTAACATGTTACTGATGATTTTATTAGAGAAAATCAGAAAGAAAAGAATTGTCAGGATTTACGATAAATGTACTTTATTCTTTGATAAGTTATATACTGACTACTTAAAATGTTTGTACTTCATTGATGTTTTTTTTTCATTTCCAGCCTCAACTTAGCATAAGTTAAAATCTTCAAATCATTCATATTCATTTTTAAGAACAATTTTCAGTTGAAAATTATAGTCTGAAAATGATGACATTTAGGTATTATGGCTTGAAAATGACGAGACATTTGAAGATTACAGTCTGAAAATGACAAGACATTTGAAGATTACGGTCTGAAAATGACAAGACATTTGAAGATTACGGTCTGAAAATGACAAGACATTTGAAGATTACGGTCTGAAAATGACGAGACATTTGAAGATTACAGTCTGAAAATGACGAGACATTTGAAGATTACAGTCTGAAAATGACAAGACATTTGAAGATTACAGTCTGAAAATGACGAGACATTTGAAGATTACGGTCTAAAAATGACAAGACATTTGAAGATTACGGTCTGAAAATGACAAGACATTTGAAGATTACGGTCTAAAAATGACGAGACATTTGAAGATTACGGTCTGAAAATGACAAGACATTTGAAGATTACGGTCTGAAAATGACAAGACATTTGAAGATTACAGTCTGAAAATGACGAGACATTTGAAGATTACAGTCTGAAAATGACGAGACATTTGAAGATTACGGTCTGAAAATGAGATTTAAGTATAGTGCCAGTATCCTCTTACCTATAAGTGCACAAAAACTTTTTTGAGACCATAATCCTTAAATGTCTTTTTGAGGCTGATATTAAAGTCCATTTTCTTAAATGAACTCTAATATAAGCCGTCTTAAGTGTTTTAGAGAAGATACCTTTTGCTCAATGCAGTGCAGCTAATGGGCTCTCAATAGATTTTGTGTCAGGTAAATTTTATCTCTGAAAAAGTACAAATGAAATAAGAAGAGATATTATTAAAAGAAAATAAATAAAAGATGATAATTGTAAAATATTCACATCATTTGTATTGCTGTGGACATTTTCTTTTCTTGCATACTTAAGAAAACTTTATGGAAATCTACATTGAGTACAGGTGAGAATGAAATCTTTTATGTCATGTACAAGAAATCAATAATTTAATTGCTGTTTTAATTCTCCATCAAACAAAATAAACACCTGTTACTTTTCACTTGGGATCTAATGTGTGTTTGCAAACCAGGACTATAAATCACTTTATTTATTAGATTAAAATAGATTCTGAAATCACCATTAACCTTTGCTGAATCATGTTTCAGTTTTAGAAAATCGGTAAAATTTAACTCTGCATATAAACCTAATAGCAATGAAAACTTTTAACAACAAAGTATTGCTTTATTATATTGACAAGCTAGCTACAAAACTAATGGTATTTCAAGATTGAATTGAGGTAAATAATAAAGGCCAGAAATTTAATTCAGAACCTACATTAAAAACAAGAATGATGAGGTAAGTACCGTATTTGATGCCGTATATACACGGCTGTATATGACGCGCACCAATTTCAGCAGAGCAAATCAAGAAAAAATTAGTAATTTCTCCACATCCTCTCCTTTACCACTCCTATCTGCTCTTCCTCCAACCCTTCTAAAACCCCTTGCGCGCTAATGGCCTCCAGCCTTGCTTGGGGTGATACGCTTAAAAAAAAAAAAAAAAAAAAGATGGAGAGGAATTTTAAAAGATATTTTTAGTAAAAAAAAGTGCGCCTTATATGCTGTCAAATATGGTAGTTAGAAAAAGATGTTGATTATTAATGACACTTCATAATGGAAATTGGGTTGTGGGAGAGGAGAAGAACAAAGAACCCCCAGACAAAAAATCACCAAATAAACAGGTTGCATGCAATTTTATATCTATATCTATTTTTTCTCTCTAAAGCCTTACAGGACTGGTGTAACAAAAATAAAGATTCTTAACACTTAAGAGTTATTTACATTCAGACTGTTGTCCTCATCTTTGTTGTTATTATCACAATATTTTGGCCACCATGTTGTTCAGAATCTTTAGGTGCTTGTTGATCCAAGTAATCTTCAGAACAATCTACACACGTAGATTAAAGGATTCAGTTTGAAATAACCGTGAAGGTTATCTGGACCAACAGACACCTGAAGAAGACTGGAGAGCATAGGGGATGAAATGTGATAATAACAAGAGTCCTAACATAAATAATGATAACTCCTCATCCCTGAATTACAGACAGAAGTTAAGAGTTATGAACTTTTAACTGTTTTTCAGCATTTTATTCTTGATGAAGGCATTGCCCATGTGAAACATACTTTGTTATTTCAGATGTAAGTTCAAGGTTCTTTAGAAGCAACTACCATATTTGACGGCATATAAGATGCACTTTTTTGTATACTAAAAATATCTGTTAAAATTCCACTGTGACTTATATGCCATATGTAGGTTTAAAATTCGTGATAGTCGGATGAAATTAGCTACCTGGTAACTCCTATTAGCTTAGACTTTAGAGTAATTTTTATATACCTGTTGTCATTATTTAAAAGGCTATTATGCAGATTAAAAGTGTTATCATTGATAATATTCATTATATTAATTTCATCACGTTTAATATTAGTTCTTTGTTTCACTAAAATTATCTGCAATAAATTCAAATTATATATTTGTAAAATATATTTGTTTCATTAACATTTTTCTTGCGATAACTTCCATTTACATTGATATAAATACAATCAGAATTTTTATATCCTAATTATTCCACCAAGACGTTTACAAGACGCAGGTTCTACAGATCATATAAAGGAAACTGACTGAATTTTAATGGTAACTGTACTGTTTTGCTCACTTGTAAAAATTACTTGATTTTATTTTGTTTACTTATCTTTGGATATAATAAAGTTTTTATAGGCTTGTGTTCTTTTTTTCGGATTATTTTTCATTGTAATCATGGCTTTTTTAACCAAAATAATACCTCATAAATATAGCTTAGGCTGTACCATTTACTTATAATTTTACTAATTGTAGTAATTACTAATTTTTTCTTGATTTTATTCTGCTGAAATTGGGGTGCGTCTTATATACACATGCATCTTATATGCTGTCAAATACAGTAATTTATTCAAATTTTATCTTTTTTTAATTATTATAATAGTGAAAATGCTTCATCTAAAATTTTATTTTTTAAATTTCGATTTTTTTTAACAAAATATGTCAGTTAAACAATCCCAAAGAAATACTTAGAAGTACTGTATAATATATAAACAGTACATATAGAACAAAAAGTACTTTTTAAAATCTTTATTGAAATGAGACATCAATGTTAGAGGTTTTTCAGTAGAATTCAAAAGAATTTAGGCATTCAAATTCTATCTCTGACACTTCATCTCTGACACTTCATCTCTGACACTTCATCTCTGACACTTCATCTCTGACACTTCATCTCTGACACTTCATCTCTGACACTTCATCTCTGACACTTCATCTCTGACACTTCATCTCTGACACTTCATCTCTGACACTTCATCTCTGACACTTCATCTCTGACACTTCATCTCTGACACTTCATCTCTGACACTTCATCTCTGACACTTCATCTCTGACACTTCATCTCTGACACTTCATCTCTGACACTTCATCTCTGACACTTCATCTCTGACACTTCATCTCTGACACTTCATCTCTGACACTTCATCTCTGACACTTTGATAATTTTCTGTTGAAAACGGTTGTTTTCATTTTTTGCCTTGAAAATTCTAAGCTGAGCTAATAAATTGTATGATGGGAGTTATCAGAATTGCTTACCATTGTTATTTTTAATAGAATCATGGTCATTGTAATTTACAATTATTGGGCTTATAGCATATCTCATTGAAACATCGGTTCCTGTACGATCACCAAGTTAAGCCTGGTCAGTACTTAGATGAGTGACCATTTCAGAATACCAGGTGCTCTAAGCTTGAATGTGTGGCTGGTGTAATGAATGTAATGTAATTGGGGTTGTTACATTCACTTATACATAAATACCCTTGACAAATGTATGAATCTACCTCTTCTTTCCCCAGCTAGGGATTAATTAGTAAGACTTGCATCACTAAACTATTATTATCACCCCACCCTACCAAATTCTTCCAATCTAAGAATTATTTTCAGGCTTTAAATAACCTGCAAAAGGTTGATAAGCCATAGAAAACTAATCAATCATCATTGTTGTTAATAGAATCGTAAAAATCATTGTTCATGGGCTCTTCATCATTGTCATTCTGAAAAGAATCGGCATTTGTCATTGTTCTTACAAGAAACACTGTGATCAACAGAATTGTCTTCATTGTCATTCTCAGTTGAATATTCAATAAAATCATAGATTTGTTTTTAAAAGAATCATCATCATATAACCATTGTCATTGTAGAATTGTTGTGCTTCATAGAATTCTTGTTGGCATTGTATTGAATAAAACCATTATTTTTACTACCATCATCACTGAAAGAATTGAAATCTTCATTAATTGTTTCTAATAATAATTATTATTATTATTTATAGAATCATCATCATTATTGTTATTAATACAATAGTAATTAATAGATTTAACATTATTGTCCTTGGCAGAATTATCATCATCATTACTCTTAGACTGGTTATTACAGTTTTGAAACATATAAGATTGGTGGCTATCATACTTTGAGATTTCCTTCATCTCAGAATGGATTGTATTGGAAACGTGTGGAGTGGGAAAGATTTCTAAATAAAGAATTTATTTGTATAAGAAGAAATTATTATTCACTCAGATCGGTTTTCCAAGATGGGATTATATTTCTAATGTAATGCTGTTGAAGTTTTGAATGTAACCTGATTAAATCTGGCAAGCAACTAACAAATTATCAGATGCCAAGTTGTGGCAACACCAATCATGTACAATTCTGTGACAGAAGATCAGATTGCATCATGATATATGACCAACATATATTTTGAAAGTAGCCCCCATCAAAACAAGAACAGAACAAAAGAACAACCTACAAGTAATATATGGAGGTCAAAATATTTGAAGACAAAGAGCCTCATGAACCTATACTGAGAATGATACTAAAAGCAAATTACTCCTCCTTGACTCCACTTTGCTTGAAGGTGTACTGGTGAAGTTGAGCTAAGTTCTAACATAAGTGCTAACCACTTGTAACTGAAGGCTTTAGTCTGTAGCTCTCATTCAATATCAACTTTGCTCTTTTTATCTCTTCTGACTACTTCGATCTGAGAAGATTAACCTGTTAAACTATCAATCTTCATTTAGTAAGCAGAACACCTCAACAGGAAGAGTTACCTTGACTGTAACCCAGATATTGAATAAAGGTTTTATTATTATTTAACATATAGTGTATTCCAATAACTTGGACTGATTTTAAATGTGAATTAAGTTTAAGCATCTAATGATTTTTTTTCTTTTTTGTTCAGATTTAACAACTTAAATCTTTGGCAATTTCAACCATGGAAAGATTAACAATCAAACAACGTGTTAAGGTTATTGCAGCTGGTTACAAAAATGGATGTTCAAACAGAAATGCATTTCATGCACTTCACGCTTTTTTTTTTGTCATAATAACCAACTGAGAGTGCAACTGGAAAAATTGTTCGTAAATTCAAACAAACTGGGTCGGTGGCAGATGTGAAAACACCATTGCATGCTCATTTACACTGTTCAGCTGAAAACATTGCTGCAGTGCATGAGAATGTGGCCGAAAATCCAAACACTTCTATTTGTCATTGCATGCAGGAATTGAACCCCTCCAACAATGTTACATCGAATTTTTACAAAAGATTTGTCTTTACACACTTATAAAAATTCAATTGATACAAGAACTGAAACCTGCTGACCATTTGGAGTACTGTACATTCATCAATTGGGTGTACAAGCAAAGACAAGTTGAAGATTTTTTTGCAAAAACATCCTCTGTAGTGACGAAGCCTATTTTCATTTGATGATAAGCAGAATTGTCACGTTTGGGCTGCTGAATGTCCAAGGAACATTGTTGAAAAGCCACTTCATCCATAAAAGGTCGCTGTTTGGCAAGCATGGTTTTGCTAGCGGAATCATTGAGCCATATATTTATAAATTTGAGCGTCCATTTTCGTAATAGGCTTTGGTAACTTTAACACGTTGTTTGATTGTTAATCTTTCCTTGGTTGAAATTGTCAAAGACTTAAATTATTAAATCTGAAAGAAAAAGAAAAAATAATCATTAGACACTTAAACTTAATTCACATTTAAAATTGGTTCAAATTATTGGAGCACTATCGGTCTATAATTCTGAGATGAGGTATTATGTACATTATTTACATTATTCAGACTATTGTCCTCATCTTTGTTGCTATGTTTATCACAACATTTAGTCCATTGTACACTCCAGCCTTCTTCAGGTGGTTGGAATGTCGAACTGAACCCTTTATTTCGCTCACTGGGGTAGACTGTTCTTGTTCCACTTGCCATGTTTAATGGATGTCAGTTATCAGTTATCTCCTGTTAATTTCCCTCATGGACACATGGCACAGTGGATAAAGGCATTGGTTAGATCCAGTGACAGGACCCAAAGAGTGTGAGTTCAATACCCGGTTCAGGCAGTGGAGAACTTTCAGAGGGAAATTAACAGGAGATAACTGATAACTGACATCCATTAAACATGGCACATGGAACTAGAACAGTCTACCCCAGTGAGCGAAATAAAGGGTTCAGTTCGACATTTCAACCACCTTATTGGAGCACTGTATATAAAATAAGCTTGAGGTTACTAACATTTCAGTGTCTTTACTTTGTGATTTCAAACAACTTCAACATCTTTTGTACATTTTCCCATTTCTGTTTTTTTTTTTTTTTTTGTGCCACCATCAAATATTTACTTTACCTGGACATCAAATCCGTATTCATACTGAACTTGGCATCAACATGGTTGGTTGAAGGAAACTTCAGTTAACCCACTTGACTATGGAGGGTCAACTCACTCAAAGATAGAAACATATCACTTTTAAATGTCTCCTAAACTTTAATACAGCACCAACAGTACCAGAAGCTAACATTGTTTGATTTAGGTATTTGTCACTATCGTTGAATCTTTGATGAAAGTGCTTCATCTTCAGAAATTTGGAAAACACAGGATTTTTATTCCGTGTCTTTCTCTTGTTAGACTTGTATTTATTGTCTTTAAATCTGGAGATGAGAATAAAAAAGATTAAATGTTTTAAAGATAATAGACTCTAAGTTTTGAAATGGTAATGTTTTATTTGCCAAATATATCTTAACATTTATCACTCTGTATGTGACTTTATTTGCTGTACAAAAAGTTTATTCTGCCACTGAAGGTGACTCTGATCCCTGAAAAATAGCATGATTCAATTTCATAGTTGTGTTGTCATATCCTGCTATAGCAACAGAAGACCAACTTTGAGTGAAATTAAAGGCAATCATTGAGTGAGTAAGTTATGCTGCCACTGTTGCTTAGTCATTTTTGAATAGAAAACCTTAGGTAGGAGAGATTCACTGTGTTAATCAGAGGTCATGTGTTTTAGGATTTTCTGCTTAATGATATTTAAAGCAGAATGATGTATGATAGTTGGATGAATTTTCAAATCAACTATACAGATATTAGACAAGTCTTTCAATTGTTCTGCTGTGTTTATTCCAAGTATTTTTTTATATTCAAAGTGATAAAAAGTAATTCTGAATGAATATGAGATACATGAAAAATAGTAATTGTATTAATATTTCAATTTTGAAATGATTCCTAAAATAAATATGTTTGAATTTGTGCAATGGAAAATTGTTGTACATTAATCTATTTGGACTCACATACTCATCTTGGTTGTTTATAGTCATTTCTATGTGAATTTCAGAGATGAAGAAATTTTCATTATTATACATGAATCTATTTGGACAAGTATCCTCATCTTGGTTGTTTATAGTCATTTCTATGTGAATTTCAGAGAGGAGTTGTTATTATTATACATTAATCTATTTGGACAAGTATCCTCATCTTGGTTGTTTATAGCCATTTCTGTGTGAATTTCAGAGAGGAGGAGTTATTATTATACATTAATCTATTTGGACAAGTATCCTCATCTTGGTTGTTTATAGTCATTTCTATGTGAATTTCAGAGAGGAGTTGTTATTATTATACATTAATCTATTTGGACAAGTATCCACATCTTGGTTGTTTATAGTCATTTCTATGTGAATTTCAGAGAGGAGTTGTTATTATTATACATTAATCTATTTGGACAAGTATCCTCATCTTGGTTGTTTATAGTCATTTCTATGTGAATTTCAGAGAGGAGGAGTTATTATTATACATTAATCTATTTGGACAAGTATCCCCATCTTGGTTGTTTATAGTCATTTCTATATGGATTTGAGGGATGAGGAATTATTAAAGTGAGGTGAAACAAGTACTTGGACAGTAAAAAAAATGGATTTAGAATCATATATTGAAAGAAAAGCATTGTCTAAAGCTCACAATATATTCGTAAAACAATTATAAATGCAAATAAACAGCAAAAATAAATTATTTGACACGTATATATATTTTATATACAAATTATTAAAACAGGTAGTGAAAAAAGTATTAGACAATGCTTTTCTTTCAATATATGATTCTAAATCCTTTTTTTTACTGTCCAAATACTTGTTTCACCTCACTGTATTATACATTAATCTATTTGGATTAGTATCCTCATCTTGGTTGTTTATAGTCATTTCTATGTGAATTTATGAGATGAAGAATTATCATTATTATACATGAATCTATTTGGACTAGTATCCTCATCTTGGTTGTGTATAGTCATTTCTATGTGAATTTCAGAGATGAGGAATTATCATTATTATACATTAATCTATTTGGACTAGTATCCTCATCTTGGTTGTTTATAGTCATTTCTATATGAATTTCAGGGATGAGGAATTATCATTATTATACATTAATCTATTTGGACTAGTTTTGTGGAGTAGCTGAACACCCCCCCCCCAAGATGGACTGGTCTAAGACTATTTAAACATTACTCTCTTACTGAGGGGGGGAGAAGTTAATGATTAACTGTTTATTACATTAATCTGTTTATTACATTAATCTGTGTTCTCAACCATGTACCATATTATTCTTCAGAATAAACTACTTCTTTCTATATCTGTGTTAACCTTTCCTATTTACAACACAACATTTGGTGATGAGGTATTTGAATGTTAAAATTTGCAGTGGGATATTTAGAGTTTAAAAATTTCCACTGTAATACCAACACTGACCAAGGACTTGGGTTTAAAGAAATTTACAGTCATATAATACTATACAAGTGAATATGAAAAGTATGCAAGTCAAATACTTCTGAGAAATCCTGGGGAAATATTTTTTGAGGAGACTATCTTCATTCTGAAAAAATTTGTGGGGAGAAAAGTCCTCTATTCAACACAAAATCGCAGTGTTTAAACCTTACGAAAAAGAAAAGTGCGGAGATTTATTCGACTTTCGCTGGGATTGTCAATAGAGAGTGTGAAAAGTTTAATTTAAAAGAACATACTCCTGATATGTTTAAGTGATTGATTTTTGTAGAAGGATTGACAGTTCCAGAAGATGGCAATATTAGAACCAGAATTTTGTCTAAATAAGAAAAAAATCCCCAAATCAGTTTACTAATGGTCGCAGAAGATCGCAAATGCACAGAAAATCTTTAACACTATGCAGCAAGGATAAAAGAATGTGACATGTTAAAAAATCAGTCAGTTAAACAAAGACAACACAAAGAAAATTTTGGCTGCAAAATAAATTCTTGTTATAATTGTGGACAGATTCATTATTACAAGGAATGTCCCTTTAGAGGGGAAGAATGCTTTAATTGTGGCAAAGAAGGACAAGCATACACATTTGCAGAAAATCCAAAAGTATGAAGGGGACAAAAATTAAAAATACCGTGCTGTGGAGTTATTTCCACAATAGAACTTGCAGTCGGACTAAATGCGTCCTAAATAGGTTAAACGTACAGAAACGTTAGGAACTTGTAATAAAGTGCTACGCAGAGTAATCGAGTTGTGGCCACTGAACAATACTCCTCTCTCGACTACTACTGACTCTTACTTATAATAGATGGAAGAGTCTATTCTCTAGACAAGGTGTCTTTCACTATAACATACTGTTAACTACAATGGAAAACAAAGAAATATAAATGAGAGGAAAGTTTGTAAATGTACAGGTGAACAATAAAAATATTAAGTTCCAATTGAATACTGGTTCAGATCTGACATTTGATAAATGAACAAACTTGGAAAAAAAATTGGCAGACCAAGTTAATTGACAACAAAAAGAATTACTCATGGCATTACAGGAACTAAACTAAATTTTGAAGGAGAATTTTACACAAATGGGACATTTATTGGCAAAACTCTAAAGTTAAAAGGATTCGTTATGAAACGAACCCAGAACCTGTTCGGTATGGTTTAGATTGAGTCATTCGAAATTTTCAACCAGCCAACCAATTAATTAATTCTACTACAGTCTCAGTGTTAATTCAAACAGTTTGGAAACATTAAAAAAGAGAATTTCAAGATAAAATTTCCTGAAATCTTTTCTATGGGTCTTGGCAGGTGCACAAAACCTAAAGTGACATTCAAACTTAAAGAGAATGTGATGCCTATTTTTAGGCCAAAAAGAAAAGTACCTTTTGCAGCTGAAGCTTCCATTAGTAAATAATTAGACTGCTTAGAGCAAATAGGTGTGTTGAGCAAAATGAACTACAGTAAGTGAGAAAGCCTCCCATTTCATGAAAAAGAAAAAAATAATAAAATTAGGGTCTGTGCAAATTTTTTTTACATGATTGAACAGTTGTTTAGAAACATATAATCATGAAATTAAATGGTGGCGAAGTGTTTTCAAAATTTGATTTGTCTAAAACATACCGTAATCGTGTTGACGAAAAATGTGCAAAGTATTTGACTATAAATACCGATAAGGGGCTGTATAGGTTCAACAGACTGCAATTTGGGGTAAAGGTTGCGCCAGGCATTTTCCAGCAAATCATGGATACGATATTGAATGACGTTGATTTTGCAATAGATGGCATCTTAATTAAGAGTGAAGGCCGAGAACAACATGCCAAACATGTTAAAGAAGTTTTTGAAAAAATAAAACTATATGGCTTGAAAATTGGATTAATGTGAATTTTTTTATAAAAAAACATGAAATAAAAAACAAACGTTAAAAAATACATAAATAATTCAACATACTTTAACTTTTATTACTCTTTGTGGAGTTTGGGGGGGGGGCAATAAGAAGCAAAATTACTAAGAAGGCTTTCATTTTTGTCAAAAAAGTGACATGTTTAGTCTTAAGCCAATCCATCTTTTCCTCATTTGGTTGTGATGTCTGTTAATGGTCTTTTTCAGGTCTTTAATTATATACATTAATCTCCCAATGTGTTTATTAATGACACCAGCATTCCAAATTTCTTTCCTATTTTTATTCTCATTGAAAATTTTTTTTCTCCTGGTTTATAGAATTTTGTATCTGTTTTTTTCTTCATGCTTTTTTATTTCCCTTTGGCAACAGTTTATTGAACACAGATCTTATTTTTCTTGCGAACATTAACTTTGCAGTGAAAACACTGAATTAGCACTTGGGTTTGGTGTCACACATAATATATTCTTAAAAAATTGTAAGATATTATCAACAGATTCAATGTTTTCATCTGACTTTTTTTAATGCTTGCTTGAACGTGTCTACAAATCATTTTACCTGCCCATTAGATCACTGGTGATATTGTGTGGTAGTGATGTACAATCAAAAAAACTTTACAAAAATCTTTGAACTCTTTTGCTATGAATTGTGTGCCATTGCCCAATACAATCGTATCTGGGATACCAAATCTGGTAAAGTGTTCATGCAAAAATTTAATTGTACCACTGCATGTAGGGCTTTTACATTTCATGACCTCTGTCCATTTAAAAAAACTGTCAACAACAATTAAATAATATTGTTCCTTTGTTGGACTTGTAAAATCTATATGCAGCCTTTGGCCAAGGGGTAAATTTCACTGGTGGAACCTTAACCGCCATTGCACAACCGTTGCATGATTTTACATTTTATTTTCTATTTCTTTGTCCATATTTGGCCCAAAAACATAGCTTCTCATTAAAGCTTTCATCTTCAATATACCAGGGTAACAGGTATGGAAGTCTTTTAATATTCTTTTTTGCAACACTCCTCATATCACCATCTGTTCACTGTACATCAAAATTCCATCACAGATAGAAAAAATATTTTCACCGTCATTCTTTTTGTACTGTTGGTGCATAATTCGTTTCTTTTTCTCTGATATATTTGCCTATTTTCGCTTTCTTCCTGATATCCTTGAGTGTCACAGGTAATTCTCGTATAGTCTTGCACAGCACACTTTTTATTTCCATTATTGTAATGCATTATGTTTTGCATGCCTGTTTTGTTTTCAACGTCAAAACATGCATGCAAAACATAATGCATTACATAACAATATTACTCGTTCATTCTTTTATTAGTGTACAAAAATTAAAATCTATATGCACAATACAAAGAAAGTTGTACCAATTTGAAAACAGTAGGTGTTCATGTTTTTTGCATCCTCAAAAAAATGCATTGGCATGGGAGACAATTTTAGAAAGAAATTAGCCTGGTAACGGTTAAATAGCTATTTCAACAGTAAATGGGTGAGACCTAGATGCCAATCTAATAGTATGTTTAAATTCATGTAGTCAGGGTACCAGGGGAGAAAAAAAGCTTGTCAGAGCTGTTGTTATGAAAATATATGTAGAAAAGAGAGAGGGAAGCCACATCATGTCGGTGAGAAAGCGACTGAAGTCAAGATGCCAAGTCAGAATCAATTACATTGCAGATCCTTCTTTGGATTTTGTCAAGAACCTTGAGATGAATAGCAGGAGTACCAAACCAGATATGGCAGCAGTATTCAATGCACGGATGAATGGTAGATTTGTAAATTTTCTGGAGTGACACAATGACCCAATTTTTTTTTACAGCAGCTATTGATTTGTAGTCAATCCACTTCGAATCAGTTGAAAATGTGAGGCCAAGAAGGTACAGTGTGTTGCTCTCCAAGAGTCTAGTGTCAGCCATGCTGATGGCAGGCAGAAAGGTTATAGTGGTTAAATGAGTTGTTAAAATTTACAAGCCATTTCTTGCCCCAGTTAACCACTGATTGGAGGTCTTTTCAAGGGCTGCAGCCAGATTTACTTTGTCAGATTAGATGTACTTGCTATTGAGACAGGAGTAAATGGTAGTGTCATCTGCATAAGTGCCTACTTGGGAACTGATAACATCAGGAAGATTATTGATGAAGATCAAAAACAGTGTAGGACCCATGGGGGGAGGGGCATGTATTTGTGCGAAAGGGTCTGGATGTGAGCCCATTCAGAATGACCTTCATTTCATGATTTTTCCATTATTGATTTATCTTCATCATAAATCTGAATGATTCAAAGTCATATAATTTATAAATTGGAAATATAACTGAATAATTCCACTCCGAAAAATTCTCGACAACGATAAATAGCAAAACACGCCATATTTATCAGGAATTTCTATGTGTTCCTTATTTAAATAAATATATTTATTAACCTATGTCAAATACTTTTTCTATGCATTGTACTTGTGGTATAAGAAACTTCTCTATTTTATTGAAACACAGCTTGTTTGCTTTCATTGTTTTGTCACATGCAATTTTATTTGGTCATACACCTAACAATCAGGAATCATTTACCAGAAAGTTTCATGAATCCAAGAAATGAAGAATTTGATCTTTTGTTGGAAAGCAGCATTGTGCTCTTTCTCATATATCTCTATTTCTTATTTAAAGTTTTTTCTTTCTCCTGGAAGTCTCATATTGCAGTAACATTTAAAATGTTGGAAACTTAGATGAGTAATTTTTGCTAAATAAAACCAAAGCCTTATATAAAACCTCCAGTAATTTGAGATTCAATGTAAGCCTTTGATGCATTGTCTATTATATGCCAAATTTTGAAAAGATTTTTTTTTTAATGTTTCTTTTATTCATTTTCTCTTTTGCAGGTAACTTTCGACCCAGAACTCTTCTTCAATGTTCTGCTACCAGTTATTATATTCAATGCTGGATACAGTATGAAAAGGGTGAGTTTATTTTCATTATTTAGGAGTTTTATACTGCACAAGATGGTAAGGATCATAATAGTTTGATTTGTTCTTTATGGCTTCTCAACCCTTTTTGAGTTATTTAAAGCCAGAACATATTTTGGACTGTAAGATTTTTTTTTGTGTGTGAATATTGTATTAACAAATATATATATATATATATATCATCCACAGACAGACTGTTTTGCTGTTTCACAGCTCATCAGTGTGGCTAGACATCCAGTTGCCTCTAGCTAGGATCGAAACCCGACTTCTCCCACTAAGCCGTCGGCGCACGGCAGGGATGAAGGTGAATTTTAGCGTGTTTATTTTTAGATTTAGATAAACACACAGTGACTGACAGTGACTCAATTCTGCCAAAGAGTCGTGCAATATTAGCTTAAATAGTCACTGTTTATATATATATATATATATATATATATATATATATATAGTTTCAAGATGTGCTATATTTATGGGATAAAGTGCTCAATATCAGAGATAGTGTATGTAAATATAAATAAATAAATAAATATATAAAATAAAAATAAATAAAAACAAGTAAAATAAATTAAACCAAATGAATACACAACCACTCCCACCAAAATAACTGTCAGAATGGACCACTCACAATGCACCACTGACCCGTGTATATAAATAGTAGAGAAAAAAAAACAACACTTGTGGAGTGATGATTGTGCCTAGCATGAAACAGCTTATCGCCTCTAAGTTTTGACTTCAATTTTCATTCATGTATATATATTTTTTTTTAAGAATAAAATTGATTTTTCCAGATAAGTTATACTATTTAATCCATATTTTGGGAGGGGTGATGGATTCATACCTTTTCCAGGAGTATTTGTGCCTAAATGAATGTAACAAACCTGACTGAAATTTGAACTCTACTCTCTAATTTTCCATACCGAGCCTACACATCGACCTAAGGATAATAAAGAAGCTGAAACGTATGTAGTAATATAATGACCTCATGGTCACTAATATATAGTTTTGGTCATATCAACACCCACTCAAGGTCAAGGGATACTATATTATGATGTATTAGCATTGAGAAGTCAAGTGGTGCAGATTATGAGGATAGATAAGTTAACCCCAGACTTCAAGAGGTTAAGATAGTAGGGATCAGTAAAACATCCACCCAGGAGTCTGTTCCACAAAGCAGCATTTCTTGGAAGAAAGCTGTCCAAGTGTAACTTTCTTTTGACTATTGGATTGCAAAAAGAATGAGGATAATTCTTTCCCATGTGCATAGCAGATCCCAGCTGCAAATATCAGGACTGGTAGAACTATGGGATGTAGCTTGTCAGAGCACTTGTCATAAAAATAGTGATAGATTGGCAAGAAGCTTGCGATATTTTGTCTGTTGGAAAAGGGTTGTAGGTGGATAAATAATTCATCACCTACAATGCTTCTTAAATGCTTTTTTTTTAAACTCTATCAAAAGTGGACAGTGAG
>OZ038515.1:65929607-65947107 GCA_964036315.1 Acanthosepion esculentum | reverse complement strand
TGGCAGCACTAGTAGCAGCCATATTGGGACTCAGAATGGTTCTAGTATAAGACTACCAGGCAGTTATGAAGGAGGCAGCCATATTGAAATAGTTTTTGATCTTGAGATTGAATAAAAGTTCTTGTTTGAAAACGGGTGTTAGTTTATTTTGATAAGGTTTCTGTTCTTGTAAATGTTAATTATAAATAACAATTTCCAATTCATTAACATTTTTTACT
This sequence comes from Acanthosepion esculentum, assembly GCA_964036315.1. Lineage (NCBI taxonomy): Eukaryota > Metazoa > Mollusca > Cephalopoda > Sepiida > Sepiidae > Acanthosepion > Acanthosepion esculentum. The sequence continues at coordinate 65,946,889 of OZ038515.1, read as the reverse complement.
TAAAAACAAATTATTTCTTGATTTAAGACTAACTTTAATTCTTGTCTGGAATGTGGCCTTGTTTTAAAAATATAATTTCTCTAAGAATTCTCAAATATTTTTGGAATCTCTAAGTTTTTCACTAAATGACCCTCAGTTTCAATCAGGTCTCTACACCTTATGAGTTGGCATTCACACTTGTTAAAAATTCCTTTTGACTCATTAACCAAAGGCTAATGTGTTTTATTTCTTTGAGTTTTGTACTTTACAGTATTTTGCAAATCCTGTTAGAATTTCTCTGAAAATACTTTTTTTGTGAACATCTCAAAAAGAAAAAAAAAAAAATGTCACATGGGGTAAAAGAATTTTTGTGGTTATTTAATTGGGTGTAACTAAGGAAAAGGGTGTGGTTTGTGACCATATCTTTACAAACATTACCATATATTTTCTCATAAATTGGAACCAGAATTCTCTGTTGCTTATTTATCAATTTTAAATGAAGCAATGTGTGTTGCTATGTGGCACACTTTTCTTAATGTCTTTTAAAAAAAACAAAATCCATAATGATTTTCAAGCTCTGTAAACATAAGGAAGAATAAATTCTGTTTTAGTTATCTACAGTAACAGAATAATATTGGTTATAATGTCAGTGCGCTAGACATGGTAAACGGCAAATACAAAAGAAAATCTTTGCTTATGCTGCATGACCTATATTGATATAAAAAATCTAAAAGTTAGGAATGGGAGAACTGAGGTTTAAAAGCTATTCACTTACTGTATTATGACATATATAATTCTCTAATTTACATTTACTATTACAGTATTGTGCTATTAGGCTATAAACAAGTACTTATAGTCTACCCTCACCGACAGGCACAGACCAAGAAACAAAATTGGGTGGTCTGATATATTCAAAGAAATAGTATATATTTCAGTTTTGTTTAAAATCTTCGAGGAATGTCATTCGTGGGTAGAACAAACATATTTTAACGTAAACTTCAGAGTGTTGAATTGCTATGTGATATCCATCCTCTTATATGGCAGTGAATCCTGGACTCTTTCCCTGCAGATGAAGAATAAACTGGAGGCAGCATAAATGTTGTTAAACAGAAGGATGCTGAGAATTCCATGGACGGAGTGAGTAAGCAACAAGGAAATCTTAAAGAAAATAGTAACAAAAGGAACAGTTATACTTAGAATCAGAAAGAGTGCTGAAATGTCTTGGACACGATGAGGAAGGAGTGCTTGGAAAACTTAATTCCCACAGTGCATATTAAGAGCATGAGAGATAAAAGAAGGCAGTGAGCTACCTCTCTGATGAGCTCGTGTGAATGGATGGTAGGATTGGGGGGTGAGAAAACTGCTAAAGGTCACAAGGGATAGGTGGTTTTGGAGAGCCATGAACGCCCATGCCTTCAAAAGACATAGCATATAAAAAAAAGATGAGATGTTGTGTGGATTGCAAAATGATTATTACCATAGAAAGTAAAATTAGCAAGCAAAGTTCAAATCCACACCAGGTCTGTTGCATTCTCTTTCACACAAATACTCTTGGAAATCCATTTCTCCTCATAGGTTAAATAGCTGAGTAAGTATGCTCTCTTGCCTTGAGTGGCAGTCAGTCTAGGAGAAGGACAACCCAGAATTCAAACACAATGGCAAATATTCTGATGAGTTACATTCCTTAGTCCCACTAGTTCAGCACTTTACAGCTAAGACCTGCCATGTCATATACACTGAGATAAGCCATCCACATTCTCTTTATATTTCATTGGTAAGAAGGAAGTGTCTTCCCAAGAACTGCTACTTTATAAAGCAGTTGCTTCCTGAATCACAACCTCAAGTCACCTGTTATCTACTTTCAACAACCTCATTCAGTAACCTTCTACATTGAGTAGCTCTTGGGCCTTGTATTAAGTAAACAACAGAAAAATAAACTGCAGAGAAGCAGCAGGAAGCTACCTCACTATCTTTCCCAAAATGTAATGGCAATTTACAGGTAATAATAAATAAAAGGAATTTGTAAAGAGCCATGATTGCTAGAAGAGACATGGCATTTTTAAAAGGCAGTTTATGTTCTGTCTCCAATACAATATTCTATTTTTTTGTAATAAACACTATCAAATTTATATAAACACATTTTTTATTCTGCTTTTCTTTTTTTTTTTAAATTCATTTCATCCCAAGCAAGGTAATAATATCACTAGGGGTTACTGAGAATGAAAGAGAATGAGAAAACGATTTGGCTTGCGCGAAGATAGGAAAAAGAAACCCTACAGCAAGAACCGTAGGGCAGAGAAGATGAAAGGAAACTTTTCTTGTTTTTACTTACCTGTTATGTCAGACTGTTCGTTGAAGATGAAGGATGATCCGCGTGATCAAACTAAGACGAAGAAAAAGACGAGCTGGCCGTCGAGTCTTTTTTTTGTATCGTCTTAGCTGAGGAGGAAGTGACGTAAGTCGGCGCTGATTGGTCAGCAGTGGCTTTTATTGGCGGAGTCCATTTGTTGCGTGCTTCGCGTATATTTTGTTTGTTTGTTTCAGGATCGCCTGCCGGAATAGTACTGTTTCGGTAGGGTCTCTTGGGCGAGCAAGTATGATGTTGGAAGACCCGAAACTTGCCATGACTCCAAGTCATAACATCACTGACGAGGCGATCCTGAGCACTCATGGGAGTGTTTTCATAACAAACAGGAGAAAGGACAAAAAAAAAAAAGAACAGAGTTCAGGAAGACAGAAGATGGCGATTGGCTCTGCATTTAATCTTTTTAAGATTGTAGGTGGCAAGGAAGCAAAATATCAAAAGAGAATTTCACAGGCGAGAAGTGCAATAAAAGAAACTATTAGAATAGAACATATGGTTGCATCTAGGTAGTTCAACAGTAGAATGGTGAGACCTAATTGCCAATCTAGTAGCATGCTTAAATTCATGTGGCCGAGCGGCCAAGGAGGAAAGCTCATCAGAACAACTGCTAGGAAAGTATTTGTAGAAAAGACAGAGGGATGCCACATCATGCAACCATATTTTAATTTGGAAAAGTTAGAATATCTATATAAAAAAAAAATCATATACAGGTTGATGATTCCATATCCAAACATCTGAAAATCAAATATTTTCAGTGCGGAGTTTGGCACGCAAAAAGCTTACCTATTTGACCCACACCACTTAGGTATGATGCAGCAATAGGTGTCATGATCGCCTCAACTCCACTCACCACTCACAGACTGGCTGAGCAACCTGAGCCCATCAAATGTCAATTGTTGTCAAGTGCTCGTATTGGGTAGTGCTGTCTACTGATTTTTTTTTCTTTTTGTAATTTTTGTAACTTTATACAGTGAAAAATGTCAAAAAGAACTGCAGATACCCTCTAACACTTTCACCCCGGCCTCTCAACCTCCGACATCTTACTCTCTGGGTTGAGGTGTCTACTCGGTCTTAACCGAACTTAAGGGAGTGGCCGTAGGTCCCTTGAGCATCCGTAGATCATTCGACCAGTCCACTGGTTTAATCCTGCTTCCTGCCCACATTGTGTTTGGTTTGATCCAGAAAGCAGAAGGGATGTTCATCCATTCACGGTCGACTGAAGATGTAGACACGGCTGGAGAGTCTGTGCTAAGAAATTTAGAATACACCAAAAAAAAATATATATATATCTGCAGAAAGCCGGACAAATAACTATTCAATGGTTGAATTGTTAATGTCTTTTATATTGCCGCACCAGAGCAGATTTAAGCTCGGTCCACGTCAGGGCCGGGTTTTCTCTGTACCCCCCCCCCCCCATGAATTTGGACACCTGCCCTGCTGTGGCGTCATAAGCTAGGAGCACCATTTCTTGGTCTGAGAGGCCATAGATCACCTGCTTCTTCTGAATGGACAGAATCCATTTGTGCAGGTCCGCAGGGTTTACGTTATAAGTAGGTATCTTCATGCTACCTATCAACCTCCTGAAACCCATCGATATTTCAGGGACTCCTACATCCCCAAGGTCATCTGTGGCGTCTGATCCTGCTACGCTCATCCAAGCGTCTTGTCAAATACCACTTTCAACGACAGAACGAAAGGAAAAATTCTTAACACGGTGGTGGCACTTCAACTGCGTACAACGTCGACAAAGTCAAAACAAGATCAACAATATTACTGGCAGATCTAAGTGCAATGAGCGAACAAAGGAAACCAAAAAGTGACTTACCTAAGGTCCGCTGCTCCGTGTTTTGTTTCTTTTTCCTCCTTCTTGCTTCCTTCTCTTTTCCTCCTTATGTCCCTTTTAGACCAATATAGTCCGAAGACTGTAATCCTTTCTGGTCTTACTTGGTCCCGACAGGACAAAACAAATGCAACCTTCTCTACTCTTTCAGATGGCCGTGGTAATTCCCACGGGTCTATCCTGGTCACGGCCACCAGTTTAACACTTTCGCCCCAGCCCCTCAACCTCCGACGTCTTACTCTCTGGGTTGAGGTGTCTACTCGGTCTTAACTGAACTTAAGGGAGTGGCCATAGATCTCTTGAGCATCCGTAGATCATTCGACCGGTCCACTGGTTTAATCCTGCTTCCTGCCCACATTTGTGTTTGATTTGATCCAGAAAGCAGAAGTGATGTTCATCCATTCACGGTCGACTGAAGATGTAGACACGGCTGGAGAGTCTGTGCTAAGAAATTTAGAATGCACCCAAAAAAAATATATATCCACAGAAAGCCGGGCAAACAACTATTCAATAGTTGAATTGTTAATGTCTTTTATATAGCAGAAAAGAATAGTATAGAAAAGAAACAGGTTACAGAAAAGAAAAGTATTTGACATAAAAACTCATACACTGGATTCTAGACAGAGAGAGTGGGTTGTGATTAACTTGTTAAATCGTCTCAGAATGATATACGACTCTTGCGATGAAGAAATAAAGATTTCTGTGCGTGGCTTGAAGTTTATAGTTGTGTTCCTCCTCGGCAGTAGTAACAGTAGTAGTAATCTTTGTGGTAGCAGATGCAGCGGTACTTATATCAACAGTACATGTTAGTGGACGCTTCGTTCCAATCTCTGACGTCACCTTTGTACTTCTTTGGGCCTTCAATTCAACTCTGCTCATATACCCCAGCGAGCAAAATAAAGGGTTCAGTTCAATATTCCAACCACCTGAAGAACGGCCGAAACATTGCGGTAAATGTGACAACAAAGATGAGGACAATAGTCCAAATAATGTAAATAGTGATAAAAAGTACATGTAAAAATTAAAAAATAGAGAGGGTTAAAGGGAGATAACCAGAGATTTGAAGTCAGAATATTATCATTGATAACTCTCTCCTCCAACTTGTGGACCATAGTTACTATATTCTTAGTACTTGATATAATGCAAAAATATCACAGTGATAAAATTGGTCAATAATTATTTATTATAACTATTTATACTGGGACTTATGCATGTAATTACAAGTAGTCCATAAGAATATTTTAAATTTTGAAATATTTTTGGCATATGAATTTTTTAAAACTGTTTCTAAATCTTTGATTGTCTTTCAATCATTCCGCCTCACCTGCTGTCCACTTCCACCGCACCTATGAGGTGTGCTGCATCATTTGGGAATCTCTGATCTAAAGAATGTATTTTATGAAATGAAAAAGTGTTTATTTATGTTGACTTTAAGAGAAAACTGTGTACACATCTTAAATTTGTAATGTTAAGAAAGAAAATATAATCAACAGTAGTTATGGTTTACCAATATATAACCAGTAATGAAAAGTAATGTCTTAGTAAGGAAACTTGTCGACCCCAAGAACTTGTGGTGGCAGATGTCCAATATTTTGTTTGTAACCTAAGACCATCCATGAGATTTTAAGATAAAAAAAAGTAATTTGACCAACTCTTTTGTCAACTTGAAAACTTCTGATACTTAGCTGTCTTCAAAGGAAAAAGGATTGCATATAAAGCAGCAAGAATAAAGAAACACAATCACTTTTTTATAAGACAAACATTATTTGAATTTTTAAAAAATTTTGGATAATATTTACTCAATTTCTTTGACATTTTTGTAATATTATCATACTGTGCAACATTGTCTAATTGATCTGAAAAAAAAACCCCCAAAAATCTTTTTATTGAAACTGTAGATGCAAATATCTAAGAATAGTATATATACTAAGAGATAGGGGGTGGCAGAACTTTAAAAGAAGCTTGTCAGTTGGTTTCTTGTAAAATTTTCCATGTCATTTTAAATAGATCAAATGGACTATTTTTTAAATTTTTTATGACTAATTCATTTGCTTTTTTACAGCTTATCAACCCCTTGCAGGTTATTTAAAGCCAGAAAATATTTTTAGATTGTAAGAATTTTTTTTAGATAATAATGGGTTCGAGATACAAGTTTTACTAATTAACCCATAGTTGGTGGGGAGAAGAAATGGTTTCATACCTTTCCAAAGAGTATTTGCATGTAAGTGAATATAACGAATCCAATGGAAATTAGAATTCAGCTCTCTGATTAGCAATTCCGAGCCATTACACATTACTCCACTCTCACATCTATGACTACAGAATATCCAAGCAGTCACCCATCTAGGTACTGACCATGCTTGACGTTGCTTAACTTCAGTGATCGTAAACCAATATTTCAATGTGATGTGACCATAAGCCTTTTGTTCACCCAATACAAGGCCCAAGAGCAACTCAAGGCAGAGGGTTACTGTGTGGTGTTGTATGAGTGTAATAAAAGGCAACAAGTGATGTTCATGGGGTTATGCAAGAAAGATAATCTAGACGTGAAAAGGTCAAGGTTGTAGCAATTGGGGAAACATCATGCTGGGAGTCTGTTCCAAAAAGTAGCAGTTCTTGGGAAGAATCTGTCCAAATGGAGCTTTCTTCTTATTATAGGAATACAAAAGAAATGGGAATGATTCACTCTTATGTATGTGGCATGGTGGGTGCCAGTTGTAAAGGTTAGGGATGGTGGGACTAAGGAATATAGCTCATCAGAACACATACCCCAGATGTAATGATAGAGCTGTGAGAGTCTCATAACATTACATCTGTGGGGTTGTAATGTAGAAAATAATTCATCACTCAAACTCTATCAAGAGAGGAAAGTTAGGACTGGGTAGCTCCAGTCCAGATATGTCAGCGTTACTCTTGTGTTTGATCTAGCTTTTGGAAAGAGAGAGTATACTGGGGGGAGTCAGATATTTACTGGATTGCTACAATGAACCAACCATTTTCCCATCAGCTCTAGAAATAGATTGGATATATATGTGTGCCACTTGTGGGGTCTGGAGAGAACTTGAGTCCCAATAGTCATTCAAGACAAGGAGCCTCCTTGAGAGAACACCCTTTCATCTTGAAAGTGAAAGTTTAGTGTCTGTTTGGTGTTGGTGGAACATTACTGGTTTGATTTTGGTCATATTGAATTTTACAAGTTAGTCCTTTCCCTATTAAGACACCTGGGGAGGTCAGAGAAGAGATGAGCTTCGAGGATCAGGTCTTCCAGATGATTGGAAGTGCACCTGTAAACTAATGATCAGAGTATGTTTTTACAAGGTAACCAAAAAAGTTCTGTCCATTTTTAAAGGAAAAAAAGAAAACGCTTCACAGTATGTGTAACTTATATTTATCTTCGAAGTAATTGCCATCGGCATCCAACACCTTCTGCCAATGTGTCTCCAGCTGTTCAATACCTTTGCGGTAGAACTTGGGGGGTTTTGATGCAAAGAAGTTCGTGAGGGCTTTGTGCAAGTCTGCTTCATTGGTGAAGGATTTCCCACGAAGATGATTATCCAGGGAGTGGAAGAGGTGGTAATCGGATGGCGCAAGGTCAGGTGAATAAGGTGGATGGTACAAAGTCTCCCACCCAAGTTGCTGTATGGTATCCCTGACCACTCGCGCGACATGCGGCCTGGCGTTGTCATGGAGGAAAAGCACACCTTTGCGATTCACCAGTGCTGGCTTCTTCTGGTGCAATGCCTTTTGCACATGTTTCAATTGCTGCGAGTATAGGTCTCCAGTAATCGTTTGGCTTATTGATAGCAGTTCAGAATGAACCACTTGACGACCTGTCCACCAGACACAAAGCATAATCTTGCGTGGGTGCATAGGCAGTCTTGCGATGTGAGGGACAGCATCCTGAGGAGACAACCAATGTCTGGAATGCTTGGGAGTTTCATACAGAACCCACTTTTCATCACTGGTAAGCACTCGATTGAATAAGGATGCGGTATGGTGGCGAGAAAGCAGCGATACGCAGGCTGCCACTCGTTGTCCCTTGTGGACCTCCAACAGTGTTTGCAGAACCCACTTGCTCAGTTTGTACGTCTTACCAAGGTGGTACAGGTGAAGTCTGTTTCATCGGAAACGTTGAACTGTCTTGCAAGTTCACCACACGTTAGACTACTGTCCTCTTCAATGGCCGCCTTCAGGACTCCATCATTCAAGACCTGTGGTCATCCACACCGAGGCTCATCATGGAGAGACAAATCTCCCGACTTGAATTTTCGAAACCAACACCTTGCAGTACGTTCATCCACAGCACTATCCCCAAACGCTTGACATATGCGGCGACTTGATGCAGCTGCTGATAAGCCCACTTTGAAGTCGTAAAGCAAACAGCCCCAAACGAGATCTCTAGACACTTCCATTCTTCTCACAGCTGTCCGGCTTATAACTGATGTCCGGGCATGGTGCGCGTGTTTTTTATAACGTCTGATGTTCCAACTTCCGGCTGTCCAAATTTAAAAACAATTGCTACACGCATTTCGTATATATTTCAACTGTCATTCAATGACTAATCAAAAAACGGACAGAACTTTTTTGGTTACCTTGTAGTAAGATCATTAATATACAGTATGTGCAGAAGAAATCCACTTACCTTCAAAAAGGCTGAGGGTGTGTGCCTGCTGATGTCATTGGCTCCATGATACAAATAAAAACTAAGGCAGACTCATTCTGTTGTTTATAACAGACAACAGTTGATGGAATTGCCTGGGGATGTGCGACCTATAGAGTTGAGAGAATAACCCAGATATGCAGATGATAGATTAGTGTACCTAACTTTGAATGCATATAAATTCAGTGGCAGTGAATAAGAGGTGTGAAGAAGCTGATAAGGTGGGAGAGTGGATTTGTGGCTATTTGGGCTCTGAATATGTGACACTTTACTTCATAGAGTGTTTGAAATGCATTTGTCAAAATGAAATGACCATGTTCAAGCATCTTTACAGCTATTGCCATATTTTTCTTATAAATAGGAACAAAAGTAAAAATAATTTACTGTTGTCTATTTGTCAATTTTAAAGGAAGCAATGTGTGTATTGCTGTATGGCACACTTCTGTTAACGTTAAAAAAAATATAAAAAAAACTTAATTTTAATAATCCTGTCACTGCTCTATTGCTATTCCTATAACAAGAGTCCAGACAAGCTCAATTCTTTACTTCCACAAGTTCAGACATTTACAGCTAAGACACTTTATGCCACTTCCATGGACTTGAATCATCGTCATTTCCCATGTGCTTTAAAAGTAAGAAAGTTCTACTCAACTTTTTCTCAGGAGCTGCCACTTTGTGGAACAGACTCACATGTGTGTCTTCCCCTTGAACACTTCAATCATGACCCCTTCAAGTTAAGAGTCAATTGTTATCTTTCCTCCTTATACTTATCATCTTCACTCCATAGCCACTTCTCTTCACACACCTCTTTCATCATTACTATTTTGACTTTCTCCCCTGAGTGGCTCTTAAACCTTGTATTGAGTGAACTTTATTATTGAAAACAAAATAAGTAATCATTTTAATTTATTTAACTCCAGCCTGAGTTTCATAGATCATGAATCCACTCATCAGGAGATTAAAGTACTTTTTTTTAATTTACTTTCGTACATATTTTAAGTTAAAAATTACCTTCAAGAAAGCCAGCTAACCATTCATGATTTTGATTTACACTTGCACATAATATTTTAAGAAAAATATATGTGAAAGTAAATTTATTTTCTGATGAGTGGATTTCAAGACACACAACCATCTTGAATAATTATTTATTATTATTGTTATTAAATTCTGTTTGTTCCTCTCTTAGCATGGCCATTATGCCCTGCCAATACCTCATAATAAATATTCTGTTTTGATCAAGAAAAGACAAATCAGAGATGCTACTTGGTTTCAGTTAAAGAAGGAAAGATAGAAGCGTTTAACATCTCCTGTCGATACCTCATAAATAATGGATTATTCCATTTTGATTGCATGGAAAGATGGAAAAGACATATCAGAGATGCTACTTGGTTTCAGTGACAAAAATGAAAGAAGGGAAGATAGAAGAGTTTGACATTTGTTTCATTGAAATGGAAAAAGTTGTCAATTTCAAATATTTTCATTTGTACCCAGCGACTTTTTGATTTAAAGTAAATATACATACAGCTAATCGTATCATTTTAATTTATATATGAGTTACTTCAAATCATTTTAAAGTTAGTGCATTGTCAAGTTTCCATGCGGATAATTATTTGCTGTTCAGGAAGGACATATAGCTGACAAGGAAAAAGTTAAATGTTGCATCTATTGCCAGTGTGAGTTTTAACCACTTGGGATGTATACCGGGGAGGGGTGCTGAAAAGTACTTACTCAAGCAAGAAGCCCTCCCTAAAATTCTGTTTGTTCATTTCATCAGATTTTGAGAAGTGGATCACGCTGAGAATAATTCAGCACTCTTCTTATGTGGAAATAAATTAATTAAAGAAAAATAAGCGTGCATACATACACACATACAGAGCTAAGACTGAAATTATTTACTGGGTTGAATCAGCAAAATTGTCCAATTGTTTGATTAAGCTTTGAACTGTTGTATCTTAGAAATGATTAATGATATCTTACTGGAATTCTCCAAGTTTTTATAAAGCTATTAGACTCTACTTTGAACTATAAGAATATATTTAGCTCTAAGTTGAAATGATGATTCCTCTTGCTGTTGCGACCACCTGATCCAGTTTTCCGCTCTACTGTTCTCTCTTTTTTAAACTTATTCACCATTCTCTTGATGATCCTTGAATGGATTTTGAAGATGGAAGCCAGAGTATATACTATTACTGAAGGCCTGAATGATCTTTTTCCTCTCACCATTGCTCAGTTGGGAAGACATAGTGGGGCTGACATAAAATGATTTTGAGCAGTTCTCTTTCTAGCTGAATAACTCAAAGGGTTTTTCAGTGATTCTTATGACAAAGAGTGTCAAGATGGCTATCTGAGAATCTGGAAAAAAAAGAAATACAATTAGTTTTTTTTTTTTTCAAAATATTAAACATTTTGTGGGATGGACAATTATTCCATGCTGTAACACAATTTGGACAATTTTGCTGTAACACCCGGTATATCCCTACAAAATTTATTAATATTTATTAAGAATATTTTCACCCAGCCATAAATGCAGAAAAAAATTACACAAACATGTTCAAACAGCTAAAAAAAAATGGTAAAATTAATTTCTTTAAAGGGTACTTTTTATACTCATTTGCACTTTAAAAACTATAAAAATGACTTTAACACTTTTAGATTATAAAATAAAGAAAAAATAGATATAAAATAAATATTTGTTAACAGTATGATACTCCATAGAGTATTCTATACTCAATGGAGTTGGACATTCTTTGCACTAAGTTGTTACCATTTTCACTTCTTCTCTCTTCGAGAAATATGCATGCAAGCATAGCAATGTCTTTGGCTTGTTCTTCCAGCTTTATTTGAAGGCAAGTTTACCAGAAAATGCCATAACCTCATGAATGCTAGAGTTGCCAATTAAGCATTTGCACACACCTCATGAATGAATGATGTCCGTGTCATTGGAAAACGTCAAAATCCTCAATTGATCTTTAATGAACATCAATTGATGTTTTCTGTTTAATATTTAGGGAAAAAAAAGAGATGCACCACACCTCAACCAAAAAAAAAAAAATCAAAATTATAACCTTTAGAAACACAGTATTAGCACAACTTATACTACTGGTAGTTTTTTTTTTTTTTTTTTAAATTTCTTTTTTCTGGGTGAATTTTTCAGGGATATTTTTATTGATATCATGTTTGCTCACTTTGAGCAGTCCTAGTTTCAGAACTAAGGTCTATGCGTGCACTGATTCCTGGTGAACCCCACATTTTTTTCTCCTGGTCTTCATGTTCCTCTCATACCTAATACTGCTGTATTGGATGGAGGGTAATTTTTTGGTGCATTTGTTTGGAAGAAATTTGCATTCAATTGGCTGCCAAATATGGTATTTAAATTATAAAGTTTTTGAACTGTTGGAACTGACATTTGAAATTATTTGGATACACATTTATAATCTTTCCTTTCATTGTTGGCAGTAAGAATCTTTAAGCAGACATCCTCACCAAGTTCTTGTATCTTATTCATTCCCTTCTGAGCAGAAATGACAGTGATTAACAAGAATTCATTCAAACAAGTTTTGTTAAAATTGCAGTCAATGTATTTAATTCTTTTTTGTTGTTTTTTTTTTTAATTTTTGAATAAGAAATTGTATATCAGGTTCAAAATTATGGATAAACTCTCTAAAGTTCATGATTTTCTCTATTTTGCTCAAGTACTCTCATGGTGGAGTAATGGATAGCGGCTCCGATTGAGAAATTGGAGAGCCGAGTTCAAATTCCATTTGAATCCATTATATTCACTTACATGCTAGGAATAGGATTCATACCTTTCCCAAGTTGTTACCATTTTCACTTCTTCTCTCTTCGAGAAATATGCATGCAAGCATAGCAATGTCTTTGGCTTGTTCTTCCAGCTTTATTTGAAGGCAAGTTTACCAGAAAATCCTTGGGAAAGGTATGAATCCTATTCTTCTCCCCCCCAGTTATGGGTAAATAGCAGGACAGACCAGGTTCTATAGCCTTGGATGGCATCTGGTCTACCGCAGAAAGAAATGGCAACCTAATGCAGGAAAAAGATCTGCCTCATCAGTCATATATTGAAAGATACATGATTGGCTAAGCATTTATCACACATGGCACATAACTGACTGACTGACTCTCAACTTGTATATATCTCAGTATCTGTTGCTTTGTAACATGGAGAATGTCTCTGGATGATATGTTTAATATAAGTTAGCAAACAGAGGACTGATACTTAGAGACATTAAGAAGGAAGATAAAGTTTATATTCCTATTAGCACCGAATATAACATATACTTGAAAAACACGGATAAAATAAGTAAAGGTTTATTGTAAAAACCAGTACAATAAGAAATAAGGTAACAGATATGTAGTGAGTGCTACTATTGGAAGGTCGATAGTTCTTGTGTAAGTCTGAGTCGTACTCAACAGATCCCAGCTAGACTCTGTAGTTCATTGACTTAGATACTTATAGGTAGTTACTACCTATAGTGTAGTCACTCATGAGGGTGAAAAAAAAAAAACTTTGGAAGACTGAGATTTCTCAGAAGCATGTCCCTCCCAAAATTTACCTAGAACTTGGATTAACAAATGTATCATTTTCAACTGGACTAAAAATGAATCTCTATTTACCCCACTGGAGATGACCGATTTAACAAACCCTAAACAAAATACTAAAAAGTACTTTTCTATCCTTGTATTCCTTCAAGTAAATTCAGAGAAACTGTCCTATCCAGTCCTTCATCACTAGTGACTAAGATAAAACTAATTGCATTTCTATGTTCTGCTTATAACCAAAAGAGCATTGGCTGTTGATAATTTTGAACTAATTTCCAACATTCACCAGAGTAAAAAAATATATGGGGAGTTAAAAATAAAAAAGACTTTGTGTAAAGTATTTTAAAAGACATTAAATAATAACCTAAATAGAAAACTTGCTAATACAATTATTTGATGCTGAAGTTGATAAAAAGAAATCATAACACTTTATTTCATTGTCCATCTTGTTCTCATATATTGCATGACTCTCGCTGCTCTGTTGCTATTTCCATGGCAAATGTTCTGACAAACTACATTCATTAGTTCCACCAGTTCAGTCCTTTACATCTAAGGCCGACTACGCCATGTATACAGGACCAAATCATCCTAATTCTCTTTGTATTCAATTGGTAAGAAAGAATTCCATTGAGACAGCTTCATCCCAAGAGCCTCTCGAGAGGTTGCTTTCCTGATCACTACAGCCTTAATCTCAAATCTCCAATCAATTGTTATCTATCCTACATATCCTGACAATCTTCACTTATTTCCCTGTCTTAGGTTCAAACAATAACTTCATTTGGTAACCCTCTAACTTGACTGGCTCTTGAACCTTGTATTGGGTGAATTTTTAAGTAAAAAAAAAAAGAAATCTTTGGAAGTTTGAGATTTCTGAGAAGTTGGCAAATAGGGGAAGACTGCTTCAAGAAATTAAGAAGTAATTTAATGTGGCAACCATTAAAAAATTACTAGGCTACCTAAAAAAAACAGAAAAAACAAAAACCAATTTATTTAATTTTCACTCAGAAGCTGTGTGTGATGTTGCACTAGTACTCTAGACCAAGTGTACAAGTTATCACATTCACTGTTGAGACTATAGTTCATGACAGTGGGAGCTATACTAAATAAGTATTATGGCTTTTAGTATCCTTAAGTACCTAAATTTAATGCTACTTTTCCTCTTGTGGCTCATAACTTCCACTCTACAACCTCTACCCACAGACAAAAAGTTGCAAACCTCTTGTAATTCTATCATGATTTCCATGGAAAATATTCAGATGTGCCACATTCATTAGTTCCACCAGTTCAGACCTTCACAGCTAAGACCTACCCTGCCATATACACTGGAACAAATTCCATTAATAAAAAAAGTTGCATTTGGACAGCTTCTTCCCAAGAACTGATATTTTGTGAAACAGAATCCTAAGTAGATACTTCCTAAATTACTATCCACGACGTTTTGGCCGTTGTATGCTCTGGTCTTCTTCAGGTGATTGGAATTTTGAACTGAACCCTTTACTACAATTTTAAGCTCTTCAAGTCTCGGGTCAGCCATTATTTATCCTATATATCCTCAAAATTTGCACTTCTTACATCCTCTTACGTTCATACAACAATCTCCCTCTACCTTGAGTGGCTCTTGGGCCTTATATTGGGGGATTATTTAGTTTAAAAAAGAAAACTTATTTTCAGTATCACTATGCATTAATTGTACTGTTTCTGTGAATTTAACAAATTGCAAAGTACATTGCCAAGCACGTATAGCTTCTTCATAAAAATTAAAATTAAATTGATTGTCTGTTTTGTGTCTTGTTTACTGTTGCCACAAGGACAGTTTCATTTCAGCATCACTTGAATCATCAAGAAAGCTTCAAAGGTAATATAGCGTCCTGGGTAAGACGATAAACTACATCCAGCTGATCAGGAGGTTTTGAGGAGTGTGGAACCACCTCTTAATTGCTGATGTTCCCTGGTCCACTGTGACCTGGGGTGGTAGCACCTGTTAGGGTCCCAGCTATGGGCGAATAGTTAACTATTACAATCAATACTTTTTGAAAAAATTATTAACAATAAAATTTTGTTGGAAAAATAATACCAGAAACGGATTTTTGGCAAAAAAAATATTGCCAGCAATAAAAAATTTTGTCGGCATTAAATAACCCATTGAGGTTGATATGCTGTAAAACAAAACAAACTAAACCAAAGAATACATATTCTATTCATATGAATCTATCCTAAAAATGTTGGCGGCATTAAATAACCCATTGAGGTTGATATGCTGTAAAACAAAACAAACTAAACCAAAGAATACATATTCTATTCATATGAATCTATTCTAAAAATGTTGGCGGCATTAAATAACCCATTGAGGTTGATATGCTGTAAAACAAAACAAACTAAACCAAAGAATACATATTCTATTCATATGAATCTATTCTAAAAATGTTGGCGGCATTAAATAACCCATTGAGGTTGATATGCTGTAAAACAAAACAAACTAAACCAAAGAATACATATTCTATTCATATGAATCTATTCTAAAAATGTTGGCGGCATTAAATAACCCATTGAGGTTGATATGCTGTAAAACAAAACAAACTAAACCAAAGAATACATATTCTATTCATATGAATCTATCCTAAAAATGTTGGCGGCATTAAATAACCCATTGAGGTTGATATGCTGTAAAACAAAACAAACTAAACCAAAGAATACATATTCTATTCATATGAATCTATTCTAAAAATGTTGGCGGCATTAAATAACCCATTGAGGTTGATATGCTGTAAAACAAAACAAACTAAACCAAAGAATACATATTCTATTCATATGAATCTATCCTAAAAATGTTGGCGGCATTAAATAACCCATTGAGGTTGATATGCTGTAAAACAAAACAAACTAAACCAAAGAATACATATTCTATTCATATGAATCTATTCTAAAAATGTTGGCGGCATTAAATAACCCATTGAGGTTGATATGCTGTAAAACAAAACAAACTAAACCAAAGAATACATATTCTATTCATATGAATCTATCCTAAAAATGTTGGCGGCATTAAATAACCCATTGAGGTTGATATGCTGTAAAACAAAACAAACTAAACCAAAGAATACATATTCTATTCATATGAATCTATTCTAAAAATGTTGGCGGCATTAAATAACCCATTGAGGTTGATATGCTGTAAAACAAAACAAACTAAACCAAAGAATACATATTCTATTCATATGAATCTATCCTAAAAATGTTGGCGGCATTAAATAACCCATTGAGGTTGATATGCTGTAAAACAAAACAAACTAAACCAAAGAATACATATTCTATTCATATGAATCTATTCTAAAAATGTTGGCGGCATTAAATAACCCATTGAGGTTGATATGCTGTAAAACAAAACAAACTAAACCAAAGAATACATATTCTATTCATATGAATCTATTCTAAAAATTTTGTCGGCATTAAATAACCCATTGAGGTTGATATGCTGTAAAACAAAACAAACTAAACCAAAGAATACATATTCTATTCATATGAATCTATCCTAAAAATGTTGGCGGCATTAAATAACCCATTGAGGTTGATATGCTGTAAAACAAAACAAACTAAACCAAAGAATACATATTCTATTCATATGAATCTATCCTAAAAATGTTGGCGGCATTAAATAACCCATTGAGGTTGATATGCTGTAAAACAAAACAAACTAAACCAAAGAATACATATTCTATTCATATGAATCTATTCTAAAAATGTTGGCGGCATTAAATAACCCATTGAGGTTGATATGCTGTAAAACAAAACAAACTAAACCAAAGAATACATATTCTATTCATATGAATCTATTCTAAAAATGTTGGCGGCATTAAATAACCCATTGAGGTTGATATGCTGTAAAA
>OZ038515.1:65832245-65914745 GCA_964036315.1 Acanthosepion esculentum | reverse complement strand
AGTTGTATAGTTCACTACCTTTTGGAATACAGGAAGATAGCGGATTAATCTTGTTTGTCTGTCTCTCTAGGAGACAGATCATTCTGATTTCAAAACTGGAGTAGATGGGATTCGTCACAATGAATATATTATTGTTTTTTGATTCTAACATTTGTAGATTAGAAATATTAGCAACATTCTGAGAATCTAACTTTTTTTTTTGTTTATGGCAAATTACCTTGCCAAGAAAGAGGGCACATGTTCTGCATGATATGCTGAAGACAGAATATCCAAAATAGAAAAAAGTCAGTCACAGGTGTTGCCATAAATGTATCTCAAATAACCTAATATTGGTGTGTCGTTTCCCACCTGTTGACCAATAAAAAAATTGTTTCGTCAAAAAAAAGCAGTTAGTGTTCTCGAATTGTGGAGAGAAAAAAACAAATTTATTTCGCTACCTCGTCTGCCGGCTGGTGTGTTGGATTTCAGACTGTTTACGTGTATTGGGATTTGTGACATAGGACCTGCGAATCGAGATTTCAACATTTCTTTCTGCTCCTAGATTTTTGAGTTTGGACTTATGATTTGTGTACTTTGTTATGGAAGTGATCTGCCACATCAGATTTTGAACAGAAAAGTAACACTTTTATTCAGACATAATTTTTTTTTTTTTTCCAGTTCATGGAGAAAAACCTATGAATTAGGAAACATGTCAAGTGTTTCACAAAGTTTTGTGCTGTATGTTTCTCGATGAACAATGCTTGCACTATTCACAACTCAACAAATGAAACATTTTCAATATGGCAGCCAGCATTTTATAGAAGCCACCACCTGGTGGCACTAAACAACAACTAAAAGACATGGGCAATAACTACAACATTAACAATAATGACTGCATCTCCTCCAAAAGGGCCATGTGGATGCTTGCAGATTTAACGATTAACCTAACCAATATTTGCCTGTTCTCGCAAGTTCATTTGCAAATTGACACTGATAGGAAGGTTCCTGTTTCAGATCACTGGTTAGCAAATTTCCTATATGATTGTTTAATGGCATATCAATTTAATTTTCTTGGGATCATGAGTAATTCCTTCTACAAAAATGTATTACTGACAATATTTTTTTCCTTACAAAAATGTATTATTGGTAATTTTCTTTTTTTACTATGAAAATATATTTTCTACACTTTGAGAAGGCATGTTGGAGTAGTAGATAGCGACTTGGATTGAGGAATTGGAGAGCCGAGTTCAAATTCTAGTCAAATCCATTGACATTCACTTATGTGCTAATACCCTTGGGATATGCATTAATCCTCTTCATCTCCCTCCAGCTATGGGAAAATAGCAGGAGAGACTGGGTTCTATAGCTTTGGATAGCAACTGGTCTAGGAGAAGGAAAACTCTGTATTCAAAACCTGTGGAGGGCTGTTTGGAGACCTTGTGGCACATAGTGTACCAGGTCTCTGTATTTGGCCCTTCAAAAAAAAGTGTGGTTGGTTCTGCACAAAGTCATCACCACAATAATCAAATTATATGTGCTGGTGTCTGGGCTGTTGGTTCGTAGGAACTGAGCTGCTTGACCCTCATACGTTGAATATGACAGGAGAGTCCACCAAACTTTTATAGTGTTTTGACCAGTTGGGGGTTAACTATTTGCCCATAGCTGGAACCTTAACAGGTGCTACCACTCTGGGTCAGGGTGGACCTAGGAACAACAGCAATTAAGTGGTGGTTCCATGCACCTCAAACCTTCCCAATCAGAGGCCTTGCTAACGGATGTAGTATATCGTTATCTCCTATATGAGTAAAACTTGTTAGTGATTTGAGTAAAAAAGAAAAGTAAGTCAGGAAGTATAATTTTAAAACATTGAATATAAATTAAAATTTTTTTCTTCATTTGTCATCTGTTCTGAGCTCTTTATTGATTTATTGCAATTTTTTTTTCATTCCAGTGACAGTGTTGGCCATTTTCCATGATCTCAATGTTGATGTAGATTTATATGCACTCGTGTTTGGTGAGAGTGTTCTAAATGATGCTGTGGCCATTGTTTTATCTGGGTAAGTACAACATAACCTTCAGCAGATAAAAATACTTCAGTATGTCCATTAAGTAAATATGTTATGTATTGTATTATGACAGCCATTATTTTGATAAGAGTGCATCAAAATTGGCAGATCAAATTTGTATAACATACGTGGTACATTACAGAAGGTTTGAGACTTTTTTTAAGGGGGAGACATTTATTAATTTCAAAGAAGTACAAAACTTTAATCTCCTTCAAAGTGGGATTCTCAAACTTCAATGAACATCTTGTAGTGCTCTATTTTACTTTGTGAAGGCTCCATGGAAGTTATCCAAGGTGAAGGTGTCCAGGTCCCTTGTCAAAACCTCCTTCAACTTCTCAATGTCTTCAAAATGACTTTCCCCTGAAGTTTCCAGAAAGTTATTAGAAATAGTTTGAAAAGATATTCAAGGAAATTGAATACATTGTGTTAAGAAAAACCAGACAGGTTGGTCTCTGTTATTTTTGGGCTAAAACAACAAATGTTCCTTTATATAAGAAATTTCAAAAGAAAATCTTTTTAAATCCAGAGGTAAAAAACTTAGAAGAAAGATCATTGACAATGTTCCATGATACAAGGTGTATTCCAGAAGTTTTGAAACTTTTTCAGGAAAGATTTATTAATTTCAAAGAAGTACAAAACTCTAAGTATGATCCACTAACCAGTGCTCTTGTAGAGCTCCAGCCACTTCATGAAGGCTCCATGGAAGTCATACAAAGTGATGTTGTGCAGGACCTTTGTTACAGCCTTCTTCATCTTTTCAAAATAACTGCCCTGGAGGTTCTCCTTCATCTTTGGGAACAACCAAGAGTCTCAGGGAGCAAGGTCTGTATTGTAGAGCGGTTCACCCACGTCTTTCTTTCTGTTCATCACTGAACACTCTGGGAAGAAACTTTATTCAAATTTTGCACATTTTCAGATCTTCATGAAGAATTGTCTACAGTTGTCACACCAACTTCAAACTGTATGCTTATACACTGCCCAACTGTGGAACTCCCTTCCAGTTCCATTGCTTTAATCTGCAAAAATTTAGATGCAATGTCAATTGCTGTCTACTATCCATCTGATTACTCTTTCCGCTTTCCACTCATTATTAATGTTTCTGTCCTTAATTCTTCCATGCTCTGTAACCCTTGTGTTTTAGTGGCTTTACTGCCTTGCATGTAGTGATACAGATAAGATATCTTCATCCAAAAAATTGTGAGTTTTCTCAAGCATCTCTGATGTTCTGACATCCATCTCCCTGTCACATCTCTCATTGTTTCTCGCCTACTCTCTATTGTCCTTGAACCACTTGTACCAATGGAAAACAGATGCCCGGCTCATGCAAGTTGATCCATAAGCAGACTGGAACCTTTTGTAAGTTTCTGTACCGTTTTTACCCAGTTTAACACAAAACTTTATTGCATAGCAAGCTTCCAAATTGTCTTCAAGTCCCAACTACAATCAGCAAATTAGTCATTTGTAGGTAGCGTTTTAGTAGTGCTAAAAAAGTCGCAAGGCCTCTGGAATGCACCTTGTACAATAACACGGTCTTAATCTAGTAAAATGGTCAGCGAAATTTGGAGCTAATCTTATTTCTTCATCAACAACATGGTTTGGAAAATTATTGTTAAATGTTTCCAGAAAAAAATTACCCTATTAACTTGGCACTGACTGAATGTTTACAGTAACCAAACAGTGGGCATGAACTTAGGTAGTGGGTAATATGCTTAAAGCAATGGTGACAGCATGACTTATATAGCTAGTAACCCACAAAATAAAGAACTATTACTTATTGCTGGTGAGAATGCAGAGCCAATGATGGTGCCTATGTGGAAAAATAACGTTTTTGGGGGAGTTTTTTTTATCTGTATCACTACATGCAAGGCAGTAAAGCCACTAAAACACAAGGGTTACAGAGCATGGAAGAATTAAGGACAGAAACATTAATAATGAGTGGAAAGCGGAAAGAGTAATCAGATGGATAGTAGATAGCAATTGACATTGCATCTAAATTTTTGCAGATTAAAGCAATGGAACTGGAAGGGAGTTCCATAGTTGGGAAGTGTGAGAAAAGAAGTTGGCATAGAACTTACAGCTACATTTAGCTAGCTCAACTGTCAGTTGATGAGATCTCAATGGCAGTCTGGTACTGTGCTTAAATTCATGAAGTCTAGGTGCCATATTGAAGATCTTATCCGAACAATTACCATGAAAGTATTTATAGAAAAAGCACAGAGAGACAACCTTATGGTGGTGGGAAAGTGACTGAAGCCAAGCCACCAGATCAGGACCAATAATATTGCTGATTCTTCTTTTGGTTTTATCAAGGAGTTCTTGGTGCACCAGACCATATGTGATAGTAATATTCTAAGCATGGATGAATGGTAGACTTATAGATATATAAGATATATTATGGAGAGAAAAATTGTCTTGTATATCACAGTGAACCAACTTTCTTAGGAGCTGACCTTTGTAACTAGAAACTAGTTTTATCCAACATTGTACCGTCTGTATCTATTGTAGTTTCCATGGAAATAAATTGTAGGCATTACTTTTGGAGCATGTCTTCTAAATAAAGTAAATGATAATTATAAATGATAAATATAGATGATAAATGTAAATGATAAAGTCCCTGGTAAGTTGTATTTTGCATAATTGTGTACCTGGGATTTTGCTAATTTCCTATTATCCTTTTTAGCACTGATAAGAGAGACAGGTAGACAGATTAATAAATAAGCATGAATCATGTATGAGTTCCATTTATGCAATATGTTAATCAATCAAATATTTATCATTTGATTCTAACCATTTTTTTTCTTTTTCACCAGAGCTGTTGAAGAATATGCAAGCATAGCAGAGAAGGGAGGTTACCAGGCGAATGCATTCTTTAATTCCATGGGTAACTTTATCGGAATTTTTCTGGGAGCCTTCCTTATTGGAGCTGCCATTGGTTGCATCACAGCACTTATATCCTTTTAGATTTATATCTTCCAATTTTTTTTTTTCATCTACTGACACTGTTTTCATTTGTTAAAGAATAATTTGCGGATGTGTAACACGAGTTATTACTATTATTTTAGGAGAGAAAAATGTGGATCATTTTGTGTATATTGGTAGATGAAATTACTCAAAAACTTTCTATATATCCAGATAAGTCTATAAATTGTTTGGACAATAAAACACATTGTTTTTGTTGTCACCAGAACATTTTAACTTGCTCCTTTTAGAGTCTTATTCAAGTATTGTTGTAACCTAGGAAAAGGTTACTGAATAAGAATAACCGAAAGGAAAGTTGGAAATGGAACGATAATATTTATAAGAGGAGCAACATACAAGATTTGCTAGCAGAATGTAGTAAGTAATCAACTACTAGTGGTGAGCTAGAAGTGAATTCCAGTGAATCCAATATACAGTATATTCTACTGTATTTATAAGGATTGGGACATACCCATTATATTCCATAGGTACGGTATAATAATATGTGTATATGTATTTCTTAAGAAATGATACTTTTCAGGGCCTGCTCATTGACCAATACTTCACTGCTTCTCTAGAATTCTTACAATACTGATTGTTATCTGTCCTACATAACCTCATCATAAACACTTACTTCTTCCACTTCTACTTTTACAACAACCTCAATCTGTAACTATGTACTTTGAGTGGCTCTTGGGTCTTGTGCTGGGAACAATACAAGGGTCAGATCAAGCCATGGTATCTCTCCGTGTGAGTTCAAATCTCATCCTCATCGCCAAAATGTTGTAACCGAGGAAAAGCTTACTGAATAAGAATAACCGAAAGGAAAGTTGGAAATGGAACGATAATATTTATAACAGGAGCAACATACAAGATTCAGCTGCGGCGTGTAGTAAGTAATCAACTGCTAATGGTGAGCTAGAAGTGATTTCCAGTGAATCCAACAGACAGTATATTCCACTGTATTTATAAGGATTGGGACATGCCCATTATATTCCATAGGTACGGTATAACAAGTATAAAGTCTCCAAGAAAAGCAAAAGACTCCCCACCTCTCAAGCAGATCAAACTGACAAATGGTAGCAAAAGTAAAAGAAGAAGAAGAAGAAGAAGAAGAAGAAGAACAACAACAACAACAAAAGAACAGTACTAAATGAATTAATCAGCTCAATTTATTCCCATATAGATTGTATTCAAGATGAAGCCTGCAGAATGATTTGTTCAAAATGTTATGATAGCAACAAAAATAATTAGTTAATTAGTCTGAACAATTCTTGGAATGATAATGAAACCTTTCTCAGTACTTTGAACAACTATTTTAATGAGGCTGGCTCTTCTCAACATTATAGAAGGTACCAGATGAGGCTGGAATTTGAATTCAGCTCACTATTATAGAAGGTATCTTTTTTAAAAAAAACAATGAGATCACTACTCTGAACGACTATTTTATTGAGGCTGGAATTTGCTGATTTCACTTTTGGCACCAACGACTGTTGTGTACATTATTATAACTATATTCTTGGAACACATTTAAACATGTCATATATAAATAATAAATATTATTGTAAAACAATAAAGTAAGTATATCATTAATAAAAGCAGCAGGTTTGAAAATTTTGACAAGTTTTGATATGGAGAGCAAACATGTTTATTCATGTACAAATATATGAGACATTAAATAATATTATAATGATGTTTCTGTTTAATAATGTTTGTTCTTTTCCTTAATGAAACTCACATGACAAAATATACCAAGATCAGAGAATATCCATTACTGGAGACGGCTTTATTCTTCTTGATGTCCTATTGTACATTCCAAGCTGCAGAAGCTGCAGGTTTAACAGGTAAGACTGTAAAACACATCCTCAGGTAATACCTACCTTTTTTTGTTTTGGTGTTTTTTTTTTGTTTTTTTTTTCATACTAGTTTACCTATGTTGTCAAAAATTGTTATAACACGCTTCATAGCACTTATAACATGAGTAATGCTTTGGCTATGACACCTGTATTAATTAGTCTGAAGACTGACTCCAAATGGCTTCTTTTCCTTTCCTCTTACCTGGAGCTCTTTATTTATAGTTATGGATTAGTTCATATAGTCACTGGGAGTGTACTATTTACTTGACAGTATCCCCTCCTTTTGAGATTAATACTTTTTATAGTTATTTTATTTTTTATTAATATTAGTATCTCCCCCTGTTCTTTCTTGAAAAATTCACCAATGTACTTGACTTGGATTCACTTACAGTTCTTCAGTACGCTTTCTTTTTCTGGAAGTTGTCCTTGTAGAGTCTATGACTTGTTATGGTGCAGGCACATTGAAAACATCATATAGAATTTTTATCGGTTCTTCCAATGTTTCAGGTCTTTCATCGATGAACCTTTTTTTTTAGCTGATTATAGTGCCTTTTATGTTCAGATCTGTTCCTTTTTTACTATATAAATCAACTTCCCAATTCTTGCTGCTATTATGCCGTCTTCCCATATTTCTTTGCCATCCTTATATGCTCTAAAGAACACTTTATTATCTCCGACCTCAAAACTTTTGGTGTTGTTTTTGTTATCGGTTTGTGTTTTTTGACTTGGTAATAACTTGTTGAACACTGATTTTACTTTTCTGGCAAACATTAATTTCTGCCAGTGACATGTCAGATGGTGTATAGGGGTTAGGGGTTACACAATAAACTCTCAAAAAATTTTGAAGTTCCTCATTTACTTTCTCAAGACTTGCTCTCTTCAATGCTCTTTTAAACATTTCCACAAACTGTTCTGCTTGTCCATTTGACATGGTATGGAGAACACCTTACAAAAATATTTGAATACTGTGGTTGTAAAGAAAAGAAAAAAAAAGACTGTCAACTTATAGTAGCAATAAACGCCTGCAATAGATTTCTTCTCTTGACCGCAACACTTGTAGCCAAATCACAGTTCAAACAATAGTCCGTCGTAACAGTCCAACAGTCAACGTAGAAATGACAAAATGGGGTCACACATCCAATCTTCACTTCTCACCAGCAAAGATGCGTGTTCATCCACCAAGCTCAGAAAATCCCAATCTCCCACATAAGCGAAAAACAACGGCTTTTGTTCACTGAGAGATCTTTCTGATTGGTCACGTTATTCAGGGGAGGGAAGAACATTAGCATAGATTCTGGTCCTTAAAGTAAATTTTTGCTAACTACTTTTTGGTAATTTTTCTTGTGCAGATCGCATACAAAATACGAACTCTTTTTCGAGGTAGCTGATTATCTCTTTCACTACAAATTCTTTAGCTGTGAATTGTGATCCATCATCAGGGACTATGGTATCTGGTGTGCCATATTTCACAAACAGTTCATGCAAGAAATTCACTGTTACCGAAGATATTGGATTTTTGCACTTATAAATTTCCAGCCATTTAGTGAAGCTATCAACTACCACAAGATAATGTGATCCATTCTTATAGGACCTGCAAAAGCTATATGCAGTATTAACCATGGAGTGTCTTTGACCAAGGTTCTATCTTTGTGATCGGTAGTTTTACTGCCCATCTTTGTGATCGGTAGTTTTACTGCACAACCTCTGCAAGCTTTCACTATTTTTTTTTTTTGATATCTTGGTCCATTCTGGTCCAATATACAAAACTTCTTAGAAATTTCATTCTTGAAATACCAGGATGTCTGCTATGAAAATCCTTCACTATTTGCTTCTGTAACACACTAGGTATTACAATCCTTTGCCCGAACATTACGACACTGTTGCATAGTGAGTAAGCATTTAAGTTTGCATTTCATTTTTTGTTACTTTCTTTCAAATGCTTTTTTAATTTCGCAATAAAGACGTCATTTTAAGTTTTTGATTTTATTTCTTGCAGGGTAACTGGTAACTCTCATATTACGTTGCACAAAATATTTTTTATTTTCATTTCACTATTTAGTACTGCAATAAACATGTCATCAAATGGTTCCACATTTTTAGGTACTAATTTTGATAATTCATCTGCATGTCCTAATTTTTTAGACGATTGGTACTTCATAAAATCATAGTGATATTACCCCTGGTCAGCAGCTGATGAAGACAGGGTATCGCACGTGTTAACACATGTATGTTAAAAAAAAAAAAAATAGATGTTACTCCAGCATTGTAGTCTACTAGCTGTATGAGTAGGTATTCCTTTCTTTGAAATATATATTAATAGATGTCTGTGGTCTGTTTGCAACCTAAAATTTCTTCCATGAATAAATTTATGAAATTTATTCACAGCAAATATATTTCCAGCTTCTGTTTTGGTTTAATATATTTGCTAGAGCCCCTTTTTCTATCTGGCTGTAATTTTTCTCTGCTGGTAGAAGCGAATGGTAAGCTGGCTCTTCTCAACAAAGTGAGTGAAAGCTTTCATTTTACCTCCGTCTTATTTGTGTAAAATCATCGCTCCAATACCATACTCACTATCATCTGATCCCCCTACAATTTTTGCTTTTGGATCAGAGTGTGCTAATGATAAATCTGATGGAAGTCTTTTTCTTATTTTGTTAAATGCCTTTTGACAGTTATCACCAGAAACTGAAATTGTGACTTTGGAAGTCCTTTTTAATAAAGGCTTTCAATTTCCTTCTATGTGGTTTCACTAATTATTGAAATATTACTACCAGTGTGAAGTAGCATTTTCACGCCCACATTATTTATTATTGCATTCACAAATTTCCTTTTGTTTTCTATGACCGATGTTGTATACAAATCTCTTCCTTTTAGAAATTTTTCTTGGTTTGGTTTTGCAGTGTGTCTTTATATGTCCTCTTTTTCCACACTTGTAACATTCTGCATTTTTAAATGGATAGTCTTTTACCACCTCTGAAAGAAGGAATTATTCTCTTTTTTGTACATTTGTCCTTTTCTTGTAGCAATGCACATTCTATATTTCTTCAGCATCATATTTCAGATTTAGAATTGTCTGGCAACCTTCCATTGTTTCTTTCAGTGTAATATTTACTGTTTTTTTCAATTTTTGTTAAAATCTTTGCTTATATTTCAGCATCTTTTTTAACTTTTAAACCTTCAACAAATATTAATCCTTTGAACATATCTGGTGTCATTTCTTTTATTCTAAACTTTTCACATTCTTTGTTGATGATATGTGACAAATTCTTTGTCCTTTTTTTTTTTTGTTAGATCCATGCCCCTCCAACAAGCATTAAACAGATTTCTTGTCACTAAAGATTGTCATCAGAATGTGTACTGTGTCTTTAAACCCAATTTCACCTGATGTTTTTTTTTTTTTTAGGTAATATGTAGTTACAGTATTTTTCATGCTCTATCGGAGCTATTTTCCTCAACAACAATCTTTTCTCCCATCTTCTCAGCTGTTGCATTCCTAAATCAATATTTGTTCATATCTATGAAAATAAGCAGAAAATGTCAGTCCCTTGTCAGTATTGTATAAATTTCTGATATGGTGTTTTGGACAGTGTCTGGTATAAGAGATGTTGAATTTTTTTTTTTTTTTTTTTTTTTTTTTTCAGAATTATATCCAACAACCTCCTGTTGTTGTTTTTGTAGTTCTAGCAACTATTTATTTTGTTGCAGTTTCTGTTGTTGTGGTTGAATTTCAAATATCGAAGCCAAAATTTGCTCTATATTCACAAGAATGTTTTTTTATTTTACACCCAAGAGAAAAAAAAACATTTTTTTGTTTTTAAACCAGTGTGGTTAAAATTCTTGTTGTCACCCATATACTTGTTCCCGAAGCAACAAGTATATTTTTTCCATACTTGTTCACTCAGTACGAGTTTCCAAAATCCTTGTAACTCTAGTTACAGCTTGTATGAGTTCCTGAACTCTTGTTACTGTCATAAGTCATAAAAGTTCCAAATTCTCGTTGCAATTGTAATAAATCACCTGAGTTTTCGAATCCCTCATTGCCACTGTTATAACGTGGTTTGTAGGGCTTATAAGTAATGCTTCGGCTACTTGCCATGACACCTGTATTAATTAGTCTGAAGATTGACTCCAAATGGCATCTTTTTAACTCTGACCTGGAGCTCTTTATTTATAGTTATGGACTAGTTCATATAGTCACTGGGTGTGGACTATTTATGCCATAACAAAAATTATAGCATGAATAAATTTTTTCCAATTATTATTGCTGTACATTAAGGTTATGACTTTTTGTGACCCTAAGTCCCCGTGTGAGGAATCAATGAACTTTTGTTCAAAAGTAATGAAAAAGGAATTAATTTGTTTTAGTTCACCCCAAACCGAAAATTCAATTTTACCATATTCGCAAAATATTTCAGAAGCTTTATTTTTTAATTTGCTAATGACGTAATTGAAAAGTACTTCTGTATTTTTTAATGCATTTAACAGTTTATAGCTATAGCATAACATTCAAGTTTACAAATAAACAAAAACAATTTCTAGAAGGTTCCAGAAAGTCATAATACTTCTATACTTAGATATGATATTAGAAATTTCATGTTGGCATTGACATTTTTTAAAAAATAAACTGAATTAAACCCTTCTTATTTTTGAACAAAAGTTCATTGAATTATGATAGAGGAAATCAGTTAACAAAAAGTCATAACCCTACTGTACATTACTCTTCCATGGAATCAGTCTATCCAGTTCCTGGTTTCATAAACGTCTTTGACCCATTCATAATTATTATAATTAAGACATTACCACATGGTGTTGCCAGTTCAAGGGAGATCATTTTTGTGCAGTAAAAAAAAAAATTAACTTTAGTATATTTGTGCAGCAATTGTTCTTTTAAACATGTAAAACTATAGAAATTTTGTGTTTTTAATTTAAAGACCTTTTCTTCTAATGTATGCATATCCTTTCACAAAAGTGTTTGTTTATGATTGATTCATTTGTTTTTTATGGCTTATCAACCCTTTGCATGTTATTTAAAGCCAGAAAATATTTTTAGATTATAGAAATTTTTTTTTTGAGATAATAATGAATTAGTATTACAAATCTTACTAATTAACTCATAGCCGGGAGGAGAAGTGGAATCATACCTTTCTCAATGGTATTTTCACATAAGTAAATATAATGAACCCAACTGGAATTAGAACTCGGCTCTTCAATTAACAATTCTGATCCCTTACACAACCTGTACATCCAAGATTACAATATGTGGTATTCCCAAGCGGTCACTCTTCTAGATACTGACCAAACTCGATGTTGCCTAACTTCAGTGATTGCACAGGAACTGGTGTTTCAGCGTGATGTGCCTATTGTGTGTGGATAAATTGGCCAAAAGTCATGTTGTGTTGACCCAAGATATTGACTCTTGTGAATTGAATAATTTTTTTGTAATCAGTAGGATTCTGAATAAAATAGAAATATGACAATTGCAAAAAGTCATTGTTGTCCATACACTGAAAAATGTAATTAGTAAAATAAAAAGAAATAAAACATTACCAATTTCTGACAATCAAATTATTGACTGAACTTTAGATAAAACACAAACTCTCTATTTCTATGTGGTCGTTGTATACAGATATATTCGCCAAAATTTACCAGGCCCCCATTTTCCTTTTCCTTTTTCACCCAATATTTCATTTTGAAACAATTTTTTTCTGCTTGAATTTATGGGATGAAGAGTTATCATTATTTACTTGTCCTCATCTTTGTTGTTACCACAATGTTTTGAAATTCCCTGAAGGTTAACCAGATCAACACTCCTGATGAAGGCCAGATGGCAAAAATGTTGTCATAACAACAAAGATGAGGACAATAGTTCACATGTAAATAATGTAAATACATATTTTTTGTTTTATAATTTAAGAATATGTACTATAGGCATTATAAAATTATTTTCATTATTTTAATTTTTTGCCTCAAAAACATGTCCTCCTTATACCCAGCTTAAAATAACTCCTACACAAAAAGTATATGGCCTATACAGTCAGTTGTGTGTCATGTGTGATACATGCGTAGGTAATCATGTATCTTTCAATACATGACTGACAAGGCAGATTTTTTTTTTCCACAGTAGGTTGCCATTTCTTTCTATGGGAGACCAGTTGCCATCCAAGGCAATAGAACCCAATCTGTCCTGCTATTTACCTATAGCTGGGGGAAGAAGAAGAAGATTCATACCTTTCCCAAGGGTATTAGCACGTCAGTGAATGTAATGGATTCGAATGGAATAAGAACTCTGCTCTCCGATTCCTCAAGAAAGTTTATGATAGAATAAAGAATTTGTTTCCAAAGTTTGTAAATGTATTTTTGGATCATATCTTGGATTGTACATTTAACAGTGTCTACCATAACTTTAAACTTAATAACTCAAAACTGAAGAATTTGCAGACATAAGTTTATAAGGACTTTCGTCCCTGTTTTGGTGTGAGGAACCCACACCCAAAAGTTTGTAAAAGTATTTTTGATATGCCCTGTATATACATATATGAATATTTTAGTATCTATTTACCTCCCTCCAACCCCAAAACAATTTTTAAATAAACTTTTCGATCCTTTTAAAAGATCAGAGTAAATAAGTAATAAATAAGACTATTTAGGCATTTCTTTTATTGTCTTTTACTTTCACCTGCTTTTCTTTTTTCTCTACGTTTTTTACTTGCTTTTACATTTTTTTCCTTTATACCTTTATTTCCTTCTCTTACCTTTCCCAATTCTGTTTCTGGGTGAAAATTAAGAAGTGTGTGTGTATGAGTGAGTGAGAGAGAGAGAGAGAGAGAGAGAGAGAGAGAGAGAGAGAGAGAGAGACTCTTCACAGAGTGCACAGATACAACACTGATCCTTCGCAGAATGTCGGGAAGTTACATTTTGATCTGAGGCCGAGTGCACAGATACACTGACCTGAGACAGAAATAATAATCTATAGGTAAACGATCCCATTATTTTGATTACACTGTCAGTTATGTGCCATGAGTGATACACGCTTAGGCGATCATGTATCTTTTGATACATGACTGATGAGGCAGATTTTCTTTCCCCGCAGTAGGTTGCCATTTCTTTCTGTGATAGACCAATTGCTATCCAAAGCTATAGAACCCAGTCTGTCCTGCTATTTAACCATAGCTGGAGGGAGAAAAATAGGATTTGTACCTTAAGTGCATAAGTGAATGTAATGGATTTGATTGGAATTCGAACTTGGCTGTCCGATTCCTCAATCCGAACCCTTATCTATTACTCCACCATGCCAGAGATCTCAGAAGACATGGCAAACATGTGTAATTTGCCAGATTTCATCCTTAAATCTAGAATGCTGTTACATGAAACATACATACAATAATCATCATTGTTTCTACTTTGTGTTCAGTCGTTAGCATGGTTCATGCAAAACAGATTTTTTTCTATCAGGTACAGGAGCAGAAGTGGGGACTATAGAGAACACAGTTTACAGTACTGCCTCCTCTCTGCTCTAAATCTGTTGTTGGAATCAGTAAGCATGGTCATCAGGAATATCTTGTAGCACCAAGGCCTGCTATCAGTTTCCACTTCTCATTTGTAGTCAGTGTTTCTGCAAATGTCTTTTTTCAAGGAATTTTTGTATCTCCTTTGTAGTGCATCTTTGTTGTGCTTGCTAGAGACTCACCAAATAGTAGGATCTTTTGCAGTCAGTGGTCTTCAATCATACGTGACTTGCACAGTGAATTTTTTCTAGCATTGCTTCAATGATGAAGACACTGACACTCTTGAGGACTTCATTATTTGTAATGACGCTGATCCAGCACATATTGAGAATGATGTAGCAAAAGCACTGATGGAAGCATTCAAGGAGGCATAGGTGAGGCTGATAGATTACCCAAGATTTGGTACCTTATAAAAGTGTGGGTGTGTATGCAACACAACAGCTTTGCTTAACTTTTTATTGATCCAGACACACTTCTGTCATCTATGTAAGTCTTGGTTTGCTTTTACTAGACTGTTGTCAACATCTTTGTCTTGTTGGACATCTGCAGATGACATGTCTCATGTAGGTAATGTTCTAAATTGTATTCATATTTGTTTAACCAATAGGTAGAGAAGGTGGGTGGTACACTTGACAGGGTGCAGGTTGGTGGCGGTTGACAGTTTTCTTCAAACTGAAGAATTCTATGGTCTTTATAAAACAGGATGTTACTTCTTGTAAGTCTGAGGGAATAGCTTAAGCCTCGTTGTCTGCAAACAAAACTTGGGTTCATTTTAAAATCAAGAGTTCTTTTAGAAATGAGTTAACTGGGGATTTTCTTCTGAGGAATCTATACTATAAAAGAAGACCTCATTCTCTGTCTGTCAGACGTGTATGCATTTGAATGTGTGTATGTAACATACGTCTATATCTGGTTTCATGAGTGACTTACAAGTGCTTGTCCCATTTAATGTAGGCATACATTCACGTACTGTTTGACTGGGTTTTAAATAAGACATTGGACTAATACATTCTCCTCCCACTTAGTCTTTACTTACTCCTGCCCTTAGCTAAGCAATAAAATCATAATGTTAGTGTCAAGAAAAAAAAAATTAATTTTTTAAGTCCTAAAGAATCACATAATTATAAGATTTTATTGAACTTTTTGGAAATTATTTGATTCATATTCCATTAGTAAGAAAGAAGTCTTACTTGACCATTTTCTTTCCATGAACTGTTACTTTGTGGAACCAACTCCTGAGAGGGTGCTTTCCTGACCACTACAATCTTAATCTCTTCAAGTCTACTGTTAACTGTTATCTTTGCCGCATATCCTCATAAACTGTGCTTCTTATCTCCTACTTTTACCAATTATATATCAACTTCTATTTCCTTAATGCCTGTTCTTTTATTATCTTCTCTCCTTAATAATATTTTTTTTATTATCTTCTCTCCTTAATAATATTTTTTTTATTATCTTCTCTCCTTAATAATATTTTTTTTATTATCTTCTCTCCTTAATAATATTTTTTTTATTATCTTCTCTCCTTAATAATATTTTTTTTATCTTTTCTCCTTAATAATATTTTTTTTATCTTTTCTCCTTAATAATATTTTTTTTATCTTTTCTCCTTAATAATATTTTTTTTATCTTTTCTCCTTAATAATATTTTTTTTATCTTTTCTCCTTAATAATATTTTTTTTATCTTTTCTCCTTAATAATATTTTTTTTATCTTTTCTCCTTAATAATATTTTTTTTATCTTCTCTAATTTTTTATTATCTTCTCTCCTTAATAATATTTTTTTATTATCTTTCTCTCCTTAATAATATTTTTTTATTATCTTTCTCTCCTTAATAATATTTTTTTATTATCTTCTCTTAATAATATTTTTTTTTATTATCTTCTCTTCTTAATAATATTTTTTTTATCTTTTCTCCTTAATAATATTTTTTTTATCTTTTCTCCTTAATAATATTTTTTTTATCTTCTCTAATTTTTTATTATCTTCTCTCCTTAATAATATTTTTTTATTATCTTTCTCTCCTTAATAATATTTTTTTATTATCTTTCTCTCCTTAATAATATTTTTTTATTATCTTCTCTTAATAATATTTTTTTTTATTATCTTCTCTTCTTAATAATATTTTTTTTTATTATCTTCTCTTCTTAATATTTTTTTTAATTATTTTCTCTCCTTAATAATATTTTTTTTATTATCTTCTCTCCTTAATAATATTTTTTTTATTATCTTCTCTAATTTTTTATTATCTTCTCTCCTTAATAATATTTTTTTATTATCTTCTCTCCTTAATAATATTTTTTTTATTATCTTCTCTCCTTAATAATTTTTTTTTTATCTTCTCTCCTTAATAATTTTTTTTTTTATCTTCTCTCCTTAATAATTTTTTTTTTATCTTCTCTCCTTAATAATTTTTTTTTTATCTTCTCTCCTTAATAATTTTTTTTTTATCTTCTCTCCTTAATAATTTTTTTTTTATTATCTTCTCTCCTTAATAATATTTTTTTTATTATCTTCTCTAATTTTTTTATTATCTTCTCTCCTTAATAATATTTTTTTATTATCTTCTCTAATTTTTTTATTATCTTCTCTCCTTAATAATATTTTTTTATTATCTTCTCTCCTTAATAATATTTTTTTATTATCTTCTCTCCTTAATAATATTTTTTTATTATCTTCTCTCCTTAATAATATTTTTTATTATCTTCTCTCCTTAATAATATGTTTTTCTCAGATTCTTTCAGGCTCAGTAGCCTATTGCATCTTAGTGGTTTTATCACCTTCATTGGGGTGAAATGTTAAAAAAAAACTTCTATATCTACTACACCACATTCCTGAAGGACATCAGTGGTGTATTTTTTGACCCTTTTAAATACCACCCGCATCATAGTAAGACATGAGATATTTGTTAGAGGTATATCGGGGGGGGGGGGAGATGTATTTCCTTTAATGTCAAATTCTTTTGACATTTTGGTTATCCTGGCATGTTTTTACTACTTTTCATAATTTAGTCTGAAATTAACAAAGGGAAATTATTGTACCTTATTTTGGTGACTTGAAATCTAAAGAATATTAAGGACTTTGTTTTGTTTCAGTATAAACATAAAATCTGATTGTTGTATGGAGATTATTTCTACTCCTGCTTGCTTAATGAGCCTATATTAATAATTATCTATTATTATAAAGAAACTCTTAAAAATAATTGCAATGTTTGCAATTACATTGGTTTATATTTTCTAGGATTTTTGTTATCTCTAATTGTCACATGTAAAAAAAAAAATATCTACTTTTAAAATCACGGAAGTAAAAATATCACAAGAAATCTAATAAAACAAAAAGAAATATAAAGCAATGTATTAGCAGCCTGATCTCACCAACTTAACAAAGAAATATTCTGTTTTTATAGTAAGTCATGTTTGCTGATTGGACTTATGGCCATATCACGTTGAAACACTAGCTCCTATACGATCACCAGTTAAGCAATGTTGAGTCTGGTCAATACCTAAATGGGTGACCTCTTGGCAATACTAGGTACAGTAAGTGTGGATGTGCAGGTGGTGTAATGAATAATGTTATGGAATTATTAATCCGAGATTCCGAGTTCAAATTCCAGTTGGGTTTCTCATTTTCACTTACACACAAATACCCTGGGAAAGGTAAGAATCCATTCTTCTTCCTCCAGCTATGAATTAATCAGTAAGACTTGTATCACTAAATCATTATCTCTCCCAAAAATTCTTACAATCTAAAAATATTTTCTGGCTTTAAATAACCTGCAAAGGGTTGATAAGCCCTAAAAAAGAAATCAATCAACCATCAAATACCAATGACCTACACAGGCATTTCTTTTAGATTTATTTACATTCTCTGGGATATAAATGTATAGAATCTACCATGACCACAAATTGAGGGATCATTTTATATATTGATTGTAATATAGAATTTATATCCACATTATAATTTCTTGTTTATCAAATCCTGATTAGGCATGAATCTACCACTTCTTCCCCAGCTTTGGGTTAATTAGTAAAATTTCTATCACTAAATCATTATCCCCCCCCCCCCCACCAAAAAAATTCTTACAATCTAAAAATATTTTCTGGTTTTAAATAACCTGCAAAGGATTGATAAGCAGTAGAAAATGGTTCAAGATTTGCTGGTTGACATCAAGTAATGCCTCCTCTAACCCTAACAACAGAATATCACATTACTAAGGTGGGATTAGGCTTTGTAATCAATAAATATATAATCATATATATTTAATAACCAACATTTTCTTTTTGTGGTCTTACCCCCAAATCCTAAACTTAGAAATAAACAGAGTTTACTCTTATGTAACTCATGAAAGTGTCAGTTTGCTGAATTCTTCTGAATAATTTGTTTTAATATTTTCTTGTAGGTATTGTTGCTGTCTTATTCTGTGGAATCACGCAAGCACATTATACCTATAACAATTTGTCTCCAGAATCAAAAGCACGAACTAAGCAGGTGAGTATACATGCATACATAGCAGTGTTTTTTCGTTGAGGCATGACCAGGATTAATCTTGCAAGGTAGATTCTTCCTGACAGTATTTGTCATAATGATTTGAGTCAATGTTTTACAAGGCCACATGCTTTCCTGACCCCTAATTCAGACACTCATGGTAATACAAGTGTTTTTATCAAGACACAATCTCTAGGAAAGTTGCCATTCAAGGCTTGAGACCCTGTTCTAGCCATAAATATATATATATATATATATATATATATATATATATATATATATGTGTTAATTGCTTGCAGAACAATGTAATATACCAAGCCGCTATAAAATCAGCAGATAACAAAGAAAAAATATACATAGGAGTAACTGAAGGACTCTGGAAACAAAGAAACTATAAACACGCAACTTCCTTTACAAATAGTAAATACACGAACAGCACAATGCTTTTTAAGCATATCTAGGAGATTAAAAACAAACACCAAATCACACTATAAATATCATAGAAAATAAGGTAAACCGCATCAGCCTACAACAATAAATCCAAAATCATAAACTGTACCTGGAGGAGAAAACATGTATTTACCTTCCCATACCAACAAAAACTACTAAATAAAAGATTAGAACTCATTTCAAAATGTAGACATGAAAACAACTTTTTACTACATAACTTAAAAATGGAAAACTGAAGTTGAACAAAAATTAAAATAATAAATAAATTAAAATGAATTAGAATATATAAACAAAAATAAGTAAAATAAATTAATCCATATCAATAAATAAGTAAATAATAAACAAATTCACAACCCATAAACACAAGTAAAAGTAATAATAGTACCCAACAATAAATAATCAAAAGTTAACACTACTCAGACTCACAATTATTCCCACTCAATAGTCCCTAGAATAATTCATAAAATAACCATTACCGCCCACCAAAATAACTATTAGAATAATACAATAGACTACCCACAATGCATCACTGACCTGGCCTGATAATTGCATTTAGCATGAAACAGACTTTTGCTTCTTGGTATTGACTTCAATGTCCATTCATATTTATAGGGTGCAATGGATAAATTACACAAAAATGAAAATAACACTGACATCTCATTTTAACAGATATATTTACCAAAATTACACAAAAATATCTTGAAATACTACAGAGTAAATTTTTTCAATAAAATTGCCATGTTCTCCATACAACTATGGAATCTCCTGCAACTCTTCTGAACAGTCTTTTGTTTTAGTTTGTGAATGCTGCCATAACCCTTGCCTTCAGTTCATCTTTGTTGTTACAAGGAATTTTGTTTGTCTCCTGCTCAACTTTGCCCCACACATAATAATCAAGGGCTAATTCAATAAAATCGCCATTGGCTTCACCCATGGCCTCTACATGAATTTGGAATTTCCTACAATTCTTCTGGACGGTCTCCTTGTTTAAGTTGGTGAATGCTGCCATAATCCTTGCCTTCAATTCATCTTTGGTGTTATAAGGGATTTTGTTGGTTACTCACTCAACTGCACCCAACACATAATAATCAAGTGGGTTGCAGTCTGGGGATTAGGTGGCAGATGTAAGGGGTGGTAAGAGGTTGCAGAAATTGTCTGACAGCCATGACTGGGTCCTCCTGCTTGTGTGGCATGGTTCAGAGTCCTGTTGCCAGACGTGGGGTCTTCCAGCAGCCACCCTATGGATCCAGGACAGCACTACCTCTTCAAGGCATTTCATATAGTTGAGTCTGAGGCCCTCATCAACAAATTTGGGTATTCTTTTATCACAACGATCAGAGTGAGTTTTCTTAGCTGCTGCACCTTCGTAATCGTCATTGCATTCATCCAACTCATTCCGAATCCTCTGCACTGTCCTCAGATTGACACCCGAACACTCTGAAATGTTTGTATTGGAGCTTCTGGCATAAATGCCAAGCAGTACAACATGCCATTTTCAAATTTCTGGCAGAGAGAATTGCGTCATGGTGCTCTTTTTCTCTTAGACGGGGCCCAACTGACCCTACTATACTGTGCAGTGGACAAAATCAAAAACAAACAATGCATGAAATTAAAAATATAAAATGGCGACAATTTACCCATCGCACCCTGTACAAACGCTCTGTCCCTGATATTGAGCACCTTAACCCATAAATATAGCATACTTTAAAACTATATTTTATCACATATATGTATCTGTTGGCTGTTACCTCCTATAAGAACTCATCTGCCCTTTGACAGGTCGTTTTTCAACTTGTGATATGCTATTTTCCCACACGAGCAAAAAAACTAAATCTCTCAACATTCGTCATATGACTTAGATCCCTGAATATTAAAAATAAATTAATATGACAGTTTTTATGGTATTTGAAAATATTACAAATTTGTGCTTTTTTCTTCAGTATTTAAGAATTTTTTCTACTTTATAAGGTGTTAGCTGACCATAAGTAAATTAGTTTTTTTCACCATTTCCTGTAAAATAGTCTCTTGCCTGCTGTTTGCAAACTGACTCATAAAGTGTAGCAGAAAATTTTTAGATGAATTTCAGTTTTCTTTTGCTGTTCAAATTGGTTAAACCTTTAGTTATAACTTTGTACATTTGAAAAACTGTTTAATGTTTTGTGTTGTACTGAATTATTTTCTCACTTTTTTAAGTTAAATAAATTCCACATGGAAATTAATCCATTTTTATTTTTTCTCATTGCAGCTGTTTGAATTATGTAATTTTTTGGCTGAGAATTTTGTATTCCTCTACATTGGAGTCTCAGTTTTCACGTTCCAAGGCATGAAATGGCATGCGGCTTTTATATTTTCAGCATTTGTATCCTTTTATCTTTTGTAATCAAAAAACCTACAACACCAATATCATTATTTTGTTACTAATTCTGTCAGTTAATACACTTTGCTTTAGTAATAGAATAAGAGCAACTAGTCATAACCATGACAATTTAGTAAGACCTCTAAATATAGAACTTGTTTGATGGTTTTGCAAATGTCAGGCTTTTGATCAGCATTGTTTCTTCCAAGGTACTTTACTAGTATTTGCTGATATTGACAATTGCTGATGGCAAACATTGTTGTATCTTATACTGTGATCTTTCAGCTGTTGTAATGTCTGTATTTGATCTAACTTGACCTTCTCAGATTCCTGCTAAGATAACTTGTCTAGATTATGTTAAATTCAATTTCTATCTGTTTCCGATATTCTTCTGACAAATAAGGGTTCTATCTGGTGAGAAAGATCACTTTGTAACTGATATTTTATCCAGTGGCTATGATAAATCATTTCCCTAGTCTGAGAATACCCTGCTTTTTCTGCAACTATTTATACTCTTTCATAATTAATCAGTGTTTGGAGAGATAAATTGGGTTGAATTTTCTATATCCACAGAGAAATATTAGAGAGATTATTGGATTATCCCCAAAAATACATGGCCCAATGGATTAAAGCATTGGTTAATTCATTTCTGGTTTCTTAGCAATCATGTGTTGAAAAGTCATATACAAGGTCTGATCAAAAAGTACTTGGACTGTTGCTATGGTAATGCAGCTAAAGCACATGCAATGAAGTCATTTGACACAGATTGATCTTGAACTCTGTTGCACATGCACAATAAGTTATAACATTCTCATTCACTTCTGATTTTTATAGCAGTGCTTTGGAAGGAAAGTGTGTAGAGTGTGGTCGTCTCACCAGTACTTGGAAGGAAAGTGTGTAGAGTGTGGTCGTCTCACCAGTACTTGGAAGGAAAGTGTGTAGAGTGTGGTCGTCTCACCAGTACTTGGAAGGAAAGTGTGTAGAGTGTGGTCGTCTCACCAGTACTTGGAAGGAAAGTGTGTAGAGTGTGGTCGTCTCACCAGTACTTGGAAGGAAAGTGTGTAGAGTGTGGTCGTCTCACCAGTACTTGGAAGGAAAGTGTGTAGAGTGTGGTCGTCTCACCAGTACTTGGAAGGAAAGTGTGTAGAGTGTGGTCCTCTCACCAGTACTTGGAAGGAAAGTGTGTAGAGTGTGGTCGTCTCACCAGTACTTGGAAGGAAAGTGTGTAGAGTGTGGTCGTCTCACCAGTACTTGGAAGGAAAGTGTGTAGAGTGTGGTCGTCTCACCAGTACTTGGAAGGAAAGTGTGTAGAGTGTGGTCATCTCACCAGTACTTGGAAGGAAAGTGTGTAGAGTGTGGTCATCTCACCACACCACAGAGGTTCCATCAGTGACCATGGCAGAGAAAATTATGCAGAAAATATGCATCAAATTTTGAAAAAAGCTCGGTGATACCTGTGCAGTAACCTATGCAAAGTTGCAGAAAATGTATGGAAAGGAGTATATAAAATGGATGCAAGTCTATAAGTGGTTCAAACGTTTCCAAGATGGTCGACAAAATGTTGACAATGACATACGTCTGGGAGATGTACAACCAACAGAACTGATGAAAACATGCACACAGAAAGATTGTCAAATCGCCATGTGTGAATTGTTGGAGGATGTGAACATTACTTATGGTTCAGTCCATCCTCACTGAAGATTTGAGTATGAGATGTGCGTTTGACAAGTTTATGCCGAAACCGCTTTCAGTTGGCCAAAAAGAAAATTAGGCTTTAGGTTTCAGCTGTGCAGGATCTTGATTGGGCTGAAGATGATGAAAACATTTTGAAAATGATCCTAACAGGTGACAAATTGTGTCTTTATGGATATGACCCCAAAACCAAGTCTGTCTTCGCATTGGAAGACCCAACCTCTCTAAGACAAAAGAAAGTATGAATGTTGAAGTAATGTGAAGACACTGTTGACAGTTTTCTTCAGCTACAAGATCATCATTCATCATGAATGTACTCGACCTGGTCACAGATGGTAAACAAAGAGTACTACCGTGACCTGTTGCAGCATTTACAGCATGCAGTTTGTCAGAAAAGGACAGAATTGCATACATCCAGTTAGTGGCAATTCCACCATGACAATACATCTGCCCATCA
Organism: Acanthosepion esculentum; assembly: GCA_964036315.1. Classification (NCBI taxonomy): domain Eukaryota; kingdom Metazoa; phylum Mollusca; class Cephalopoda; order Sepiida; family Sepiidae; genus Acanthosepion; species Acanthosepion esculentum. Next base: position 65,890,940 of record OZ038515.1, on the reverse strand, counting down.
GTGCAGCTTGTGTGACATTCTCCAGGTCAAAGAACCATCATATTCCCAAGACGTCACCCTTCGTAACTTTTTCCAGAAATCAAGTCCCACATGAAAGGAACAAGATTTCAAGACATTGAGAAAATCCAAGAGAATATGATGAGGCAGCTTGCTATCCCAAAAAAGGAATTTCAGGAATGCTTCCATCAATGGAAACAACGCTGAATAAAGTATGTTGCTTCATTTTCCGCTATTTTCACTTTTAAAGTGGAAGCATTTAAAATTTGTAATCCACAATATGTGGTGAAATATCAACATACAGATATATATATATATATATATATATATATATATATATATATATAAGAAGGCTTGTTTCACTTGAACGATCATATTTCAATCTCAGAACATTTAAAGGAACACTCATGTCCACATTCACAGTTTAGACAGCTATTAGTTGAAAATACATCAGTGCTCCATCAAGATGGGAATAAGCAAAAACTTGAAATTCTGAAAGTCCTTTATATAAGAGAATTGTGGCCAAAAATAAGGTCAACTACGAGTATAGCAACAATGTTCTTAAAAGTTTGTAGCAGGAAAGCGTTATATAAAAAATACTAAATTAAAAATACTACAATTAAAGTCTTTTTATAAAAAATCACATGGGTTACCTCCCTTGCATAGAGATAAAAAAAATATTTTGAGTTTACATTGTTAACATACAACACATCCATAGATATGCAACCCCTGGCAATGGTCTCAGATGAGATCGAAAGTACATGCGAAAATAAGAAATAATTTGAAAGAAAATTTTGGTATTTTTCTTAATCAATTTTCTGCAGCTACCAAGAAATTAATTTGTGAATGTGTGAAACCCAAAGTTATAAACTCACAACCATATAACTAAGTAAGTTATCTCTGCCACTGATATTGAGCACTTTCCAATAAGTACTGCGCATATATATATATATATATATATATATATATATTTCAGTCACATGTGAAATGAAATAATGTTTTCAAATACCACCTATTAAAAAATGCTCTGAACTTCTGTTTCAACCCAATACATTACAAACTAATGATTCAAGATTAATAAGTTAATACCTATGAATAGATTTGTGCTCAAGGGGAGGTAATTATGAAATTTTCATGGAAGGAAGTGATCTTGGAGTTTCACTCATTTTGAATTTTTTATATTCAAAATCTGAACATCTGGATTACAAACCATAATAAAATTAAAGTAAAGAAAATGTGGGTATGCCTGTTAAATCATTTCTATTTACAAACATGTATACATGAATTCAAAAGAGCCAAAAAGGAGTAAAAATTATCTTGAGTTAGTTATTGTGTAAGTTGGTTCACAGAAAAAGCTGTTGTCTAGAAAAGACTATGATTGTCAGTGAAGATTCACTGACAATCCAAGCTGCTGTTGTTGCGGATGATTTGTTTGTAGTCAACAACACGTTTCTTTCAGCACACACGGGTGTGGTGGGGTTAGGAAAAAGCTATGTAGCCATGTCTTGTGTTTGAACTGCTTGGAGGCAGTTGTATCTCTACTGATGAAAGCCAAAATCTTTTTTTTTATAAGAAATTTTTCCCTTAAAGTAGGCTCAAGAAAAATAGGGTTTTAGTTTTCTCTGATTGGTCAAATATTTCACATACTGATGTTAATTTCTAACCAATAGACACTTTGATTTAAATGGTGTGTGTTTTATTTTGTAATCATTTTGGCATGTTTGTAAATATCTTCTGTTATTGGGTAGAAAATAAACTTTGGGCATGTTTTAATATTTTCATATATATATATATATATATATATATATATATATATATATATATATATGTGTGTGTGTGTGTAATTGCATTGGAAATATTTTTGGTTACTATAATCTTAAAGCATTTTTTTTATCTTGAATTTAGTATTTCATTTATTTGCTGAAAACTTCACAATTTTTAATGTATCCAAGTAAAGAAAGAGTTGTGCACATTGTTTAAATTGAGGAAGGCATCACAGATAATGTCACTGAATGGTTGATATAAATCTATCAGTCCCAAATATATTATTTAAAATGAATAAAAAATTATCTGCTTCTTATAATCAGTTATTGATCACAATGAATTTAAAATAATCAAAGTTAAATTGTTTCATTTTTTATCTCCTTTGCTTAACATTATCAGCCAAATATGGGATGCTACTATAGTATATCTACCATCCATTTTCTACTATAGTAGGATATCTACTATTCATTTTCTACTATGGTCTGATATTTACCAACTGTTGGAACTATGAAATATATTAGGGCTAAAGGCAGTGAACTGGTTATGTACTAAAAATCATTAACAATTCTTTATACAAAAAAAAAAAAAATCATCGAATAGTAATTTTAATGTTTGTAAACTGATTCGATGTCATTTAAAAAAACAGTAAACAGGACATTGTTTTACCTGAGCATTTTCCAGCAATATTGAGTTCATTGTCATTTATGGTAGGTCACAAATGCCTTGGTAGATATTATACTATCGTAACACCAATTATGGTTGTCAAAAAGATGCTGACCTAAAATGATTACCAGCCTCTGTTGTGCTGTTACTATTAATAATTCATTCATAATATCAATTTTTTTGTTTATAAAAATAAATATAGATTGTTCTAATTTTATATTCTTTGTTTACTGTTATCAACTAGTTATTGTTATGAAAAGGAACCCAACAAAAAGTGATTGCAATAAATGGCTTCCTCCGTGTGTGTGTGAAAAAAATGTTTAAATTCTGCTGAAGAAAATATAATTCATGAATTTGCTGTCGATAAGAGACGTACAAATATTTTGTTAACAGAAAAAGGTAAGTTTAAAAAAAATACTGTTTTTAGTAAATGTGTAATTTTTGTATAGAATTCACTTTGCCAGTTTCTTTCTTTAACTCTCATCCAGTTTGCAATATTTGTAGCAAGGTTTTTTAATGTTTATCCTTTGTCCCTTTTATTAAATTTGGGACGGAAAAACAAGATCAAATTTTCTTTCCAGCACATGATGATGTTTGCTGGTAAGTAAAAATTTCGACATTGATCATGTGCATTTTTTTTTTTTTTTTTTTTTTTATTTTTTTTTTATTTTATTTTTTTTTATTTTATTTTTTTTTTTTTTTTTTTAATTTTTTTTTTTTTTTTTTTTTTTTTTTCACTTGTCACTATGATGGGAACACCAACATATGAGGGGATGATGTTTGAATTTGTCTTGGTCTGAAGTGTTGCATATTTTATGACCAGCTATAAAATCTGTGAAATTGAGTCATCAAAAGCAGCCACACACTTGACCCAAAGAGAATAAAATGCAGTATATACTTGAGTAGAGTGCCAGTTTTTACGAAAAAAAAAATAGGGTGTTGCACTATACAGATAATTTTTTGAAGAGATTAGAAATCATGTATTTTTGGTGATCGTTTGCACTATACCTTGGAATTTCAAATCAAAATCTTTGTTTCGTCCACTGGGGTAGATTGTTCTAGTTCCACACACCATGTCTCTTCCAGATATCTCGGTTTCAGTTATTTCCCTTTAGTAACTCAACTCTTTTATTGTTTACTTATATAAAAAAAAATGTGAAAATTTTCAGATATAGTATATATGTAAAAGGACAGTAGGAATAAAGACAAACAGAAAACTTAACTGATGGGTTTCATTCTCTGTGGAACTTTATCAAGGATTTTATTTTGTGACAAGTATTTATATACAAGAGCAAAAATGTTATTGGGTTTTTCAAAATTTTGGGGGTAGGGGTGCTCATTGAATATTCATGAGGTTAATGGAAAAGTCTAATGTAATTAGATGTAAGTTAATGGAAAAGTCAGATAAGCTCATGAACATGAGGTGATACAGTTCAATGCCTAATAAATGAAAGTGAGTCGGAGATATTAGTATTAGTATTTAAATTATTTGGGATTGGTATTGTTTTGTGTGTTATGTGTTTTGAATAACATGATGTTATAGATTTAACCGTTTGTATTTTTGTGGTCATGTATCTTGTCTTGGGGTAGTTGTAATTCTTTCAGGAAAGGAGATATTGGGAAGATATATATTTGTGCTCCGGTATGAAGACATATATTTAAAAATCTCTGGTTCTTTTTCTTCAGGGTTGAGAGGTGCTATAGCTTTTGCGCTGTCAATTCGAAACACATCGACAGAAGCCCGGCAACACATGGTGTCGGCCACCATGATGATTGTATTAGTGACAGTGATTCTCTGTGGTGGAATGACTACACCTATGTTGCAATGGCTTAAAATTAGGTAAGAACATTTTTTTTATTGCACATGAATTTGAAAAACAAATTTTTAATGAGTAGTTTTTTTGTTGTTCTTTTTTATGTGATGAAAACTTCAATTTAAAATACAGTCAGATTCCTTGTACAAATGGATGCTTGCCCAGTGAAATTGGTATGAGGGTTAGTTTGATAAAATTTTAAGGATTTATTTATCTGCGCAGTATAACTTGTAAGTTTAGTTTGTAATATATGTAAGAACCTGGATTTAAATTTACTGTGGCTGAACTAGCAACACCTCCAGGTTTTTACAATGTTTCACTGTTCTTGGCAGATTTTCTGTTATCATAGTGTGGAATTTTTAAAAACAAAGATGATGGGAAGAAAAAGGATATAGATGAATTTGGCTAGATTGCAAAAACTTATTTAAAAAAAATTTTGAAACTACCAGCGTCTCTCTTAAAGTTCATAAGCGGAATCCACAAAATATCAAGCAATTAGAGGAATTATGCAAGGAAGAATGGGGTAAAGTAACGGTGGATCAGTGTGAAAAACTTGTGACCAACTATAGAAAGCGACTGGAAGCAGTGAAACAAAACAGAAGCTATGCAACAAAATATTAAATTGATGTATCCAATACTTTTGCATAGAGTAATTTTGAACTTTGATAAAAATGGATTCAACCATGAGTTTTTAATTTTCCTTCCACATACAACTAAAACAACTTTACGAGATATTACTTACCAAATATCAGGCAAAATGGCGAACATAAACTAGAGTTATAACGGAAAATAACATGTATCCAATACTTATGCGTGTCACTGTATATAATAAACTAATAAAAACACCTATTGATATATGTAAAATTATATAATTTAAAGTGAATGTTGGTATGTCAAAGGGAATTTTTGACAAAGTGTTCAATAATTTATCCAGATCCTGAAGACTGTTAAAACAAAAAAAAGTGCTGAATAGTTTATTTATGTCCTGAAGAGCAAACTGCAGGGAAACTTTAAGTTGATCATTGATTAGTATCATGAACTTTCAACATATATATGTATAGACTCGTGGCCTGACGATTGCGTCTAGCATGAAACAGACTGTCGCCTTTAAGTGTTGACTTCAATGTTCACTTTTATATTTACACACACTCTATCTCTGATATTGAGCACTTTATCCCATAAATATAGCACACCTTAAGACTATATTTAGTCATATATATATATATATATATATATATATATATATATATATATATATATATATATATATGTGTGTGTGTGTTTGTGTGTGAGAATTGGCACCAAATATATATCAGTATCCGGCAGAATGATAAGATAAAGAACAAGTAGGAAATTTTTATCAATCTAACATGTTTCACTTTCAAATGGACATGTCGCCACACATTTAATTTGGAATGTTACAAATTATGCTAACATTTGTGTAACCAGTCAAATGCACATGATTAGACAATGAAAATCAAACAACACAAAAGTAAAAATATCAGAATTTCGTTGTTTTTTTCCATATCTCCTTCTCTGAAGAAGCTTTAATAAAAGTGAAACATGTTAGATTTATAAATGTTTCCGATTTGTTCTTTATCCCATCATATATATACACACACACACACACACACACACACACACACACACACATATATATATATATATATATATATATATATATATATATATATATATATATAACATAATAGAGAAATCCAAAAAAATTACCTCTTGAGTATAGACTACTTCAATTGACATCAATGTGTCAGCTTGTGTCTTCAGTCAGAACTAGAAATTTTAAATTAAATATTTAAAAAAGAGACGGCAATTGAAAAATTGATACAGAGCTAACCAAACAGGCAACACAAACAGCCTGAGTGGTGGTAAGGGGAGGGTGGATGTTGTCTGGCTTAAATGGAAAAAGTTACACAAATTTGACCCAGATACCAACCCTAACACCCCAAGTTAGGGCTATAAGAAAAATGAAGTGAAATTCAAGGAAGGCCAAAAAAAAAGAAGTTTTAAAATGAAATTATTAATTTTATATATATATATATATATATATATATATATATATATATATATATATGTCTGAGTGTAATGAGAACGAAAATAATATAAATTCTAATGTTCACAGCATTAATTCAAAAGATGGCTCAATACCAAGAGTAGAGCAATAATTATTTATTATAATTTTTGCATATGGACAAAACAACTTACTCACTACAAAGATGCATTCCTGTTTCGATGCATATGCATCACAACTGATGAGAACCAAATATATATATATATATATATATATTAAAAAGAAGAGAGAAACAGCAAACGTTTTTGGTTGTAATGTGGATTTTTTAAAAAATATTATGGAAAATAAAGCATAATATTTTTTTTTTTAAATCCACATTACAACCAAAAACGTTTGCAGTTTCTCTCTTCTTTTTAATATACACACTTTTCTCTCAATGGAACTACTATAACCTCTTCCTCTTATATATATATATATATATATATATATATAAATAAAAAGAAAGAACAGTAAGATATAAAATCCGGTGTTCTTATAGATATTTTTATTTTTACACAATAGTGCTCAATGTAAATTTACAGAGCATTAATATTTTATATTAATTGATTTAAAATATGTTTTTTATCGCTACACAGTGATAACCATGTTTCGAAAATGGAAGCCAAAGCCTTTGAATTCAATTTTGTTACCAAATTAAAGACATTAGTTCCATTTCCTTGTCAAGCGAATTTTGAAGTAACTTATTTTTTTATATCTACGGTTTTAAAGGCACGGCAAAGATTCATAATTGAGGGTTTCCAAGGATACCGAGAAATCCATTCATCTAGACAAGGGGTGGTATGGTGTTCAATTTATTTGTGTATATAACTGGAAACATGGAAGGTGTGATCATTGTATGTCATCTTAGAACTCTCAAACAAATTCAAGTATAATTTTCCATTTTTGGATATTGGGCATAAGAAAGTTTTGTAAATGTTTTCAAGTGAATTGGTTTTGAAACAATTCTAAATTTCTGCTGCAGAGTTGGAGTTGATGAAGAACATGAACAACCTTTTGAACCTGTTAGAACTGTAAGTATTTGTTTTTTTGTGTTTATTTTTTTATTTTTTTTCATATTGGGATGGATATTGGTTCTGCATGGTTAGTTGCAGATGTTGTTACTTGGTGTTGTGCAATATATGTGACACTGGATAGAAATTCTAAATTGGCCCTCATAGAATTGCCAATCCTTATTGATCATTTTGTCACTTCACGCCCACAACCCTCTCCTTCCACTTTTTTGCTCCATAACACACTTGTCTTCTCTTTTTTTTTGTAGCCTAGCTTTATATTACAAATAGTGCTTAAAAATTTGGATTAGGCTTATTGTTTCAAGTTGAAAAACAAATATATAGATTACTTACATTATTTACATTATTTGGACTGTTATCCTCATCTTCACTGCCATATTCACAAGGTTGTACGCTCTGGCCTTCATTAGGTGATTGGAATTTCACCTGAAGAAGGCTGGAGCATACAAAGGCCAAAACATCATAAAGATGAGGATAACTGGCCAAATAATGTAAATAATGTAAGTAATCATAATGCCTCATCTCAGAGATATAGACAGACATATATAGATATTTTAATATAGATTTTTCTATCTGTTGTAAATGTGTAAAATATTCTTATACTCTGGATTATATTTGATAAATCGCTTACTCAGAATATAATTATATTTCTTTCTCTGGCTATAAAAAGTTCATTAATGCCATCATGTTCTAAAGAAAATATATTTGCAGTAGGAGAGAGCAAGGGAATCAAATATCATTCAGTCGATTCAGGTCTTTCGAACAAATGAAATTACAAATAAGTTTTTCATTACGTTCTCTGTTATGTCATAGTGCAGAAATTTTTTTTCTATATACTTTGGGCTGTTATAATGTGGTGAATGTATAAAATAAGTAAATTAGTTACAGTTTAACAAATAAGTAGAAATTCAAGTTGAAAAATTTGGAAACTCTGAAGACTAGTCCTTGGGAGCTTGAAGCAAACTATCACATTATGTAAAATCCATTATATATGGCAATAAAATTATAATATATCACGCATATACTGCAGGTGTTAATGAAACAGTGCTCATATATATATGTCCCGTCGAGCAATCTGGAGAGAAAGCGCGAATTTGTAAACAATTTTGCTACTACTGCTAATAATGCTAAGCTCTTCTATGGATTGAGCTCTCTTGGTCATCGGTGTGTTTATTCGAAGAATAAGTACGTAAAAATCCGCCTTCCGCTCTACCGGGCGCTGATAGCTCAGGGGTAAAATCTCCGACTGATGCTAATTTAGTCAGGTTTTGATCCCCACTTGAGGCAATTGGATGTCTAGCCACACTTATGAGCTGTGATACAGTTTGTTTGTGGATGTCAATATATATATATATATATATATTTTTTTTAAATCATATCGCCCCAAGCAAGGCCAGAGGCCACTATCGCGCAAGGGGTTAAAGAAGGGTTGGAGGAAGAGCAGATAGGATTGGCAATGGAGGGGATGAGGAAAAAGAGAAAGACGGTGGGTCGATCAAGGCAAGGGGGCCCACAAAAGATCCGGAGCGAGAGCAGATAGGAATGAGAAATGAAAGGATGTGGAGAAGGGAAGTGGATAGATCAAGGCAACTGGAGATGGCGATTGACGCTACACTTAAACCTTAGGAGATTGTATTTGTCAGGGAAACAGTAGTGGGGAAGGGAGTTCCATAGGCGGGATGTGCGAGACATGAAGCTATTGGAGTAGAAGAGACGTCTGCACCTAACAGTTTCCACGGTGTAGGGGTGGGAGCGGGATGCCAGCCTGGTGGGGCGTTTAAATTCACGAGGCCTGGGGACAAGCGAACGCAACTCCTCAGAGCAATTACCGTGGAAGTATTTGTAAAAAAGGCAGAGCGAGGCAACATCGCGTCTGTGAGAGAGCGACTGCAGACGAGATGACAGATCAGGGCCAATCACATTGCCTATCCGTCTCTGGATCTTATCAAGAACCCGAGGCAAACAGCTGGGGCTCCAGACCATATATGGCAGCATATATATATATATATATATAATCTTACACCTCTAGTACAACTCTGAGTTTCAGTTTTATGGTATGTTGTATATCACTTTTTCTAAAAGAATCTGGAATTGTAGCTTAAAATAAAAATTGTTAATTGTAGTCTAAAAAAAAATGAGGCAAACTTATACAGTGTTAATTGCAGGCACCTAAAGAAATCTGGAATTAATTGTTGCTTAAAATTTTAAAAAATGGTTAATTTTATTTTAAAAAAAATAAAAAATGAAGCAAACTGATACAGTGTTAAAATCAGGCACGTAAAAAAATCTGGAATTGGAGCTTAAAATTTTAAAAAATTGTTAATTGTAGTTTTTAAAAAAATAAAAAATGAAGCAAACTGATACAGTGTTAATTGCAGGCACCTTGAAAAATCAGGAATTGTAGCTTAAAATATTAAAAAAATTGTTTATTATAGTTTTAAAAAAAAAATGAAGCAAACTGATACAGTGTTAATTGCAGGTACCTAAAGAAATCTGGAATTAATTGTTGCTTAAAATTTTAAAAAATGGTTAATTTTATTTTAAAAAAAATAAAAAATGAAGCAAACTGATACAGTGTTAAAATCAGGCACGTAAAAAAATCTGGAATTGGAGCTTAAAATTTTAAAAAATTGTTAATTGTAGTTTTTAAAAAAATAAAAAATGAAGCAAACTGATACAGTGTTAATTGCAGGCACCTTGAAAAATCAGGAATTGTAGCTTAAAATATTAAAAAAATTGTTTATTATAGTTTTAAAAAAAAAATGAAGCAAACTGATACAGTGTTAATTGCAGGTACCTAAAGAAATCTGGAATTAATTGTTGCTTAAAATTTTAAAAAATGGTTAATTTTATTTTAAAAAAAATAAAAAATGAAGCAAACTGATACAGTGTTAAAATCAGGCACGTAAAAAAATCTGGAATTGGAGCTTAAAATTTTAAAAAATTGTTAATTGTAGTTTTTAAAAAAATAAAAAATGAAGCAAACTGATACAGTGTTAATTGCAGGCACCTTGAAAAATCAGGAATTGTAGCTTAAAATATTAAAAAAATTGTTTATTATAGTTTTAAAAAAAAAATGAAGCAAACTGATACAGTGTTAATTGCAGGTACCTAAAGAAATCTGGAATTAATTGTTGCTTAAAATTTTAAAAAATGGTTAATTTTATTTTAAAAAAAATAAAAAATGAAGCAAACTGATACAGTGTTAAAATCAGGCACGTAAAAAAATCTGGAATTGGAGCTTAAAATTTTAAAAAATTGTTAATTGTAGTTTTTAAAAAAATAAAAAATGAAGCAAACTGATACAGTGTTAATTGCAGGCACCTTGAAAAATCAGGAATTGTAGCTTAAAATATTAAAAAAATTGTTTATTATAGTTTTAAAAAAAAAATGAAGCAAACTGATACAGTGTTAATTGCAGGTACCTAAAGAAATCTGGAATTAATTGTTGCTTAAAATTTTAAAAAATGGTTAATTTTATTTTAAAAAAAATAAAAAATGAAGCAAACTGATACAGTGTTAAAATCAGGCACGTAAAAAAATCTGGAATTGGAGCTTAAAATTTTAAAAAATTGTTAATTGTAGTTTTTAAAAAAATAAAAAATGAAGCAAACTGATACAGTGTTAATTGCAGGCACCTTGAAAAATCTGGAATTAATTGTAGCTTAAAATAAAAATTGTTTATTGTAGTTTAAAAAAAAATGAAGCAAACTGATACAGTGTTAATTGCAGGCACCAAAAATAATCTGGAATTGTAGATTTCTAAAAAAAAAAAACACTTTCAATTGTATGTTTCTGAAAATAAAAAATATATAATTAGATACTTTAACCTATAATCGTTTAATTATATTCTACCTATAAATCAAAAATTTATGTTATGTGTTACTGGGTTAATTTGTGTAGAGAGTTCAGAATTTGAATTTTATTTACCTTAACATTGGTCAAATTTAGAAATAGATTAAGCCTGGGAAGAGTTTAACTTCTCTTGAAGATATCAATTTGGTTTTATTAGCTTCTGGAAACAGATACTTGTTAATAAAGATTTAAGCCGTTGAAACTCTTGAACAATGAGCTAATTTTTTAAATGTCAAAGAATTTGATTTTTATCTTAACATATGCATTACCTTCAAGATGTTAGAATATCCTAGATAAATTATCAAAAAAGGATTTCACAATTTAAGTAAAATGTTATTTCTTCAGATTTGATAAACTCTGTATTTTGGTTTGATTAGAAAAAATATTTATCTTAAGATTCTAACTCAATTAAAATTTTATGAGGATTCTTCTCTTTATTTTTTTTTTTTAATTGATATTTTTAAATTTTCATTTTTTTTTTTTTTGTTTTCATGAAATGGGCAAATTGTCTACACAAAAAATTTACAGATCAAGAAATTCAAGCATATTTTTCACATACTAAAATTCCCACCCTAAATAGTCATCATTACCCTACAGTATTTTTTCCGCACATTTTCAACCCAGGAATCCAGCTGTAATAGCAACTGTTAATTAACAATAACTTATTCCTAATAATTTTGCACCAACAAACCTTTTTTGTTGCTAAAATTTAACACTTTGAGTTTTGCATTGTTGAAGACAAGATTATTGCAGAAACCACTTATTGAGGATGCTAAATTTATTTAGCACACTTCACTGATACTATTTCTGTCTGCTTTTGTTTTCAAAGTAGTTTTCCATATTTCTGTTTTTGATAATTGTTCCAACATTCTTCTTGTTCTTCATTTTAATCAAATTTACCCCAAGCAAGGCAATAAAGCCACAAAGACACACGGGGTTACAGTGTGAAAGACTTAGAAAACAAATACTATTAAGGAGTGAGAACAATAGAAGAGTAATCAGGAAGATAGTAAATAACAATTGACATTGCATTAAAAAAATTTTTAAGATCAAAATTGTCCCGAAAGCATGGAGCCAGAAGAGAGTACTACAAATGAGAAAGGCGGGTAAAGAAACTGTTAGCATAGAACTTATGGTTACATCAAATTCATCTGAAGACACCATAACTTTTCAACTTGTTAAGAAACCTAACATGCCAAACCTTGTCAAATGCTTTTGAGATGTCCAAAGCAACAGCCTGAGCTTCACCATTCTTAACTCAAGCTTGATACACTCTTCCACAATAATTGTCAATACATCAGCAGTGGAACTAGAGAAACAAAAGCCATATTGCTTGTCTGAAAGAAGGACCTGCATTGTGAGATGCTTAACTAATTCATCACTAATTAGGGTCTTTAGGAGTTTACTAAAAAAGAGGTAGAAGGCTAATAGGTTGATATTTGGAAGGGTCAGAGAGTTCACCTGAGTTCTCAAAGACTGGAACAACAGATGAGGATTTCCAACAAGCAGGAAAGCAAGTTTAGAGAGAACAGGAGCTAGTTCAAGAGCACACTTCTAAAAGACCATTACAGGGATACCATCAGGTCTACATGCTTTGTGGGGATCCAGATTAGAGATGATATCATAAACCATGCAAGAGGTTATATGTATATCACTCAACAGAGACTCGGTTCTAAGTGGAAAGTTAGGCAAGGATTCTCCAGATGACTCAAGAGTAGAGTTTAAAGAGAATTTACAGGTGAAACATTCAGTTTTATCAGTAGATGTTAACACTGCAAATTGATTGAAGAGAGGAGGAATAGAAAACTTACACTTTTTTTTTTACACTATTACAGAGCTATCAATAATCACAAGAGCCAAAGTTATTAGATGCAATATGGTGCCTCATTCTCTCGACAAACAAAGACTTAGCTTCTTCGGGGACATGTTTATATTTATTACATTCAGCCACGAACAGGAGTCTGTTGTGATAAGAACTGTCACGTTAGTATAGCTGGAAATAGTGATTCCTGTGGGCTATAGAGGCAGAACATACTGCTGTGAACCATGGAGAAGATTGAGGTTTCACCTGGTATTTCCAAGAAGGAATAAAAGCATCTATGCTGGCTTTGACCCAAGAAGAAACCTCACTGGTGCAATTCTCAATAGGAAGTTGAAAAATCTTTCCTAGGGGTGTCTTGAAGAAAGTCACAAAGTGAATCCCAATCAGCATGCTGGTAATGGAAAGAGGTTTTATGAATAGAATTCTTGTGTAATAGATGATTGGAATGAAATATTGATACTATAGCATAACTTGAGTTGCCAGAGTTGGGAAGCTTGAACAAATCAAGTAAAGAAGTCTTTTACTCAGATTTATTAGGGAAACGAGTAGGGAAATCCATGATTTAAATAAGAGATTGAGCAATGGAGAAATTGAAACTGCGAATACTGGCAACATCAGTAACATTAGAATGTTTAAGGCACTTGACATGATGTGCATTAAAGTCACTAAACACAAAAATGTTTTCAGGTGGATGAAGAGAGAACGCCATCTTAATAGTGTCATTTAAAAATTGTCTAATATATAGCAGTCCTGAGAAGAGGGAGAGTGATAAAGGAAAAAAACATAGCTAAAAGAGTGTAAGAAGGGAAGTTGAAAGCACATGAAAGTGTTGTCAGGGGACTCTAGTAACGATTCACTTGTTGTTGAAAGATTATCATGGATATAAACAACAAGGACATGCATATGAATGCTAGAATCTTTTTGGCAGAGAGGAAGTTAGCCTGGAACCAAGAATTCATTGGTAGCTATGGAAGAATTTAAATTGCTTTTACAATGTGCAAAGATATCTGGTAACCGTTCCAAGAGAAAAAAGTCTACACTACAGAAGTTGGAATGGATACCACAGATATTAGAGAAAGAAAAGTTATGGGGTGGGGAGGTAATTTTCTTCTTTTTTTTTCTTTTTTGTTTTTTCTTTTACTGGTTTTCTTGTATTTCTTTTCATTGTTTTTGTTGTAAGATTTGTTTTGAAAAGTTTGACAATGCTTCATCTGATAAAAAATGACGATAAAAGTAAATACTAGTAAAAAAATTAATAATCGTTGACAATGCCTCATCTAATAAAAAATAAAGATGAAAGAAAATAGTTGTTAAAAATTAATAATAATGGTTGGTAATGCTTCATCTAATAAAAATAAATAAATAAATAATGTTGCTATTAATTCACAAAATTCTCATTATTTTTAGATGTTTTTGCAATACAGATTTCTTTTAGTTTGTTTTGCATAGACGTTTTTAAACACTGTAAAAGTGATTAATATATCTGCTACATTTTTACTTACTCACTTTTTTAGAAAACTATTTTCAGGTTCAGATTTTGAAACTCACAAATCAAAAATAGAAAGCTTTAGTTTATATTGTGTGTATTTAAAAAAAGAAACTTTTTTTGTTTTAAACATTTATTTTTTTTTCTCTTCTAACTTTTTTTATATAAGATATCAGCATTGCTTAAATTTTGGGAGGATTTAATATTTGATATTCATTATGTTGTTCACAATCATTTTTTTAAGTTTTATTGCTTACAACAAAAAATGTTTATATTCTTAATAATAAATACTCATAAACTGATAAGCAATTTTTGAATCTATTTATAAATAATCCATTACAATACACAAATGAGTAAAGTAACCAAAAAAATATTTACAACTCTTAGATACTGTTAGGGGAAGCTAATTTCCTTCTCTTATAAAGAATGATAACTCAAAATACAACTCGGTTACTTCCCTTGTCTGGAAGACGAGTGCAGCACTTCTGAATTAAACATGGCAGTAACCTGACATACATATGGAATTCATTGTGTCAATCCATGCAATCCTTGCTATTCTCAGACAGTGAATGAATAAAGGTTGTTTATTTATGTGCTGAAATATACTTGTCTTTTATTTTCATCCGTTTTTGTCCACCTGAACAACCTGCAATATAATAGAGACAAGAATCTTTTGTTTTGCATTCATGGGAGAGAAATGGTCAGCCTTGTTTGCTAAAGATAGTGTATAAAAATTAATGAGATCATTTTTTTACTAGATTATACAATAGACACTTATTTTTGTGTCATTATTAGTACAGCTTAATCAGGTATAAAAGAAAGGTAATGTATTGTTTGTTTCATAAGTAAATTTTATGATATATTCATTGTTTAGTTTATCTGCAAGATCAGGTAATATTTTTTACAGACATATATTAATAAAGCATCAATATATTAAGTATGTATTTCATATATCAGATCATTGCAAGAGTTTGTGCCTGATTTTCATTGTTAATATAAAATGATCGCAACTTGATGCTGGCATTTGTTTTCATGCTGATTTCTGATGTGTTTGAGAGTGTAAGCTTTCATTGTTCATTTGCCAGTCAGTCTTTAATGTTGATGCTTTGTCTACAAATCAATGCCTAAAATGGAGGATGAAAAGTTACACTCTCACCATATTTTGCTCTCTGAATTTCAGTAAATAGTGTCAGAACTGTAACAAAAAGCATTTTGAAAGTTTATTTAGATCATGCTCCGGCTTTTTGGACAGTTAAAAAGTGGTTTGGAAGATTTCGTCAGGGTAATTTTTAGCCTAAATATTCAGCCATGCTTATGGTAACCTCCCAATATTTATGAAGAGGCTCTGCTTGCCATCATGGAGAAGATTTCGATGGGAGAGATTATTAATTGTTTTGTCATTAGATTAATTATTGTCAATTATATTATTTTCACTTAAGTCTTTTAGTTGCTCCAGAGAGTCCAAGGAAAATGTCTGATTCTGTCGAATCAAAAAGTGCCATTTTCCACTATGACAATGAAAGACCTCATATTGCAAAACAGACTGTGCCGAAGCTTAAAGAGTTTAAATAGGAAACCCTCCAGCACCTACTGTATTCTCCTAAGTTGGGTCCTTCAGATTTTCATCTGCTCTGTTCTCTACAGAACAATTTAAATCTTAAAAAAAATTGTTACTGTCCAGTCAGCTGAAAAATACCTAAATGTATTTTATATAAGTATTTTATGTAAACAATCAAAATATTTCCATGATATTGATGATGCTTTATTAATATATCCTTGCCAAACAATATTACCTGATTTTGTAGATAAACTAAACAATATTTAAACTATTTATATCTAGACTATTGTCCTTATCACAACATTCCGGTCGTTATGCCTTCTGACCTTGTTCAAGTGAACATTGATCTGGGTAACTGTACAAAAAAAGAAAATAGTAATATACCCTGAAGGCTAAAAGCATTTTCATGTTGCATGCTGCTTTTGCTTAGAAAGAAAAATGCTTCACCACTGACTGAGGTCAGCAAGTCGCATGTAAATTAGATTCTGCTAACCAATCATGATTCAAGGTTCACTGAGTGGAATGGATTGCATAGAAAAATATGCTAATCCATTTCCCTGTTCCATGAATAGAAAACCTGGAAAGGGTTCAAGAAACTGCTATAAAAGCAACCGACTTTTTCTACCAGGACAGATTTTTTTGCAAGGAGACTGTGTATATGTGCATGAAGATTTAGACTTTTATTATACAGTAACTTTCAGGGTATTCTGAATGGAATCCTTTATTTAATCTATCAGGATAGACTGTTCTCATTCCGCTGCCCATTTCCAATTTTTGTAGTACTGTTCAGTTATTGCTTGCCTATTTCTCCCGAGTCCAAGTACACACTGTCCAACTCAGGGATTGAATTCACAACTACTATGTTACCAAATTTACAAGCCAATACTTTAATCCACTAGTCTATTGTGAGTTCAATCCCTGGGCTGGGGAGTGTGTAGTTGGACTTGGTGGAAATGGGCAAGCAGTAACTGAGCAGTACAATATGGTTTTAAGAAACCATATTAGTATTGGTTAGAATTTGTTAAATTTTTTGCTAGACTTGTCAAATTCAGTATACCATGTTTTTTTTTGTTTTTTTTTTGTAGTTTTATCTTTGGATCAATGTTGAATCCTTTGATTCTGAGAAGTTTGTTTCGTAATTGGCAAAGGCTGAAATCAATGCAGATGAAAACACATTTTTTTTTTAATATACACAGAGTAAATGAAACTACATAATATCAGATCTTCATAAAAACATTGTTCAAAATTTGATATCAGATTTTATTTTCCTTTATTTAACAGAGTAACAGTTTTGTTGGTTCCTTAAGATATTTATCTTGTGTAAGTAAAACACAACACAAAGCTATATATATATATATATATATATATATATATATATATATATATATATTTGCATGTCTTTGCCTACACCTTAGAATATGCTTGTATAACTAATCAGTATTTATTAATCAGGTTTTCAAAACATTTCACATTAAAAAAATTAACCATCACCTGATAAAAACTAAAGTATTTTATCCATCTTCTGTTTGTTAAAACTTCTTTGAATTTCTTCTACTTTGAATTTCCACTTCTTTGAATTTCTACTTCTTTGGCTAATGGTATTAACATGTTCTTTTTTTTAGTTGTTTTATTCATGTTTGGACAACTAAATTTATTATTGATTTTACCATTGAAATATTTTTTGAGATAATTGAGTGTACTTATCAGAACATCAGCACAGTCAGAAGAGCATTGAACTGGAGATTATCATGTCAGAGGTTCAATTTTTATTCTTTTTTTTCTTTTGCTATTTAAAATCTAACTTTTCTATGGTAAGTAAAATGTATATATTGTGGCTGATTTTAAGAAATAATTACAACAATGTCAGTGCAAAATCAAGTACTGAGTAAAATACTTGAATTTGGATTGAATGTCATTTCAAGATAAATGAAACTTTGGATTATTCCAGGGTTTGTGGATTAGCCTATCCACAATGGAGTCATCAAAATCATTATCATCATCATCATCATCATTATTATTATTATTTAAGTACAAAATTAATTCTATAAATAAGTATTAACTTGTATATTGTCATGGCAAACAAAACATATTTGAAAATAGATTGATATTTACATCAATTAAAGCACATGGTCAGGGGCCCTAACTACATTGCTATGCATTGATATTTACATCAATTAAAGCACATATTTAGGGGCCCTAACTATGTTGCTATGCATTGATATTTACATCAATTAAAGCACATGGTCAGGGGCCCTAACTACATTGCTATGCATTGATATTTACATCAATTAAAGCACATATTTATGGGCCCTAACTATGTTGCTATGCATTGGTATTTACATCAATTAAAGCACATGGTCAGGGGCCCTAACTATGTTGCTATGCATTGGTATTTACATCAATTAAAGCACATGGTCAGGGGCCCTAACTACATTGCTATGCATTGATATTTACATCAATTAAAGCACATGGTCAGGGGCCCTAACTACATTGCTATGCATTGATATTTACATCAATTAAAGCACATGTTTAGGGGCTCTAACTATGTTGCTATGCATTGATATTTATATCAATTAAAGCACATGGTCAGGGGTCCTAACTATGTTGCTATGCATTGATATTTACATCAATTAAAGCACATGGTCAGGGGCCCTAACTATGTTGCTATGCATTGATATTTACATCAATTAAAGCACATGGTCAGGGGTCCTAACTATGTTGCTATGCATTGGTATTTACATAAATTAAAGTACATGTTCAGGGGCCCTAACTATGTTGCTATGCATTGATATTTGCATCAATTAAAGCACATGGTCAGGGGTCCTAACTATGTTGCTATGCATTGATATTTACATCAATTAAAGCACATGGTCAGTGACCCTAACTACGTTGCTATGCATTGGTATTTGCAATAGTTAAAGGACATGGTTTCTGACCCCAACTCCACTGTTATTTGTATGAATTTCTCAGGTGATGCATTGTCATTAGTTTTTCACTAGTCTGACATCTTATTTTTGTTGCCTTTTTATCACAATGCTTGAGTTCTTTTTATATTATATGATTTAAAAGCAAACAGTATGGCTCACTAATAAAGAATTAGCTTCTTACCAGATTTGAACTCTCATCCCCTTTTCATGGGAGTCTAGGACAACATTTCACTGATGATCTGATGAAAGCTAACAAACAGATGCAATTCCAATTTAGTTGTACTTTTACATTCTTCCCTATTTGATATTTTTAAATGGTCAAAGAATTTCATAACCACTTGAGCATTGCAATACAAAGCAACAAAAATAAGATGAAGCACAAGATAATTAAAAAAAGTCCCAAAACAATATAATAAGGAGAAAATATGAAAAGATAAAAAACTCTTTCATTTACTTTCTTGTAATAAGTTTTATTAGCTTAATTCTTAAACTTAAAAATACATTTAAGCAAACAGTATGATGCAATTTATATATACAAGTTCTTTCTGGAATATATTCAGCCATTTAATATTAATGAATAAAAAAAGCCTCTATTTCGAGCAATAGTATCTTAGTCCACTTCAAAATACTTTCTTTGAAACCTTACACACTTATTCCAGCATCCTTATCACTTTTCAAAATAGTCTACAATACTCTTTTTTGGGATTGCCATCAATAGTTTCATCATGTTCTCCTTAATCTCACTCATTTATTCAAGCATCCTTTACACTTTTCAAAACAGTATGCAAAGTCTTCTTGGGATTACCATCAGCTGCTTGATCATATTATCTTTAATCTTATCCATAATATTACAGCAGCAATTTTATCTGAAGGAAAAGTCAGAATTGGCAGGAAGCTAAATCTGGACTGCATAGAAGCTTACAGACTCTGGGTGATATGATATTTTGCTAAAAAAAATATTGCATAATATCTGATAAATCTAATAAATCTGCTTGATTATTCTGAATGCAATAGTCAGTACACAAGCTCAAAATCAACCCTACAGATTGGTATCTGTTACAACAGGCACATGCAATAACGTCTCTCCTGATTGAACGTATGGTCAACTCATGCTGAAAACACTGGTTCTCGTTTGATCATTGAGGTTAAGCAGTCAAGCCCGTCCAGTATTTAGGTGAAGGATTGCATGGGAACACTGGATACTCCTATAATCCAAAATATGTTTCAGCTTTAAATAATCCAAAAAGGGTTGATAAACCATAAAAAACGATAACTCATTAAACATCTCTTTGCTTGCTATGATATGAAAGACATGCCAAAAGTAATACTTGCTATATATTTCCACAGAAATTACAAGAGATACAAGAAGAAAAATAATATAGAGTAAAGTTTTCACTGCCATTGGTCATGCATTTTCACTAATGATAACTAGAAAGTCTGCATGCTGAGCTCTTAAATATCTGCACCAATATAGGTTACTTTTTTTTTTATACACACTTAGCTGTCCCCACTGCTGAAATGCATTCTCTTTACCTAACTGTACTCATATCCACTATTTGGTCTCTATAATTGTTCACTAAGTATTGATAATTATCAGTGGGATTCCCCCACCCAAAAAAAGAAGAAAACATACACACTTAGAGGAATTCAATAATACACCTTTGCTTTGTATACACTTTCTTGTCAGATTTTATCAATCAGCTGCCATCTGGATGAAGGCAAATATAATTATATGGAAAAGTTCAGTATCTACTGTCATATCACCTGTATTTGTCTCTGATATTGTGGGTCAACATAACAGGCATTACTTTTGCACATATCCAAAATGGCTGCATACATTCCAAACAGATTTCATACTTAAGCATTTTTTTTTTTAATTTTCAATTAAAATTTTATGATTTTATTCTTCGATTTTAGCCCTAATATGAATGATGTAAAATTCAAAAACTGAGATGCCCATAAATACAAGAAAGCAGTTACAGTTTCTGGACATTTTCAGTTAAGCAACAATACTGCCCTCAATAATATTGACACAAAATGCTTTGACTTTGCCAATATGAATGTCTGGAGATGTGCCAGTTGAGCAGTGCAAGGGTCTAAACAAGGGCCAGTTGAATCATGCAAAAGAAGAGATTATCATTTCACTTAAATATTTGATTTTATACACATTCTTCTGCTGTCAGAACATCATTTTCTGTATTCTCATTCCTATTTTAATAGATTTTATCTTGAATCATTTTTATATATTTAATCTGTTCTTGAAAATACACTTGCCAAAATGGCTACTTTATAAAAAAAACAACCCTTCTTATTTTGGAAATTTGCTTCTTGCAACTTTTTGAACTACTTTTAAAATAAGCCAGGCCTGCCTTGTTTAGTAATGAGAAGGAAGTCAGAGGCATATAGCAAAAATGAAAGATACTTTGCAGGAATTGAATAAGATACTAAGAGATGAAAAAATAACATTAGAAACGAAGAAGAGCTGATTGTTCAGTGAAGTTTGTATTCATGTGTACCTGATTTCTTTAGAAATACTATAAAATATTGATCTATTTAGTTCTTCCAGTACTTCACCACTATTGTATATTTCATTTATCAATTACCTTAATACCAAATTCATCTAAGCCTGCCATTATCTGCCTGATAGTCAAATTTGGTCCTGTTGCATTGTTGCTTTTCATCTTAGCCTTTGCTGTTTTTACTTGAGATTTTAGTCTCCCAGGTCTTTCCATGCTTTTATATATTATAGGTTTCTCTCCTTTTGTGATGGAAGAGTTCTCAGCACTCATTGCATCACGTTTTCTTATTCCAAGATTGATTATTTCTTTTTAGATTTTATAGATTCTATCAAAGGAACCACCATTATAAATACAGTTTATTGGTATGACTAACAGCATTTTTATAAACTACTACTCATTCTTGCTATTGACAAAACCTCTTTTTTTAAGTACTTCTACCATTATGAGAATTTTAGTCATGTGATCCACACACCAACTGACATGATTTTTTTCTGTCCATCTTGCCAGCAACATTTTCTTTTTACATATTTATATTTTCCTTCTCATATTGCCACGTCATACTTTACTATTATGAAAAAAACAATTGTACCAATAACTTATCGTCACCATTGTGATAAAGAAAGATAACTTTCTGTCTGATAAGTAAAATCATAAAAGAAATATTATTGATAAGTTTGAGAAGAGACATTATCACATTGTAATTCTTTCAGACAATCAAATCTGTCCATGATGTTATCCACACTCACATGATGTTTCACTTGTTCCATTCAATGGTCTTCTTCAGGAGTATCGAATATAGGATTATCTGTCATTTCAGCTTGAGGGTCTCTCTTTTTGGCAGTAAACTAAAATTTTATTTTAATAATATCCAGCCTGCAATAATAATGATGCCAAATGTTTTTGTTTTTTAAACTAAAAGATCACCTGATACAAGGCTCAAGAGTTACTTAATTAAATCTTATTCACACTCATATGATGATCTGTGTTTTCCATTCAGTGGTCCCCTTCAGGAATATTGAATATAGGATTATCTGTCATTTCAACTTGAGGGTCTCGCTATTTGGTAGTAAACTAAAGTTTTATTTTGATAATAAATTAGTATTGAATATTGCTGCCACATCTGGTCTAGTGCTTCTGCGATGTATTTAGAAGTTCTTGATAGGATGACTTGGCAGCTTGGCTTCACTTACTTTCTCACCAACATAACGTAGCTTCTAAGCATTTTCTATAAATATGTTCATAGTAATTGTTTTGATAAGCTTTCCTCTTGGGTACTTGCACTTCACAAATCTAAGTGCAGTACTAGATTGGTCGCTAGGCCTCATCATTTTACAGTTGAAATTTTTAGTTGCATCTATAAGTTCTATGCTCACAATTTCTTGTCTCACACTTTTCGCTTGTAGAGTTCTCTTTTGGCTGCTTGATTTCCAGTAAATTTTGATCTTCAAAAATTTAAATGCAATGTCAGTTGTTATCTTTTGTCTTCTTAATTCCTGTTCTTTTATTGTTCTCTCTCCTTAATGAAATTAAGTGCAGTACTAGATTGGCAGCTAGGTCTTGTCATTTTCTAAGTTCTATGCTCACAATTTCTTCTCTGACACTTTTCGCTTGTAGAGTTCTCTTTTGGCTGCTTCCTTTCCAGTCAACTTTGATCTTCAAAAATTTAAATGCAATGTCAGTTGTTATCTTTTGTCTTCTTAATTCCTGTTCTTTTATTGTTCTCTCTCTTAATGTTTTCTTTTTCTAATATTTCTTTCACATTCTGTAACTCCTTGCATGTTAGTGGCTTTATTGCCTTGCTTAGGGTGGAATGATAAAAAAAAAAGATTTGTCCATGTATTGCTGCCACATCTGATCTGGTGCTTCCACTATGTATTTAGAGATAAAATACAAAAAAGAATTGACAATGTTATTGGTGCTGATCTGGCATCTCTACTTCAGTCACTTTCCTGCTGCCATAATGTATCTTTCCTTTTCATAAATATTTTCATGGTAATTTTTCTGGTGATCTTTTCTCTTTGGTACCGAGAATTTATGAATTTAAGTGTACTCCTAGATTGGTGGCAAGGTCTCATCATTTTACAGTTGAAATGTCTAGTGGAACTTTCTTCCGGCTTCTTACTTTCCAGTCAACTTTGATCTTCAAAAATTTAAGTGCAATGACAATCCTTATCTACTGTCCTCTTGATTCCTGTTCTTTTATTGTTCGTTCTCCTTAATAATGTTTTTTCTTATATTCTTTCAGACTCAGTAACCCCTTGTATTTTGGTAGCTTTATTGCCTTGTTTTGTGTGAAATTATTATAGCATTTTTGCCTTTCTGAAATGGCATGTTTTTTTTGTGTGTGTGTGTGTGTGTGTGTGTGAGAGAGAGAGAGTTTTCCTCTTTAGTACTTTGACATTATGAATTTAAGTGCAGTACTACGTTGGCAGCTAGGTCTCATCATTTTACATTTTGCTGGACGTCGCCCTGAGTTCTATGGTAGCAGTTTATTCTCTCACATGTCTTGCTTGTGGAACTCTCTTCTGGCTACCTGTGCCCCAGTCAACTTTGAGCTTCAAAAATTTAAATGTAATGTCAATCCTTATCTACTGGCCTCTTGATTCCTGTTCGTTTATTGTTCTTTTTTGTTAATGTTTTTTTTCTTTTTCTCATATTCTTTCATACTCAGTGAGCCCTTGTGTTACTTTATTGCCTTGCTTAGATTGAAATGATTGAAATATATATATATATATATATATATATATATATATATATATATATATATATATATATATGCAGGTGGCAATCCTCGTAATGTCAAGAATTCTATTCCTTCATCAATGCTAAGAGCTTACTTTCACCTTTTGTCTAGAAATGTCCTTTGATCTTTGAATAATTTAAGCAGGTATAACCACATGGAATTGAACTCTTCAGATGGCTGGTTTAAATATGCAGAAGAGAAACCAATTATTTGTACCACCTGGAACAGGGTTCTGAAAACTCGTCTTTGGAATATCGACAGATTGGAAGTTTTCTTTTTAAAAATCTATTTTAAACAATATTAGATATTTTCAATTATAAATAAACATAATGTGCCAGAGGTGAAGACAGGAAGAAAGTGGAGAGTGTCAGACGTGATGTCAGCAGTGGAAGTGATGGTCAAGCAGGCAGAAGTTCAGGGTGTTACAAGGGAGGGACGTGCTGGATTTGGTCGCGGTGAGAGGGAGAGATTCTGGTCAGAGGCTAGTAGACAGGAGCGACGCATGTTACAAGAACAGGGAGTTCGAAAGCTCGAAGAGGAGAGACAGTGTGGACTGTCCAGCAGGCTCAGCAGGGCTGATGGCTGAACTGGGAGGGTATTGAGGGTGTCCAGATCAGTTGGTCTGATTGGTGGCGGCTAGGCGCAGGACATTTGAAGTTCCTCATACAGGCAGCATATGACGTGGCAGCATCACCGGCAAATTTGAAGAGATGGGGAGTGCAGGAGTCACCCTCCTGCCGGTTGTGTGGTGCTTATGGAAACCTGCGCCACATGCTGTCAGCCTGTCCGAGGGCGCTTCAGGATGGCTGGTACACCTTCAGACATAACTTGATGCTGGAGGTCGTGGCAGCCGCTGTAAGAAGTGCTAGCATATCCTCGTTGGACCTGTGAAGGGTAACCTTCCTGAAGCAAGGTGCGACTGTCACAAGGCAGAAGACCAGGTTGGAAAACTCAAGGAAGTGGAGAGTGTTGGTGGATGCTGCACTGCCAGTGGAGATCGTTGTGTCTGGTCTGAGACCAGATCTGGTCTTAATTGATTTCGAGAAGCAACATCTGTTGATTGGCGAACCGACAGTAGCATGGGAAGAAGGGATTGAGGAGGCGCATGAAAGAAAGTTGCTTCGGTCTGAGGAACTGGTGGCTGAAGTCCGTGAGAGAGGATATAGCTGCACTCTGGTGCCATTTGAGGTTGGCTGTAGAGGATTTCCTGTTGCCTCTTTAAAGAGATTCCTCAAGTGTGTTGGAATCCCAAAGCCGGAGAAAGTGATAAAGACTTGTGGTGAAAAAGGGGTGCAAGAAGTGTATGGATTACCCAAAAATTCTTATCGAGTTGCATGTAATTAACATAGACCAGTTGCAACGTAACATCATCCAGTTGTTGCGGGCCCACCGTGTGGAAAGGTACTGGGCTTAATGGCCTGAAACCTTGCTGAAGCACGGCGCTCAGCTGAAGATTGCACCTGGTCTGGAGCACTTGATGTGTATTTTTTGTTTTTAAACACTTATGTTTTTCTTTTAGCTATAGTGTGATGGACATGTAACCAACTGGTTAGAACATTCACTTTCTGATTATGATACCGTGGCCTGAATCTCATTTTGGTCAATTTATCAGGAAGGTGACTTCTTGATGTGATCAGCCTGGGAAAGCAATTCCAGCATGTGGCAACTTTGGAAATTGCCTGAAAATTATACCATGGGTTGGTCCAAGCCTTATGAGTGAAATTGGGTGGACAGAACTATTTGGGAGCTGTCAATGATTGTGTTAGCATGAACTCGCAAGTCATCATGACCAAGGTTTTGAGTATACTAGCCTTGTTCAGACTGTTGATTGAGCTGGATAATGTGCTATTTCCCAGAAACTGTAACTAAGGTCTGTTCAGCATAGTTGCAATGTAAACCACAGGTGGGCTCTGTGGATGTTGAACAAACAAAATGTGCCTGAGCAGGCGTCTGTAACAGGGATTGGCTAACCACTAGTGTAGACAGACATACTTGGATATGAGCGGCCAGCAATCACAGTGTGAAAGATGAAGAATCAATAAGAATGAAGGAATCATTATTTTTGTTTTCGTAAAGATAAAATTTAATTGAAAGAGGGGTTCAAAATTTGTGCTTTCTATAATCAAAATTGACTGTAAATGATGGTCAGTAAGGACCTAGCTATTTAGTAGGTTTCACCTTTAAAACTATATTGCATAAACATGTGACATTTGTTGAAACTCTATGGAGAAGTTCTTTGGTCTTTGCATGATTTTAAACAAAAAGAACCACATGGAATCAAACTCTGTAGTTGGGTGACTTAATTATACAGAAGATTATTCGATATAATATTTATATCACATGGATCATGAGTCTTCTACTTGCTTAGTGGCATTGCTCCCCCTTACATCAGGAGGACAGTCCACTCCCAACTTGAGAAGTTGAAACCAGTAACTGACCTTCATCATCCATTCCACAGCTGCGAACCAATGACAAAGAGGCTCAAGTTAAGACAGCTTTTTACATTCAGGCAAATCACTGAACAACAGAACTCCTTCAGTATCTGTCTATATTTCTGAGATGAGGTATTATGTACACTATTTACATTGTTCAGACTATCATCTTCATCTTTGTTGCCATACTTATCACAACATTTCGGCCGTTGTGCACTCTAGCCTTCTTCAGTTGGTTGGAATGTCGAACTGAACCTTTTATTTCACTCGCTGGGGTAGGCTGTTCTAGTCCCACGTACCATGTCTAACTGATAACTGACATCCATTACACATGGCATGTGGAACTAGAAAAGTCTACCCCAGCTTGCGAAATAAAGGGTTCAGTTCAACATTCCAACCACCTGAAGAAGGCCGGAGTGTACAACGGCTGAAACGTTGTGATAAGTATGGCAACAAAGATGAGGATGATAGTCCGAACAATTTAAATAGTGAACAGAACTCTTAGTCAGCATGTCCCTGTAGTGCAGCCACCTTAATGTAGAACACAAGCTCTCTCTCAGCTTTACAGAATCTCTCCCTCCTGACTCCAGTGATGCCTGCCTCTTCTGGTCTTGCCTAAATCACTTTCAAACAGCTGTTAGTTGCTGTAGAGCCAACCTTCAGAAACGGGAATATGCCACCGATGATGATCCCATCTGCCAATGCAGGCAATTACAAACTATGGAGTGTCTTCTAGTTTGCCCCAATCTTGAAGATTCATGCACACTTAATGACCTTAACACTCCAGGCAAGGCTCTGTGTGCAACATTGGATGGGTGGAATGTAGTGGCTTGAAAAGAAGATCAGGAGTTTGCAAACTCTTTTTGGAATAGGACCAGATTGGTAGATTTTTTTGTTTTTTTTAAACCTATTTTAAACCATATTAAATGAATTCAGTAAATATATAAAAATAGAAAGAAGTGTAAGACAAGGATGTGTCTTCTCACCAGACTTATTCAAACTATACAGGGAGGCAATTCTGAGAGAATGAGAACTACAAGGATTCATCATTGGAGGCCACAATCATAACTACATAAGATATACAGATGACACAGTGTAGATAGCAGGCATAGAAAAGAAAATACAGGAACACCTATAGAATTTAGTGAAGGAAAGCAAAAAGAAAGGACTAAGCATTAATTGCAATAAGAAAGAATGCATCATTGTTAGCAAAAAGAATAGCCCAACAAACAAATTACAAATTGGAGATACCAAAATCAAACAAGTAAAACAATTTAAATATCTGGGAAGTGTTTGAACACAAAATGGAAAGTGCAACTCTGAAATCCAAAGGTGCATTGAGATAGCAAAACATGCATTCCAAAAGCTAAGCAAAGTATTAAAAAACAGGAAAATTTTGTTAGAAACAAAGAAAGGAATACTGGGCTGTTACATAATATTAGTCCTCCTATATAGCAGTGACTGTTGGATCTCCTTACAGATGAAGAAGAGACTTGAAGCAACAGAAATATGGTTCTACAGGAGGATGCTGAGGATACCATGAACCAAACATATGATCAAAGTTTAAAAGAAAATGGAAACAAAATGGAAACTTATACTTGATATCAGGAAGAGATAGTTGAAGTTTCTAGGGTACATAATGAGGAAAGGGCTTGGAAAATTTGATACTCACAGGACAGATTGATGGTAAAAGGGCTGGAAGGGAAGCAATGCAAAAACCTCCCTAGTAAGGTTCAATAAGTGCATGGCAGAACAAGTTTTAGGAGAGATAATAAAAAAAACAAAATTTATTAAAACCTGCAAAGGACAGGAAATTGTGGAGAGCCATGATATTTCTACATCCTGAACGGATATGGCACATAGAAGAAATATTTTCCATTATGAATAAGTATAAAGACTCATTTCGTTTAGCTGTTGTGTTGAAGGTGAAGAATCAATGATAATGATGGAATTATTTTCTGACTGGTGTTCAAAATTTGTGTTCTTTTATCAAAATTGAATGCAAATTTAGCCTACTTCATCTTTGGAAATGGTTTCGATATAATCACCAAAGTTAAGCCACGTCGAGCCTGGACAGTACCTAGATGGGTGACCACTTGGGAATACCAGGTGCTGTAAGCTTGGATTTACAGTTCATGTAACGTATAATGGCTCGGAATTGCTAATCAGAGAGCTGAGTTCTAATTCCAGTTGGGTTTGTTATATTCACTTACATGCAAATACCCTTGAGAACGGTATGAATCCGCCACTTCCTCTCTCTCAGCTATGGGTTAATTAGTAAGACTTGTATCATTTAGAACCATTATAATCTCAAAAACAAATAAAATTGCATTCAAAATATTTAGATTTCGGCTTTAAATAACCCAGAGGTTGATATGTCGCTAAACAAAAACAATCAATAAAATCGTCTTTGTTAAAGATTTCTCTTAAATATGTCGTACCAATTGTTGAAATCGACATGCAAAATATTTTAAGGACGACTATTTTTTTCATTTGGTGGGAGGAGCATTTGTATCTTTTCCTTTTTTGTGTTTGTTTTTCAATATGACATTCGAATGCAAGTTGAGAACTTTCAAGTGTTGATCTCAATGGTACATAAGTATTTGTTTGATGCATTATAATGATAAAGTAAAACTTACTTCAGAATAATTGCAAATTCCATATATTCTATCGCTTGATGAAATATTAAGGTAGGATGGATTAGGCTAATCCCTGATATAAAACTGGCGGAATTTTGTTTTTTTTCCTTTTATCTTAAATAGAAACATAAGCTAAAAAATATAGTTTTATAAAACTCTCTTCTCTGTGTTGCACCGATAGCACTATCAATTTAATTGCTGGAAACAATTTTTATTAAGTCTCGACAGCCTACCCTGTCAAAACAGAAGAATTGCTGCTTGCTCTTTATATGATCTACATTTAAATATATTATTGCTAGTATATTACTAACAAGTGTATATATATAAGTGTATAAGTGGAATAGGTCTTATAAGTGTATAAGGGGAATAGGTCTTATAAGTGTATAAGGGGAATAGGTCTTATAAGTGTATGTGGAATAGGTCTTATAAGTGTATAAGTGGAATAGGTCTTATAAGTGGAATAGGTCTTATAAGTGGAATAGGTCTTATAAGTGGAATAGGTCTTATAAGTGGAATAGGTCTTATAAGTGTATAAGTGTATATATATAAGTGTATAAATATATTATTGTTAGTATATTACTAACAAGTGTATTTTTTCTTTTTAATCAGTACATGTGTTTATTTTATTATTCTTAATTGAGTTTTGGTTAACTTCAAAAAATATTTTTTGTGTCTACATATCTTCTTGCTTTTTAATATCATATTTTAGATACATATGTTTTCCATGCCATAATTAAATTCTGTACTGCCAGCAAAATGTTAAATGTTAAAATTGGAAATATATATTTATGAATAAAGACAAAAGGAAAACACATTTCATCCTCTGTGGGACTTTATTAAGGCAAATGCAAGGATTTTATTTTGTAACAAGTATTTATATACAAGAGCAAAATGTTATTTGGTTTAAAAAGACTTTTGAGTTAGAAATAATTTTCAGTATTCATCAGGTTAGCTGAAATGTCAGGCAAGTTATGCGGGGTGCAAAGTAATACAATTTAATGTCTAATAAATGGAAATGATACTTTTGAAATTTTTTTATTTTTTTGTAAGAAATTTTGTGCACATTCAAATTGGGGTTAATTTATGGGTTATTTATTTTGAGTAACATGAGGTTTTGAGTTTAACTGTTTTGTTTGAATTTTTTAACATTTTTGTAGTCCTGTATAAAATTGTTGCATTTGCTTTGATAAAGTGCAAGAGGATGAAACGCATTGCCTAAGATAAGTTTCTCTTTTGTCTTTATTCATAACGTCTTTTACAGATATAGTCTATCTAAAATGTTTGCGCACACACACACACACACATATATATGAAGAAATATAGTCTTAAGATATGTTATATTTATGGGATAAAGTGGTCAATATCAGAGATAGAGCGTGTGTAAATATAAAAGTGAACATAGAAGTCAACATTTAGAGGCAACAGTCTGTTTCATGCTAGACGCAAGCATGAAACAGACTGTCGCCTCTAAATGTTGACTTCTATGTTCACTTTTATATATATATATATATATATATATATATATTATAACATAAATATGTTATAAAATCACTACAAAAATAGCCATTTCGTTTCAACACTTCTGGTGTCTTATCAAGTGATGATGTTGGTTATTGAAATTTACTCCGTATATACCAATCCCACACTTATATATATATATATATATATATATATATATATACACACACACACACACAGGGTGATTGAAAAGTAACTCCCCATTTTAAAATACTTATAATTTATTTATTAACTATAATTTTTACAAGAAATGGATATGAGAGGAAAGTGTTTTGCATGAGATTTTATTTAAAATTAAGTATGGTCATCAGATTTTGCTACCAGCTTTTCGAGCTGCCCAGGAATCGTGTCAACTGATTTCATCAGGAATTCTTCTGGTATAAGAGATATAACTTCTTGTATTCCCCCTTCAATTTCTTCTAAAGTTTTGATTTGGTATAGTAAACTTGCTCCTTTAACCACCCCCAAAGAAAAATGTCACAGGGTGTTAACTCAGGAAACCTGCCTGACCTCAGATGAATAAAATAGGGAGTTACTTTTCAATCTGTCTGTATATATGGTGCGGAAACGAATGTATTTAATATTTGATATTAATATCATATTTTAAATATGTCTGTTTTCCATGCTATAATTAAATTTTGTACTGCCAACAAAATTTTTTAAAATGTTAAGATTGGAAAGATTTCAATGATTTAGGGTTAAAACTGCTGAAGGCTAAAAACAATTCTGAAACAATGTAGCTTCTTGTCATCTAAGTCAAATCAACAAATGAACCTCTTCTTCACTTGTCTCTTTTTATATCTAAATGACTCTTATTTTTGAATGATACAAAGTTTAAATGAATTGCCTGAGTTTGAAACTCTGCCACTTTGTATACAGTTTGTTAATCCTGCATGTAAGTTCCTCTGAAGTCTGTGATTATAATGGTTTATAAAATATACCCACTCATACTGTATTCACTGATATTTCCTTCCATATGAACACTTTATTATTCACTACAATTCCACATGCTTACATTTGTCATCTGCACGATACACAAGCAGGCACACACACTTCACTTTTTATATATTCCATGCACTTTCACTGTTGATTGTTTAATTATTATTAATTCTGTTTCTCATTAAAAAAAATCCTTCTTTACAAAAAATATTTTGTTTTGTTTTTTAAGAAAAATGTTCCTTTGTTTGTTATTGCTTCATAACTATTCTTTTATTACTGGTTAAATATTTTGTTTGCTATTGGTTAAAAATACTATTCTTTTGTTTGCTATTGGTTAAGAAAAAATGTATTCTTTTGTTTGCTATTGGTTAAGAAAAAATGTATTCTTTTGTTTGCGATTGGTTAAGAAAAAAATGTATTCTTTTGTTTGCGATTGGTTAAGAAAAAAATGTATTTTATTTGCTATTGGTTAAGAAAAAAATGTATTTTATTTGCTATTGGTTAAGAAAAAAAGGATTTTGTTTGTTATTTGTTAAGAAAAAGTATTCTTTTGTTTGCTATTGGTTAAAAAACAAGCTTTTTTGTTGCTATTGGTTAAGAAAAACAATTGTGTGTCATTGCTTTTAAATTATTTCTTGTTTGCTACTGGTTATAATTTATTAATATATATATTTTGGAATGCAATAAGAAAATCAAATAATCAGATATTTAAGGAAAATAACACAATAAAGTTAACTTCCTTTTTTATTTTAAATAATACTACAATAAAAAAAATATTTGTTGCCTGGATGTTGCCAAAAGACAATATTTCAATTATTTGTAAACTGTCATATTATATTTACATGTGATATTAAAGCTTACATTACATATAAGCCTCAATATTACCTATGCACCTACCTCCATACACAAATTTTGTAATATTGAAATGGGACTTTTCTTGTTATATAATTTAAGCAAATAGATGTTTTAAAAATGCGATACATAATTGACTAAAATAGTGATATAATCCAATCACAATATTTTGACAAGTTCAGAACAATCAGATCACCATAACTGAACTATTGTTATTACTTTATCCACCGCTCATTGTAATTAGACTGAATATAATTGTTTACTGGGTATAATTGTTTACTGGATATAATGGTTTACTGATGGTGGATCTAACATAAAAATAGGTAAATTATTAGTTGTTATTTTAAATTTTTTTTAAATCATTCTTTGTCACTGTAATTATCAGTAGTGAGTACGTATCAATTCTATTTAGTCAACTGTTATTTTCAACAAATATTGTTTCACCCAAAAAAGGTATTTCTGGAAGATAATGCTTTTAAGGCAAGCAGTTTTGTAATTAAAGTACTCAATAACAAGAGATAGAGCATAAATGGTAACAAATAAAATTAAATGTTCACTCATCTGGTCCTACTCTTAGTTTCAGAGAGATTTCATCAACTTATCAAGGGGAGTTGATAATAAAATTGAATTTATCTTCTATAAATTCAATTTTGCTATCAAGTTCCTTGATAAGGGGATACAATTACTGGAAATATACATTTTAGATAAGTAGCAGTTATTTGCATTTAGATGACTTCTAGACCGCTTATTTATGCTTGTTAGGTGGTTGGAGAAAGTGTGTATGTAAATAGGCTAGGTTAATTTTTATATATATATAAAATTAGGAGATCAGCTGATTCTGCTACTTTGGTTTCAGTCTTTCAATATCTTCAGGCAGAACACTATATTTTTAAAAAATGTAAGTAAATAAATAAGCACATGATATGAGGTGTGGTAGAAGGTGATTATATATATATATATATATATATATATATATATATATATATATATAAAGGACTCTTTATCCATCTGGATAGATTTCAGTATCCAAGAGAATGGCTGAAACCTTAGATACATGAATTTTTTCTAATACTTAACTATGATAGTTTAATTTATTAATTAGGAACATTAAAAACTTAACAACACTAATTAATAATAAAATGGAATAATTAGTTTTAACTATGCTGACTCTGGTGATCCTACCAATAATGGAACTCACCATCCTTTCTGAAATTTCTCCCACTCCTCAGCTTAATGGATGTGTTCTAAGCAGTAGCAGGCTTGTCTCCCTTCCTGCCAAAGAAGATTTAACCTTTAGGCATTTTTTATGTTTATTGAAATTTTTCCTCATGGTGATTTTTCTCTTCTGTTTGGTGAAAATGCTGTCACTCAGTTTATTGATCAAGATCCATGTTGTATTAGTATACTGTAATAAAAGTTGTGTGATGAAGAACTTTAACATTTTCACCTAGAGGAAGCATTTTACTTTTTGTTTATGGCTTTTCCAATTTGCCAGCATTCTTACTTTTATCCTTAGAGCGTTTCTTTAGTAAAACTTATAAATTGTTTATTTCTAGAGATTGACCATGTAGGTCAAACTGAAACTGGCATGCTCTATCCTCTAATACTAACCTCTGGAATTACAAAAACTATTTACCTAAAAAATATCATCTTCCTTTTTATAGTTTTTTTTTTTGTTTATTTTTTGCATTCTCTTCACTAAAGTGTTCTCATTCTCTTTCACTCTCTCCCCAGTAACCTCTGATATATTTGTGAAATTAACACCTGATTTTGGGGTGAAATGATTAAAATAAATAAATATAATATATATATATATATATAGCGTATATTTTGGCAGCCTGTTTTTATTAAGACATGTTTCATCGAATAATTTAGACAAGTTTTGTCTACTTATTTTCAATTGGATCCTTTCATACTGATGGACAAGCTTTTTGGTATCATTATTAAAGGAAGAGAGAAAATTACTGTGTTGATATATATTATTTATTCTGAGTACTTTCAACATTACCACAATGTCACCATCAGGGTATTGTTTTTTTGTTTTGTTTTTTTTCCAAGACAAATATTTTCTCTCTTCCATTTAATAATGACACCTAAAAAGCTTGTCTGTGAATATGAAAGGATCCAATTTAAAATAAGTAGACAAAACTTGTCTAAATTATTCAATGAAATATCTCTTTCTCTCATATATCTATCTATCTATATCTCTCTCTCTCTCTCTATATATATATATATATATATATATATATATATATATATATATATGATCACAGACATATTGGAATAATGAATAGTGGTTTACATTGAGGAATCGGAAAGCTGAGTGAGAATTTCAGTCAATTTTGTTTGGTCTACTTAGGTGCAAATACCTTTTTTTATCCCAGCTATGGGTAAATACCCGAACAGACTGGGGCCTATAGCCTAGGTGGCAACTGGTCTATGAGAAGGATAACTCTGAATTCAAAATTTAGGAGGGCCATTTGTGAGCATTGTGACACACTGTGTACTAGATCTCTGTATGTATTCAGCTCTTCCAAAAGTGTGTTTGATTCTACATAAACCATTATCATTAGAAGCAAATCATGTATGAATAGAATGGGTTGTTCGGTTCTAAGAACTGAGTGGTCGTATCCTCATATGTCAAAAACAACTGGAGAATCCTGTTACACACACACACAACATTATCTTTAAATTTTTACAAACTATAATATTTAACAGTATAACAAACATCCTGCAGCCCCAGACAAATTTTAAAGTATTTTCAATGAATAGTGAATTTATTTCTAGTTTTCTTTGAAGTTTGCTTATGGCCACCTCATGTTGAAACACCGGTTCTCATACGATCACCAAAGTTAAACAACATCGAGCCTGAGCAGTACCTATATGGGTAACCACTTTGGAATACCAGGTGCTGTAAGCTAGGATGTGTGGGTGGTGTAATGGATAATGGCTTAGAATTGTTAATCAGAGAGCAGAGTTCCAATTCTAGTCAGGTTTGTTATATTCACTTACATGCAAATATCCTTGGGAAAGGTATGAATCTACCTCTTTTCCCACCAGCTATGGGTTAATTAGTAAGACTTGTATCACTGAATCATTATTTATTTCAAATAATAAATAAATTTCTTAAAATCTAAAAATATTTTCTGGCTTTAAATAACCTGCAAAAGGTTGATAAGCTGTGGAAAAATCAATCAAATACTAATTAGCTACACCGGCATGTATCTTAGATTTATTTACATTCTCTGGAATATAAATGTATAGAAATTATCTTGGCTACAAAGTGAGGGATCAGTTTATATAATGGTTGTAATATAGAATTGATCTCCCACTTTATATCCACATTATAATTTCTTGTTTGTTTATCAAATTCTGATGAGATATAAATCCAGCTCTTCTAAGCTATCTTTTAATTTGTTAGACTTGTATCATTAAATCATTATTATTTAAAAAAAAAAAAAATTCTTACAGTCTAAAAATGTTTCCTGGCTTCAAATAACCTCCAAAGGGTTGATAGTGAATAAATCAGTCAATTATTTGAAGTTTGTAATATTTTTGGTTCTTAGATTATCAGATGTTTGTATGATTTGTTTCATAAAATGATGTGAGTATTTATCTAAAGATCACTTAGCGTGTGCTTGAGACAGAATTTTGCCTCATGCGATTTCTATCATTCAATGACCAGCTGTAGATGAACAAATATTAAGAAATTTTGATTTGAACCAGCAGTTTAAGGAGTTACTTGTCTGACTTGATTCATGCTTGCACAATCAATCTAATTTGGAGTGTTAGATTATTGGCTCTTAAAGAAACCCACAGAAAACTTGTTTTGCTAATTCAATGTTAAAGGAGAAATCCTGAATAAGATTTATTATTGATATTTTTAACTAGTGTTACTTTCATCCCTACTAGTATAGTCATGGTAGAGTAATGGATAGTGGCTTGGATTGAGGAATCAGAGAGCCGAGTTCAAATTCCAGTCGAATCCATTACATTCACTTACGTGCTAATACCCTTGGGAAAGGTATGAATCCTATTCTTCTCCCCCCAGATATGGGTAAAAAGCAGGACAGACTGGGTTCTATAGCCTTGGATGGCAACTGGTCTACCACAGAAAGAAATGGCAACCTACTGCAGGAAAAAAAATCTGCCTTGTCAGTCATGTATTGAAAGATACATGATCACCTAAGTGTGTATCACGTATGGCACATAACTGGCAGTGTAGTCAAAATAATGGGATCATTTACCTATAGATCATTACTTCTGCCTCGGGTCAGTGTATCTGTGCACTCGGCCTTGGATCAAAATGTTACTTCCCAACCCTCTGCGTAGGATCAGTGTTGTATCTGTGCACTCTGTGAAGAGTGTCTCTCTCTCTCTCTTCACACAGCAACAGAATTGGAAAAGGTAAGAGAAGGAAATAAAGTAAAAGACAATAAAAGAAATGCCTAAATAGTCTTATTTATTACTTATTTACTCTGATCTTTTAAAAGGATCGAAAAGTTTATTTAAAAATTGTTTTGGGGTTGGAGGGAGGTAAATAGATACTAAAATATTCATATATGTATATACAGGGCATATCAAAAATACTTTTACAAACTTTTGGGTGTGGGTTCCTCACACCAAAACAGGGACGAAAGTCCTTATAAACTTATGTCCGCAAATTCTTCAGTTTTGAGTTATTAAGTTTAAAGTTATGGTAGACACTGTTAAATGTACAATCCAAGATACGATGCAAAAATACTTTTACAAACTTTGGAGGCAAATTCCTTATTCCATCATAAACTTTCTTTAAACTTAACTCAAAAACGAAGGATTTACAGACATATGTTTATATTAACTTTTGTCCTTGTTTTGACATGAGGAAGCCGCCCCCAAATTTTGTAAAAAAAAAAAAAAAATATATATATATTTTTGATACACGCTGTATATATTTCAGGTACTTCATTTTATTGAAACACCCAAACTATTATTCTACAGATTGCAAATAGTGAATAAACTATAGAACAGCAGTTGGAATAAAAAGCAACTGAAATTAAGATGAAAATTTAAAAAAAAAAAAAATAACTGACAATGCTTCATCCAAGAAATATTAAGAAAAAAAAGAAGTAATTTTAATAAATAAAATTATCTGTATTTTATGTAAAAATTCCTAACTAAACTGAATAAATAACTAAAAGCCTTTCTTGTCTATCTTATCCTCATGGTTAATCTTTCTCTCTGCCCTTAAAACTAAGAAGTATAGATTTGAAGGAACCCTAACACATTCTCACTCTCATCTCATACCTTTGAGCTTGATAGCATGTCCTGTTGTATTTTATTGCTGCCATCGACATGATCTACAGGCTCTCTCCCGTCAGAAGCATTATAGCACCATGGATACTCCCACAAGTGAACAGGCGTCAGTGTCGGCGTCTACTGCTACTCCGACTGCAGCAGCAGCAGCAGCAGCAGCAACCCAAAATCAGACCAGCACGGTTTGTTATTTTATTTATTTTTTTTTATTTCAGGAACTATTATTGCTTTTTTTTTTTTTTTCTTTTTCCCTACTTTATAGAATTCTTTTTTGCTTTCTCTCCTCTGATTATAAAAATACCTTAACCCTTCAACTGCACAGTTTTATAAGATATTTGCCTCAAAATTAATTCCAAGGTAAAATTTAAGTTCACACTTGTAATGATAAAATGTATTTGTTTCAATTATTTTTCCTATTTAATGAAATTTGTTCATTCCACTACCATCTTGCTTTTATTTCTAATTTAATTTTTTTTTTACCTTGAATAATAACAACTGGTTAAGAAAAAAAAAATTTTTTTTCTGATGACATATTTGCATTGATTAGCGATATAAATCAAATGGAATAAAAATAATAAGTAATGTGTTTATATATATATATATATATATATATATATATATATATATATGTGTGTGTGTATGTATATATTATCCCTCACCGATGGCACAACTGAGAGTTTTATGTACAATACAATGTTCAGGTACTGAGTATCAACTAACCGCTACAAAATATAAATTTTAATAAAAATATCTGGTTAACACAGACCATATATTATATGGGGATTATAGTTTTTATTTTAAAAATATATTTTGTATTGAAAATAAATGTGATTTTTATATATATATATATATATATATATATATATATATATATATATATATATATATATATATATATATATATATATATATATATATATGAATTAAGAAGCAGACAACTTTAAGGGTTCATGAGATTATAATTTATTTCCTTAGGACCAGTATTTTGATCTTAATTCATCAGATCTCCATTTTCATCTGATGAGTTAAGACCAAAATCCCAGTTCTAAGGAAATAAATTATAATCCCATGAACCCTTAAAGTTGTCTGTTTCTTAATATGATTAATATTTGCTTTGTTTTTATATTGAGCTCTCTGGATTATATCCTCCCTGGAATTATCCATGCAGATTACCAAATAACTTCATTAACTAACTACCTATATATATATATATATATATATATATATATATATCCATGTGAAATGAGAATGAATAGAATCCAATTTCAATGTTTGTAATATTCAATTTAAAAGAGGGCTCAATACAAAAGTAGAGCAATATTCATTATTTTAGGATATTACATCAAAAACATGATTGCATTTGTGTAGTGCTTTTTACATATTTTTTATATAATATCCTAAAATAAAGTGTGTGTGTGTATATATATATATATACCCAAGTTTAGGATTGGTATATACGGAGTGAAATCCAATAACCAACAATTAATATTCTTTAAAGAGTGCTCAATACAGAGTAGAGCAGATATAATTATTTATTTGAATATTACAACATAAATATGTTATAAAATCACGACAAAAGTAGCCATTTTGTTTAAACACTTCTTGTGTCTTGTCAAGTGATATCACTTGACAAGACACAAGAAGTGTTTAAACAAAATGGCTACTTTTGTCGTGATTTTATAACATATTTATGTTGTAATATTCAAATAAATAATTATATATATATATATATATATATATATATATATATTTAGGAAATGGATTAAAGCTGACATATTGTTAATTTATTTTGTTTAAATGTTATTTTTGATGGGTATTCATATGCAAGTAGAAGCTCTGTTTTTTAATTAAACAGTATTTTTACAACTTCATCTACCCACCTTAATATTTGAGAAATCTTGCCAGGAAAATATGCATCCTCCTGCAGGATTCGGACCTGCATCGTTTGTGACATTTCCTCATTCAGGTGCACATTCGAATCCTGCAAGTTTTTAATTAAAAGCAGGCCTTCTACTCAAATATGAGTATCCAACAAAAATAATGTTTAAACAAAATAAATTTACATACCTACATACATACACACACACACACACACACACACACACACACACACACACACATATATATATATAAAATTTAATTTTTATTTAAAGTTGTGAATTTCTATTATGCATAAAGGGAGATTACTGTTTTTAAAATAAAAAATAAAACTAAAAAAGAAATGCCATAATTTACATAAAAATTATATTTATATTCACACACATGTCTGCGTGTGAATATATATATATATATATATATATATATATATATATATATATATATATATATATATTAATTTTGGAAAGGATCTTTTATCTAACATTATTTCTTGTTACTGTCAGAAGCAGTATTTTTCTTCAGTAGGTCTTTCACATTTACACCAGGAAATAAGGAAAAGGAGTTGGCTGTAGTGAGGATCAGAGTCAATGCGAATGATCCTTTTTTTACCTGCATAGCATTTGCTTTGCCAGGGCTACATACAACGGGTCTAAATTGAGAACTCACACTCAAGAAAAATTCTGTTTAATAAAATAAAAACAGGGATTGCAACTTCGATACCTGTACATATATATCAATAAGAAATAATTTCAGATAAAAAGTCCTTTAAAAAATTACTGTTTACATTTTGGGTACAAAGCTGAAGTTAGCAGATATACATTTATTTGTTTAGTGGCATATCAACCCCCTTATGGGTCATTTAATGATGAAATTTAGTTTTCTTGAGAGCATTAGTAATATCTTTTACAAAAATGTATTGCTGGTATTTTTACTATAAAAATGTATTTTTATACTTTCATAGTGTTTTTACTCCAGTTTTTAACTATTTGCCCATAGTTGGAACTTTAATAGTGGCTAGCTACCACCCTGGGTCAGGATAGACCTGGGAACAACAGCACTTAAGAAGTGGTTCCATGTTCTTCAAAACCTGATCAGTGGTCATGCTGCTGGATGTAGTTTATCATCAAACCCAGGATGCTATAGATTTGTAGAAGTCCCAACAAGAAAGACATGCTTACCTTGACAGGTAAAATGTTTTTTCCCTGAAGTAAAAAAAGGGATGCAAGTTAGATTTTAGTCAGATGGGTGTGTGACCAAGGGGTTAGAATGTTTGATTTCTGACCATAAGACCTGGGTTCGAATCTCAGCTTCATTTGTCAGGAAGTTGACATCTTGATGTTGTTAGTCCGTGGAGGCAATTCCAGTGTATATCACCGTTGGAAAGTGCCTGAAAACCATGCCGCTGACTGACCCAAGCCTTGTGAGTGAAATTAGGTTGATGAAATTATTTGTCAATGGTTGCGCTAACACAAAGTCATAAGTCATTGTGACTGAGCACATAATCTGACATGATCAAGCCTAGTACACTCAAACCCTCAGTCATGATGACTTGCGACATCATGCTAGAATAACAGCTTCTGATCAGTTTCACCTATCCAATTTCACTAACATGGCTTGGGTCAACCTGTGGTATAGTCTCCAGTTACTTCTAAAGACCTACTTGCCTTGTCAGCTGGTCTTTGTCGATGAACTGATAGAGGCAGACTTTAGCTGAAAAAGTGACTTCTCTGTTGGAAAAAATTTTTTGATTTCTGTAGGAGACAGTTTTTCTTAAGTAGGACTTCTCAATTTAGACCAGATAGCAACTCAAACATGTCTACTCACTACAAATAATGTTGCATAAAAAGTCCTTTCAAATAATAATAATAATAATAATAATAATAATATATATATATATATATATATATATCAAATTGTTTTGATGCTATGTAGTGTATAAAAAATAAAGTTGCACAGGAGTTTGCTAAATGTGATACTGCTGGTTTACATTTCTTAGAAATATGTTCGTCTGTGATGAAATAGATTAAGTCCGATAATTATTTAATATATTATCTGTTTATATGTTATTTTAATAGATACAATTTATTTAAGTAAATGTTGTTTTGTTTTATTTTTATTTAAACAGTATTAATTACATTTATTGGCCTGAATCAATTCCTGTTGTAGAATGCATTTTTTCGATGAAATTTCTCAAACATTCAGGCCAGTAATTAATACTGTTGAATTAAAAAAAAAAAAACAAAGCATTTATTTGAATAAATTGTATCCATTAAAATAACATATAAACAGAAAATATGTTAATCACCTTGGATTTCAGAAAATGGATAGTCCCATGACATCTGCCTCCAGCTACAACTGCACCACACTACATGCTACACACTCTCACTGAGTCAGGAGTGTAGTGGAAGGGAAAAAAAGAAGCAAGATGCCAACTAGGAATTACAAGTATTTTAAAAATTTGGGGATAACAAAACATCCCTTGTGACAAGCACAAGGTTAAATGTTATTTTTAGTGGATAACCATATTTGTGTAGATGTTCTGTTTATTTATTAAACAGTATATTTATTTATTTTCATCTACCAGCCTGAATATTCAAGGAATCTTATTAAAGAAAAATATGTGCTTTCCGGCATTAAGAAATGGGAGTTCAATATATATATATACATATATATATATATATATGTATATGATAGAAATTGTAAGGAGGATTTGATAATTATAATTAAGTAATTCATTGAGTCTGAAAGAAACCTCAACAGAATGCAGAAAGCACTGGACGGCCGTTTCGTCCTATATTTGGGACTCTTCAGCAGTGCGCATCCACTACCAAGAATTGAAACCCTGACAGTTAGGTTGTCAAGCAAACTCCATACCAACTGTTCCAATGGGCCTCAGTGATGAAGAGATAGCAAATCAGACTCAATATAGCGCCGCTCACTCACATATTTCGTGGTGGAACTCAACTGAAGGGGCACTGTCCTATGGTTACAGAGAATTTCAGTTGAGTTCCACCACGGAATATGTGAGCGAGTGGCGCTATATTGACTTTGATTTGCTACCTCTTCGTCACCGAGGCCCGTTGGAACAGTTGGTATGGAGTTTGCTTGACAACCTAACTGTCAGGGTTTCAATTCTTGGTAGTGGATGCGCACTGCTGAAGAGTCCCAAGTATAGGACGAAACGGCCGTCCAGTGCTTTCTGCATTCTGTTGAAGTTTCTTTCAGACTCAATGAATTACTTAATTTTATATAATATATATATATATATATATATATATATATATATATATATATATATATGATAAATTATAGTTTTAAGGTATGTTATATTTATGCTTGATATTAGAGATAGAGCATATATAAATATAAAAGTGGACATTGAAGTCAATTCCCAGAGGCAATTGTCTGTTTCAGTCTTCACCCAATTATCAGGTCATCATGACAATTACATTTAACATGATACAGACTGTTGCTTCTGGGCATTGAATCCAATGTGTACACGCACACACACACATATATTCTGCCAGCTTTTACCAATGGGAGTCTAGTCCTTCAGTTTCCCACTGAACTGCCAGGTTATTCATATAGATAAGTATGATCATAGTGGTGAATAAATTTCTCAGGCTACTTTGATTAACTAATCATGAATAAATTTCTCAGGCTACTTTGATTAACTAATCATTGTTTTTGTTTACATATTTGAGTTTTTATAATGTCAATTAACTAATAACTATTCACTTGGTATTTCTTTGTTTTATTTGAGGACTAATTGCAATCTAATTTTCATTTTAATTCATGATTTTTGTTCATTAAATTCTTATTGAATATAAAATGGTGCAGTTGGAGGCGTTAAGGGGGGATAACTCTGCACGTTTGATGCTCGCTGACTAATGTTGCTCCTGATGGTGTTTGTTCGTGACATAATACAGTAACTGTTCTTTGTTCTCAGTCATAAACTGTGGTGGTTGTCTATATTGCTTTTATCCATGTGTGCGTATTGACTTATTTCTTGTCACTGTTTTTTTTTTCTTTTTCTTTTAAATTTATATCTTAACCATTTTTTTATTCAATTTTTTCACTTTTTCCCCTTCACATTCAGCTTAAACACACACTGTTCTGACTTTGTCTTTGAATATTGTTTCATTTAAAATAAATATAATTTTTCTTAATCAGCCCAGCAAAGTTTCTGAGAACTGTTTTTTGTTAATTATATATGATATTTGTAAGTAATTATTCAGTCAATCTGTGTATACCTCTTGATGTTGCTAACCCTTTACTATTGTTAAATTTTATTTTTGTTAAGTTGTCACCTTCTTTTGATTTGTGTAATTTATTAAAAAAAAAACATTTTTCTCAAATATAAGTACAGACAATTGTTTTCAATTTTTTATATATTAAAGTTGTTTGAATAATCTTGGCATTTCGGAATGTAAGGTTTATCTGCACACCCACTTGAATGAAATATGATCCAAAATTGTGGTTAAAATGGGAATCTTACGCATACACAGAATCAGGGACAAAATTTGCTAAGACTTCCTTGGTACTTTCCGTTTGAGACATCCTAGACATCAGAGACTTGATCGTGACCCTACGAGCTGAACAATTTTTTTTCACCTTTATTAGGATTCAGGCATAAAGTCTAGAGTTTCATCCCCATAAGACGGTTTAGGTCAAGAGGAGAGATTTTTATTTAGAGAACAATATTTTCAAATAATTACTCCTCTTTATTGCCCTTTTATTGCTGCTTTATTTCCTAAATAAAGGATTTTATATTCAGTTAATATGAACACTGTTCTCTTTTTCTTTTTTTTTTAATAATTTCACCCCAAGGAAAATTTTTCTTTAATAATGTTTTTTGTCCCCTGAAGGAATTTATCAAGGGAAATAATTGATTTACCTTGATAAAGTACTTCAGGGGATTAAACACAGTAAAGAAAAGTTTTACTTTTATCTCTCTCTCTCTCTCTCTCTCTCTCTCTATATATATATATATATATATATATATATATATATATATATAGATTAATACAGATATAAAATTTGTCACTAGCCGATTTTTTACTTTGATGCTCAGCACATTCTGTACCAGAGTTTCATTGA
This sequence comes from Acanthosepion esculentum, assembly GCA_964036315.1. NCBI lineage: Eukaryota > Metazoa > Mollusca > Cephalopoda > Sepiida > Sepiidae > Acanthosepion > Acanthosepion esculentum. Next base: position 65,846,040 of record OZ038515.1, on the reverse strand, counting down.
CAAACTTTTGTGTAATTGTTTGGTCCACTCATCAGGAGGTATCAGCAAATGTCTGTCAATTTTCTTGTTTTCATTATTTTTATATTAGATTAAAAATGATTTAGGTTCATTTCTCTTCCTTGTGTGTATGCCTGTAGGTATGCATGTATGTGCATACACACATATATTAGAGTGTGCAGCTTATATTTTATATCATAAAAAAACAATTTATACAAAGAATCAAATAGCAATGTTAATGTGATTAATGGCGAAATCATTTCGCTAACAAGAATTAATGAGGCATTAACTTACTATCAATTCCTTGAATAATAAGATCCTTATATTTGAATTGTTGTCAGATGCAAGATACATACCAAGTACTTTCGACTATTTCAAATTATCATCTTCAGGGCGCAGTTTTCTCACATATAGGCAAATACTAAGACCAAATATGTGTAGACTGAAAGATGTTTCTTTAAATTTTGCTATTTATTGACAGTTGAATATATGTTTTGGAGCGTGCAATATAATACAAGGCCCAAGAGCTACTCAAGGTAGAGGTTTACTCTGCAGTGTTGTGTTAGTGTAAGAAAGGGCAAGAAGTGAAGTTCTTGGGGCTATGCAAGAAAGATAACACCTAATTCTAGACTTGAAAAGGTCAAGATTTAATTAGTAATTAACATTTCAGTGTTCAGAGACGTTAGAAGTATAGTGAGAAAGTAGAATTTAGAAGGAACCGGAAACCCAATCCATTATTATTATTATTTTTTAAGATTGGAAATTTGTATTGAGTATCTGCATTTTTGTGTTTATTTTGTGAGCCTAATCCTAGACATTTAAGGAAAGTTTTATAAATCTCATTTTATTCTGGTGGTGGTAACATGCATTAAAAACAGCTCTCTTTAAAATGTAAGATACTATTTCTAATTTAAATCTATTACAGGTTTTTGGGTTTTTTTAAAAATTTCAGCAAATAGGGTTTAACACAAGTTCTTTTTGTTTGGCCTCTTTCTATCATTTGGCTTGTTTCTAGCATTGTTTTTTTTTTATATCAAGTGAATAAATAAAATGGGATGTTAATTCATTTGTTCAATTAATTTGGTATCATCTTAAAATTTTCAAGCTTGAAATGGAAATCACAGCTCATATATCAGTTACGAAGCAGATTAGCAATGATTGGACTTTTCACCAGGGTTCTAGGTCTCTAGAACCTTAGGCTGGTTGGTAAACAGTTCTGGGCCTATGGTATGTAGACTGGTTGCAATGCACATCTGGACTTTGAGACATAGGTCAACAACGAAGGCTAATAAGACAGAGGTCGGCTATCAAGTAGTGACTCGTAGAATATCTAGGTTTGATGTGACAGAAAATAATTTGCATGTAACTTAATTTCAAATGTTCTTGTGTTTATGATGTCTTTTATTTTTACTTATGCCTTTCTTATGAACTTGTTTTTACATGCTTGTCTACTGTACAAATTACAGTAAATAGGATGAATAAAAAACAAGGAATAATTTCTTTCGGTTAAGCTTTAGTATTATTTTTTACAATGATTGAGGATTAAGACTGTGTTATTGCTGACATGGAATCTTTCTTACTGTCTTTTAAACAGGTGTATAGTGTCATGTTTTTTTTTTATTAGATTTTTTAGGATAGATCATTTGATGTGAGTCACAAAGAACAGAGCCTAAGTGCTTACTTGACAAGAGTCCAGTTTGAAACCCCACCCCCCGGTAGTCAATAAATATCATTAACTACTAAGAATACAATGTATATACATGTTTTTTTATTACTGTGTTGATAGTATTTTTATTTTTTGTCACTTTATTCCTGCTTGCAACTGTTGTTGTTTTCTAAATATGGTCTTCCTGACAATGCATTCACTTCAAAACCAGTTATACATTGAGTGTCACCAAAATTTTGTTGTAAATTTTATATTGTTTGATTCATGTGCTTATATGTTCAATTTGTATTGTCTATTGTTTCTAATTCTATATTTTGTAAATTGCTTAGCAATGAGCTTTTTGCAGTGGGCTTTTAATTAAAATTTCTTTTAATGTTATTTTTCTATAAAAACATAAGAAAAATTCTCAAGTTATTTGTTGCATCATTGTTGCCAAGTTGTATAAAGGGACATTTAGTAAGTTTTAATTTCTTTTTTTTAACCCTTTTACCCCAGGCAAGGCAATAAAGCCACAAAGATGTAAGGGGGTTACTGAGTGTGAAACAATACAAGAAAAAGAAAATCACTATTAAAGAGATAGATCAATAAAAGAATAGGAAGTAAAAAGACAGAAGATAACGATTGACATTGCATTTAAATTTTCTTATTAAACTAAAGGAAATTGATAGTAGATACATTTTTTTATATCCCAATTCTTAAAATCTTACAATGAAGGAAGAACATTTTAAAAATTGATTTTAATTTTAAAAAGTTAGATATTTAACAGAAGTTTTTAAAAATGTGTTTTTATATGTAAACTTTGTTTACTTTTGCTGTATCCAGTCCATCTATGTACCTTCCTTCTACGCAACGCCTGCTGGAGTTAATGGCATTCTGAATAATCATCACTCCGGTCGATTGATCAGAATATGGAAAGAGTAAAATTGTTACTAATATAGTAAAATTGTAGCATTTGTTGTTTTTTTTTCTTTAAGTAAACAATGGAAGAAAAATTACAAAGGATATTATTTAAGTATTTATATATTTTACATATTACAAATTAATTTTACCAAAGTTAGACTCAAAAGAGTGTTGCTTGAAAAATCATTGTTGTGAGTTTAATATTTTAGAATTGAGTATTATTTGTACATAATTGCTTTCTCTTTTCTTTATCAAAGTGGATAGTTACTAAACGAGGTTGTCGACAGTTATATTTCAGTAATTTTACAATTAAATTGGTTATATTTTCTGTATGAGTAGTCTAGGATTTTAATATATATAAATAACTAATTCTTCAAATTATTGTTGATACCTTGATTATTATTATTATAATATCAGAGATCCGTTTCAATGAAGTACCCCTGGGCCATCTTTTTGGCTGATATGGGATATCTGTTGTGTTATTTTATCTCTGTGATGCCAATTCTTGTTCATTCATGCTGAACCAGTGTTTCACTACCTGATCCAGAGATTGAAATCATGACCACTAGATTAACTAAAGATGACCAGAGTGTACTTGGCCGAAACATTGTATCTGTAATAACATCCCTGATAATCAATATGAGAAAAATAGTTTAAATAAATTAAATCCACTTTTTACCAAAAAATGTAGCAAAAGAAAATATCCCCCAGGTTTTTATCTGTAAAGTTGAGCTATCTGGTTGACTAATGCTTTCCTAGATTTCATCAACAAACAGTACTTGTACCTATCCTAAATCTTAGTACCTCATTACTACAAGTTCATTTGTTTGTTTTATAATCATTTCATCCCAAATAAAGCCACTAAGACATAAGGGGTTACTTTGTGTGGAAGAAATAGAAAAAGAAAAACATTAAAGAAAGAGAACAATAAATAAACAGGAATTAAGAAGACAGATGATTGTGATTGACATTGCATTTTATTTTTTGAAGATCAAACTTGACTGGAAAGCAAAAGGCCCAGAGAGTTCCACAAATGAGAAATGCAAGAAAAGAAGCTGATAGCATAGAACTTATGGTTATATCTAGTCATTTCAACTGTAAAATGATGAGACCTAGCCACCAATCTAGTACTGTGCTTAAATTCATAAACTCAACTTTAGGTACTATAGTGAAGAAACAAACAAGAAATTATACTGAGTGGAATTGATTTGTTTTTTTTTTGTTGGTTTTTTTTTTTTGCTAAAATAGTTGATTAGTGCACTTTTTAGTAGTCTTTCATTGCAATATAATTCTCTTTATTAAAAAATCTTACAAAATGAAAATATACTTTTCTGAAACTTTATTTGAGGAATATTAACTTATTTAAAGTATAATTAATCTGATTTGAAACAAATATTATTTACTTTAAGTTTAAAATACTGCAGAAATTAATTTTTTAAGCAAACAACAGCAGTGTTTTTAACTGACAATAGCCATGTTTACGTGTTTGATAAAGCGATGATAGATTCATTGTTGTTCTACAAAGACTTTATCTGTTAAAACATAATTTAAGAAAATGACATGAGCACGTTTTTTATAAAATTTTAAGTACTCAGCAATTTTAAAAATGTTGGAAAATATTTTCCATAATCTAATTTTAGGAATGTTGACTTTAAATTTACTATAGTCTTCACTTAATAATAATATAATCTAAATGGATGAAATTAATAGAGATTTTTAAAAGATTTAAAACTTAAATCTTTTGATGATAAAAAGTTTTGGGCTGTTTTTCATCAAGCTATGCTTTTTTTTTTTTTTTTTTTTTTTCAGCAAATTAGTGGAGGTACCTACTCTGATATGTGAAATGTTTGTGTATATTGAACACCATCACATTTTAATTATTCAGTATGACATGGATAAAAATAATATTATTTTTGTGAAGTTCACAAGAGTATCTTCCCTTCATTCACTTTGTCTTTTATGAACTCTTTGAAATAACATTATTGGTTCTTGTGTTACTTGTAGTTTAGACATTTTTGCTCTCCCTTGAATACTTAAATATTAATCAAAATTACCTCCCTTGGTAGCTAGCTGATTTTCAGAGTTAACAGTGAGTGAAGTATAGTGCAATGTTTATCAGCAGGGCCCGATTATCCTTTAGGCTAGTATAAGCTACAGCCTCGGGCCCCTCAAGGTTTTATAAAGCAATGATTTAATTTTCTAGGTGTTATAACTTCTAAATAGTTTCATAAACCGAAATGATATCAATATGACAAACTCATATTTATTTGACTTTGTAGGAAGCAAAGCCAGGAAAAGAATGTTTTAGTTTGTATCAATGTGTTTCAAATAGATAACATGTTTAATTTTAGTTCAGAATGTTTAAATCTTAGAAATTTTCTCTATATTTCTGAGATGAGGTGTTGTAACTATTTACATTGTTAGGACTGTTGTCCTCATCTTTATTGCCATATTCATGACGACATTTCAGCTGTTGTACGCTCCGGCCTTCTTCAGGTAATAAACATTGGAATTTCCAAATGGGCCAGTGTTCGAGTAATTCAAAGAGTGACTTGACCCAAAGAGTTGTGAGTTCAGTACCTGGCTACAGCAGAGGCAATAAAAACTTGGAGAGTTGAGTTACTAAAGAGAAGGAACTGAAACTGAGATATCCAAAAAAGGCATGGTATGTGGAACTAGAACAATCTACAATCAGCATGGATAATGGAATTAATAAACTAAAATTAAACTACAGCTGATGTAGTCAAGGTTCAATTTGTATTAATGCTCTTGGAAAAGGCATGAATCTACTTTTTACTGTATGCTGAACATTTTCAGACAGCTTAACACAATGTCTCATCATTGGCATGTCACCATAGTGGACAATGGAGAGTGAGACAGACCAATGACATTACATGCCTCAGAAATTGTTCTGAGAGGAATTTTATTTTTGTTCCTTCATTTCTCCGGTGGTAATCCTGTTTTTATTGATTGTAGTTTTATGCCTTCATGAATTGTAATATTCACACAGTATGGGAATACTAATTTTCAATATATACATATATTTTCTGAGATCACAAGAAATCCTTGCCCTCCACTCTTTACCTTGCAGTCTCACTTTGGACACCCACAGGCCCAGATATGTATAAACTGGAAAGGCTGTTAACATGATAATCAACTGACCGTGACTGGCTTCAATCAAATTTGTTCAGAGAACCACGGCATGATATTTAGTATTTATTACAGTATACTTGTAATAAAATTAACCTGGAAAGTTTTGGTTGTTTCAATTAGCTTGTAAAATACTAGTTTCTACATCCATGAAGATCGATAGCAAATAAATTTGCAAAGAAATTTGACTTTATCCAATTGAAGGGCTTCCATGATGCATGTTAAACCTTGGTTATTTTATTCTTCAATTAATACTTTACATATTAAAAAATTTATGTTTTATTAATATTTAAAATTCGTGCACACAAAAAAAAACTGTATGAAAAGGATGGTTATTCCATTGACACAACTTTTATTGTATACACTTTTGACTTCCTCTGCAATGTTTATTTACAAGATTATAAATAAATAAATATATATATATATATATATATATATATATATATATATATATATATATGTATCAAATACAATGCAATATTTATTATTTACCAAAGATTTATTTACTATTTTATAAATAACTATGAAAACAAGTTTTTTATTCAATGTAATAAATAAATATAGTGTTTATTATCTTTGTTGTCAATTCTCAAGAATAAAGAAAATGTATAAGACCATTTTCTTATGTTTGGATTTTATTAGAATTTTAATGATCACCTTGTAAAATAATAAAAAAAAAAATAGTCAAAGGTGTATACACTCATGGTGGTGTCAAGGAAATAACCGTCATTTTGACATGCTGTTTTTTTATCATTGCCAATGTTTTAATCTTACAAGAAACATTTTGAAAATTTATCTTTTTTTTTTAAACTTTTAACAACAATGAACATAACTCTAAACTATTTTTTTATGTTGATAATAGGTTCAACTTAAAGAGTTCATTTTTGAACTTGTACTTTATTTTCTGTTTTCCAGAGCCCTGCTCCTGGGACATCTACGGACCCACCTCCTTCAGGAGAGAAAGCTTGGCTTGTGGCGCATTGGTACAACTTTGATTCTAAGTAAGTGAATTTTTATCATTCTATTTAAAATTCAATAAAGCATTGATGCAATTTAGAAATAAAATGTATATTTATTTAATATAGGAAAGAATAAAATAGGAAAATTTGAATTGTGGATTATTTTTATTCATTTATAAATTTATGTGCATTTCCTTTTCTACAAAATAGGATTTAAAATTCATGTGAATTTTGGAAAAGAAACAAACGATTTAGAATTCATGGAATTTTTATTTTGAAGAAAAAAAGGATTTAGAATTTATGGAATTTTTATTTTGAAGAAAAAAAGGATTTAGGATTTATGGGAATTTTGAAAAAAGGATTTAGGATTTATGGGAATTTTGAAAAAAAGGATTTAGTATTTATGGGAATTTTGAAAAAAAAATATTTAGAATTTATGGGAAAAGTATTTAGATTTATGGGAAAAAAAAACTGAAAAAAATTTAGAATTTATGGGAAAAATTGGGAAAAAAGAATTTAGAATTTATGGGAAAAATTGGGAAAAAAGAATTTAGAATTTATAGGAAAAAAGGATTTAGAATTTATGGAAAAAATTGGGGAAAAAATGATTTAGAATCTATGGGAATTTTGAAAAAAAAGGATTTAGAATTTGTGTGAATTTATGTATATTTGAAAGAAAATCAAATTTATATATAAACTTGAACAAAAACCATTTGTGTACTTGAAAAAGAAAAAGCAGTATTCATTTAAAACTTCAGCAAAAGCAATATTCTTTGCCAAAAATATTCTCCTTTATCATTTCTATTTATTAAGCATTATTATCTTAATTTTTACAATATCATGGCTGTTGAGAAAATCAAAATTCCTGCATCAAGAATCCTAAATCTCTCTTATATCCGGGTTACACTGTATACACTTTGGTTAGGTAATAATAAGCAAGTGTATTAATATATAAATCAGTGTTCTTGAAATTGATTGAACTTAGGATGGCACAAGTCCATAAAAGTTGCTCAGTAACAAAAGAAAATGACATTCTTATTATTTTTGAAGATCTGATTATCTTCCCCTTCCACTTAAAGAAAAGAAAAGTGAAATAATTTATTTAAAGAAGGAAATGAAGAAAATAATATCATCTTCATATTGTTGTATCTCTCTTGAGGCTCCAAATGGAAAAAAGTGTTTTAAGAGCTTTCCTACCCTTTTGAAAGGGTAAAAATCATATGAACATTCAAAACTATCTGCATTTGTATTTTTTCAATAACTTTGTTTTCCTTTCTTGTTTTCTTTTCTTTCTCGTTTTCCTTTCTTTTCTTTCTCGTTTTCCTTTCTTTTCTTTCTCGTTTTCCTTTCTTTTCTTTCTCGTTTTCCTTTCTTTTCTTTCTCGTTTTCCTTCCTTTCTTTTCTTTCTCGTTTTCCTTCCTTTCTTTTCTTTCTCGTTTTCCTTCCTTTCTTTTCTTTCTCGTTTTCCTTCCTGTCTTTTCTTTCTCGTTTTCCTTCCTGTCTTTTCTTTCTCGTTTTCCTTCCTTTCTTTTCTTTGTCGTTTTCCTCCCTCTCTTTTCTTTGTCGTTTTCCTCCCTCTCTTTTCTTTGTCGTTTTCCTCCCTCTCTTTTCTTTGTCGTTTTCCTCCCTCTCTTTTCTTTGTCGTTTTCCTCCCTCTCTTTTCTTTGTCGTTTTCCTCCCTCTCTTTTCTTTGTCGTTTTCCTCCCTCTCTTTTCTTTGTCGTTTTCCTCCCTCTCTTTTCTTTGTCGTTTTCCTCCCTCTCTTTTCTTTGTCGTTTTCCTCCCTCTCTTTTCTTTGTCGTTTTCCTCCCTCTCTTTTCTTTGTCGTTTTCCTCCCTCTCTTTTCTTTGTCGTTTTCCTCCCTCTCTTTTCTTTGTCGTTTTCCTCCCTCTCTTTTCTTTGTCGTTTTCCTCCCTCTCTTTTCTTTGTCGTTTTCCTCCCTCTCTTTTCTTTGTCGTTTTCCTCCCTCTCTTTTCTTTGTCGTTTTCCTCCCTCTCTTTTCTTTGTCGTTTTCCTCCCTCTCTTTTCTTTGTCGTTTTCCTCCCTCTCTTTTCTTTGTCGTTTTCCTCCCTCTCTTTTCTTTGTCGTTTTCCTCCCTCTCTTTTCTTTGTCGTTTTCCTCCCTCTCTTTTCTTTGTCGTTTTCCTCCCTCTCTTTTCTTTGTCGTTTTCCTCCCTCTCTTTTCTTTGTCGTTTTCCTCCCTCTCTTTTCTTTGTCGTTTTCCTCCCTCTCTTTTCTTTGTCGTTTTCCTCCCTCTCTTTTCTTTCTCGTTTTCCTCTCTCTCATTTTTCTTTCTTTCTTGTTCCTTTCTTTTTCTATCCCTTTCTTTCTCATTTTCCTTTCATTGTCCTGTAGTTTTCTTACCATATTCTTTTTTCTCTTTCTTTTCCTAATTTGTTGTGTGTAAAGGAGCAAGCTGTGTGTGTGTGTGTGTGTGTGTGTGTGTGTGTGTGTGTGTGTATATATATATATATAAAACCAACAAAATTTTGACACTACAGAATTTGTATATTGCTTTAAATATACAAAAACGCATTCTTTAAAGGATCCTTTTTCGACCATCACTTAAGGGGAATACGTTGGTACCTTCTTAGATAAACAAAAGGAAACAAATTCGTACAATGAAACCCAAGTATATACAGGAGTCTTAAATGAGGAACCACAACTAAACTTGAAATTTATTACTAAAATGAGGTGGAAAAAATAGGAATATGGCAATAAACCAAAGTAAATACAGGGTATGATGGGTAAATTGTCACCATTTTATATTTTTAATTTTGTGCATGCGTGCTGTTTCTTTGTGATTTTGTCAATTACACAGTAGAAGACTCAATTGGGCATCATCTGGGAGAAAAAAGAGTACCATGATGCAATTCATTCTGCCAGAAATTTGGAAATGGCATGTTGTACTTCTTGGCATTCACACCAGAAGCTCCAATATGAATATTTCATAGTGTTTGGGTGTCAATCTGAGGACAGTGCAGAAAGAGTTGGATGAGTGTCATGATGAATATGAAGGTAGGGCAGCTTGAAAAGCTCACTCTGATCATTCTGAATTTGTTGGTGAGGGCCTCTGACTCAACACGGAAACCCACATCAAGTGCCTTGAGGATGTAATGCTGTTCCGGGTCAAGAAGGTGGCTGCTGGAAGATGTGTTCTCTCGCAGAAACTAATGTCCACTTAGCATAGTTACAGTATAAACCACTGGTGGGCTCTGTGGGTGTTGCACAAACACAAAAATGTGCCAAAGCAAGTATCTGCAACAGGGATTGGATAGCTGCCCTAGCAGACAGGCATCCTCGGATACGAGTGGCCAACCTTTGTTTTTATATATATATATATAAAGCATCAAACCGAAAGGAGTGGTGTAAGACTTGTTTCATTAAGTTAAAGGGTTTTGAAGACAGTAGACTGAAGCACTGTGATCAGCTTTGTCAAGCTCTGAAGCAGAAACGCCATCAAAATCCTGCTTTAACAAATTTCATCTGTCAGTGCGGCTTTGTTGCATGTAGCAAGGCTGGGCTAGTATCACACTTAAGAAAGCACAAACGAAATATGTCTTTCCCTTACCTGATTTTCTCCACAATAGCCCCTGCGAGCATGTAAAACAAAAGTCACCATCTAATGCTAACCCTCATTTATCGTTCACAATAGGAAAGTCCACTACACACACACACACACACACACACACACACACACACACACACACACATATATATATATATATATATACATATATATATATATATATATATAATATCAAATATTATTTTTAGTGTATACCTATATTTAAAATAGAGGCGTCCATTTTAAGTTTTAAACAATGTGTATTACATGTATTGGCCTGTATACTCACACTCATATTGTTGAACACTTTTTCAAAAATATGTAAACTTTAACTTATATTTTATAATTGGCCCAGTGGTATGATGCTTGCATTGTATTGTTAACTGTCTGGATTCAATTCTTTGTAGTGGATGTGCACTGCTGATGAGTCCCAAAAATAGGACAAAATGGCCGTCCAGTGCTTTCTGCATTTTGTTGAGGTTTCTTCTAGACTTGATGAATTACTTATAAGTAAGACTCGTACATAGGTATTAACTGAATTTAAGGCCTGTTGGTACAGTTGGTATGACGCTTATGTCATATCATAAACATTCTCTCCATTAACCACCACAAGGACCCATCCCTGCATCCCATCAGAATGTCTGAGGACCAACTTCTCGAGAGTTCCTCTCTGCGGCTGCTCGGTCTCACGCTGTCCGCTGATCTGAGATGGAACAAATACATCGAGTCAATTGCATCATCCACCGCAAGAAAAGTTGGTTCCCTGTACCGAGCCAGGAAATTTTTCTCCCCGGAATCGATCCTCCAAGTCTATAAGTCTACCATTCGACCTTGCATGGAGTATTGCTGCCATTTATGGTCTGGGGCCCCTGCGTGTTGCCTCAGGGTTCTTGATAAGATCCAGAGACGGATATGCAATGTAATTGGCCCTGATCTGTCATCTCGTCTGCAGTCGCTCTCTCACAGACGCGATGTTGCATCGCTCTGCCTTTTCTACAAGTACTTCCACGGTAATTGCTCCGAGGAGTTGCTTTCGCTTGTCCCTAAGCCTCGTGAATTTAAGCGTCCTACGAGGCTGGCATCCCGTTCCCACCCCTTCACCGTTGAAACTGTTAGATGTAGACGTCTTTTCTACTCCAATAGCTTCATGTCTCGCACATCTCGCCTATGGAACTCCCTTCCCTATTACTGTTTCCCTGACAAATACAATCTCCAACGGTTTAAGTGTAGCATCAATCGTCATCTCCAATTGCCTTGATCTATCCACTTCCTGACATCTTTCATTCCTATCTGCTCTCACTCTATATCTCCCGTAACCCCCCTGCCTCGATCGGCCCTCCGTCCTTCTCTTTCTCCACATCCCTTCCTTTACCACTCCTATCTGCTCTTCCTCCAACCCTTCTGTAACCCCATGCGTGATAGTGGCCACCGGCTTTGCTTGGGGTGATACGCTTAAAAAAAAAAAAAAAAAAAAAGTCTGGGTTCAATTCTTGGTAGTGGATGTGCACTGCTGATGAGTCCCAAAAAAGAACAAAATGGCCATCCCGTGCTTTCTGCATTCTGTCGATGATTCTTGTTCTACTCGAAAAATTATTATGTGAAATTGTTCAAATTTCAAAAAAATTTCTAATATATATATACGCAGACATGACAGAATTGAATAGACGCTCACAGAAACCGTTTATTTTGTTAAACAAGTAATTTATACAAATGAAGTAATTATAAATGGTCATAAATTTAATAACTAATACTTGGTTGACATCCCTTTTGCCTTTTTTAATGCAAGGACCCTTCTAGGCATGCTAGCGATGAGTTCACGAATATCATCTTGAGGGATTTCTTGCCATGTTTCACACAATAATCCTAAAAGTTTGGGCTTAGAAGATGACTTCCTGTTCTTTTTGCGTAGTTTGTGTGATTTTCTTTATATATAAAGTGTAACCCAGATATAAGAGACCCAGATATAAGAGAAACCCGGATATAAGAGAGATTGTATCTGGTCCCAAATTGGTGCCTGTGTTAATGTATATATAATAGACCCAACCCGGATATAAGAGACTTCTTCTCCGGTCCCGACAACTCTCTTATATCCGGGTTACACTGTATAAAGAAGTAATGGATTTTTAAACTGTCATATAGAAAGAAAATTTTAGCTACCAACACCGAGGTTTGAGCATGACACTCTGGTCTTATGAATATATTTTCCACCAGGTGTTCATCCTGGGTATGACGATAAACTACATCTGCGTCATAGGTAAGGTGATAAACTACGTCTGACAGCAAGGCCTCTGATCAGGAGATTTTGAGGAGCGTGGAACCACCTCTTAATTGCTGGTGTTCCCAGGTCCACCCTAACCTGGGGTGGTAGCACCTGTTAGGGTCCCAGCTATGGACAAATAGTTAACCCCAATCTGGGGTCAAAACACTCTGAAAGTGCAAAAATAGGTTTTAATACCAGCAATACATTTTTATAAAAAATTATTTACCAGCAATGCATTTTTGAAGAAAAAAATATTACCAGCAATAAAAAAATTCTTGTTGGCATTAAATAACCCATTGAGGTTGATGTGTTATAAAACAAACCAAACTGCCAGGTGTATAAATAGTGGTATCAGGCTATTTACTGTAGTTGACTACAAGTTGACTATTGGTTGATTACTAGTTGATTCCGGTTGATTGTTGAGTGATTATTGAGTGGCTCTTGGGCATTAAGTGAGCCACACTACTACAAAGGTATTCACTGAATTTGTTAACAAGTTTGATTGACTCTTACTTCTTTTGTTCTGTTACGTATTAGTTTGTAATTAAATACTGTTTATTTAACATTTGAAGTCTTGAGTTGTACTTTTTCAGTAGCAGCCATCCGACACGGGTCACAAAATAGAGAAAAACAAATAAGCATACTGTTTAATTGATCGTTGTCCTCATCTTCATTGCCATATTCATGATGTTTCGGCTGTTGTATTCTCCAGCCTTCTTTAGGATCTATCTATATTTCTGAGATGAGGTATTGTAATTATTACATGGTTTGGAATGTTGTCCTCATCTTCATTGCCATATTCATGATGTTTCGGCTGTTGTATTCTCCAGCCTTCTTTAGGATCTATCTATATTTCTGAGATGAGGTATTGTAATTATTTACACTATTTACATGGTTTGGATTGTTGTCTTCATCTTCATTGCCATATTCACAACATTTCAGCTGTTGTACTCTCCAACCTTCTTTACTATAGACAGATCCTGAGGTGAGCTTTTTTAATTATTTACTCTATTTACATTGTTCAAACTGTTGAGGACACATGGCCCAGTGGATAAAAGTGTTAGCTTCATCCAGTGACTTGACTCAAAGAGTTGTGAATTCACAACTGCAAGTGGTCAACAAAAATGTCATATAGAAAGAAAATGACTAACTACCGACACCGAGGTTCGAGCATGACACTCTGGACTTAGGAATATGTTTTCCGCCAGGTGTATAAATAGCGGTGTCAGGTTTCTTACTGTAGTGGACTAAGAGTTGACTATTAGTCAGATTGCAATTGATGATTAGTTGAGTATGA
>OZ038515.1:65792245-65827245 GCA_964036315.1 Acanthosepion esculentum | reverse complement strand
ATTTATATATATATATTTAGTTTATTTTCTTTTTTATGTTGCTGTGTAGGTTGATATATTTATATTTATTTCTATATGTGTATATATGCGTATGGGTTTATGTATATGTGTGCATATATAGGTATATATATGTATATAGGTATATGTGTATGTATATGTGTGTAGGTATACTTTTGTATGTGTCTATCTGTAGTGAAGAATGTGTGTACACATACGTCTATGTATTTTTTATTTTTTTTCACATAGTTATATATTTGTACTCATGTATGTGTACTAATACGTATATAAGTATTTATTAAATAGTGTTATTTTTTATGTGTATATATTTATTTTTCTATCCATTTCTATATATTTTAGTGTCCTTTTTCCTTATGTTGTTCATTGACGAATATTTGTTTTTCTATTCCACCCATATTAAACTTTATCTATTCAACCATTTTTATTTATATATCTTTGCCTGTATAAGTTATATTTTAATAGTATGTTAGAATTCGTTTACTAACACTTTCAAATTTGAATATTTCTTGGTTGGTGTACGTGTGTGTCTTTATCAGTGTATATATGTATAATCGCTTATATGTGCCTTTCATTGTATGTATATGTTATCGTTTTTTTTTAAGGGTCGTGGACACCTATTTCCTGTCTCGTCGCTTTTTTGCATGTTAATATATCTAAATATTTCTACATGCTTGCGTATTATAATCTGATTGTGTATGTATTGTCTTTTGCAAGATTTCACCCTCCCTTGCGCATATCTTCACTTCAAATGTATCTAAGTTGTAATGAGGCTCAGAGCAACATTAGATTTTAACGTTTATTCCAACTTAATTTTTGGCCTTTCAATAAAAACGAAATAAATAACAAAACATATGTATTTTTTCCTCAGTTTTTCTTTTAATTAATTTTATAATTTTTTAAACCTAATATACATTAAATTTAAAATTGGTAATTTTTAATTTTATAGTATAACTTAATATTAGTTAGAATGTATTCTTTTTTTAGTCTAACCCTAACATTAAAGCATTAAATAATTATTATAACCTGAGTTCGATGTCAAGTTTTTTGAATTCTCATATACTTGTATTTTGATTGGTCATTGCAGCTTATATAACAGTGTTTCCCCTAGTGAGGGATGTTTGATTGATTTGAACCTTTTAAAATCCTTTATTCTACATTCAACACCATCACTTGATAAGACACCAGAAGTGTTGAAACAAAATGGCTATTTTTGTAGTGATTTTATAATATATTTGTTATATTTTTCGAATAAATAATTATATATTTATTTTATTACTATTATAAATATTATCTTTTAGTGGTTCCATGTTTGAATAGATGTCAGTTTATTTTGTGCCCAGTAAAATATAATGTTATACTAATAGTGTCCACTAATTTCTTAAAAATATCTTCTAATTCTACTTGTCTTAGTACCTTATGTAACTATCTATTATGCCCCACCAATACCTCATAAATAATGTACTATTCTATTTTGGTTGCATGGAAAGATGGAAAAGACATATCAGAGATGCTACTTGGTTTCAGTGAGAAAATTAATGAATGAATGAAAGGAAGGAAGGAAGATAGGAGTGTTTAATGTCTGTTTCAGTGAAATGGAAAATGTTGTCATTTTCAAACCTTTTCATTTGTACCCCCTTACTTCTTTAAATAAGGACCAGCATTCATATTGATGATTGTTATTGCAATATTTTGTTAAAGTTTTTAGGCTCAAATATTTAATAATGCGATAGGGGAATTTCTCTGAATATTTTATTGTAGAACATGCCATGATCTTATTCAATCATTGATTTAAGAATTAAGATTCATCAGAAAATTCAAATAGGAAAACCATGAAATTTTCATGGGTATTTCTAGTGTGTGTGTGTGTGTAATATATATATATGTGTGTGTGTGTGTGTAGATGTGCAGTTGAAATGCACTGAAACCAAGTTACATCTTTGTAGTGAGTAAAATGGTTTTGTCTATATGATAAAATTATAATATATATATATATATATATATATATATATATATATATATTATAAATTAATAGATTTAAAATATGGTTTTACTGCTACACAGTGATAACCATGTTTCAGAAATGGAAGCTAAAGCCCTTGAATTTAATTTTGTTATTAAACCAAAGACATTTGGGTTATGTTTAGGGATGGGTAGGGATGTATCTTTTAACAAATTCTGACATCCGCTAAATTCATGTCATCTGTGTTTTTTTTTAACGGCAAAAATTCCTAAACATAACCCCGCTTTCAAATGTAACTATTAACTGATACAACAAAAATTAAAAAATTGAACCCTCTACTACCCCTTGTCTAGATGAATGGATTTATCGGTAACCTTGGAAACCCTCAATTATGAATCTTTGCAGTGCCGTTAACAACCGTAAATTTTAAAAAGTAAGTTACTCCAAAATTCGCTTGATGAGGAAATGGAACTAATGTCTTTGGTTTAATAACAAAATTAAATTCAAGGGCTTTAGCTTCCATTTCTGAAACATGGTTATCACTGTGTAGCGGTAAAACCATATTTTAAATCTATTAATTTATAATATTAATGCTCTGTAAATTTAAATTTACATAGAACACTATTGTGTAAAAATAAAAATATCTATAAGAACACCGGATTTTATATCTTACTGTTCTTTCCTTTTTATTTATATATATATATATATATATATATATATATATATATATATAATATGTGTGTGTGTGTGTGTGTAGCATGATGAGTAATTTGTTTTTGTATTTTTATCTTTTTCAGGTACATGAAGCCATTTTTAACTAATAGTCGTCCTTTGTTGACAGAAACCCTGCCAACATGGTGTTTACCAATAGCAAAGTTGCTTACAACAGATGAGCAACTCTCAGAAGTAAGTCAATACTTTGTTGTCTTATTAATATTATATTAATTATTTATTAATATTTTGTTGGTTTCAAATCCAGATGCACTGCTCAAAATAAATATTTTACACAAAATTGATCTATGCCCAAGAACTCTTGTAAATATTTATAATCTTCTTAGAATTTTCATAGATGTTGTCCAGAAAATAATCAGCTGATCACTGTTCTCCTTCGAGGACATTTCTCATTCTTGTTATTGCAGTCAAGCATAATGAAAGTGTTGTATCCTTAAAGAGGTTACAAATAGACAAAGGTGGTACTCAAGTAAATGGAACAGCAACATGTGCGTAGATGAAAGAAAGAGAGGTTTACTGTAAAAGAGAATACACTACTGAAAGACAGGGAATCGGGTGGCAAGCTAGTAATTCCCAAAGCAAGCCCCAGTTATATCCTGTGCTCACTATATATAGCTACTGATGTAGTCAGTCCACAGAGGCGATAGGGAGTGTGGGACATTCCATTACAATACCTCCCCCTAAGCTAATTTTCCCATGAAATTTTGTTCAATACCTTTTCTTTTTGGAGTCAGGACATAATTGTTTGACTTTTTTCCTTTTCCTCGTACTTTTCTGTCTCACCAGCACAAAAGAAAGATGGCATCCATTCCTGGTGCCACTAGTTTGGACAGTTACTTTCATGATGATGTTTTAGTTCTATTAGTTTCAGGGCAAATGGCTTGTAGAACAGCTTTTAATCTTGGGCCCTACATAAAATGAAGATTGCCACACACTAACAATTTTAACATATTTTAAACATTACTTTTCTTCATTTGATGATATGCATGTGTTTGTCTTCATCAGTGTTGCATGCATGTTTTTTTTGTTTGTTTTTTTTCCATGTTGGTGCACCTGGAGACTGCTATACAATTTCACTCTGCATTGCACAGTGTCAAGAATAAATATATAAATAAAAAAAATTAGTTTGGGTTTTGTGGCAACATTAGTGAGTTTATTTTAAGGTCAACTGAAACCTCTGCTGATTGTTTCAATATAAGCATGTTTGCATGAAAATTTTCTTAAGTTTAAATTTTTGGAGTTGAATATGAAAAAAATGACTTTTATTTAATTTTATATTAGTTAATGGGGGTACAATTTTGGCATTAAATAATCCATAGAGGTTGATATGCTGCTAAACAAAATCAACCAACGAAAGGAAAGCAATTCATGAAAAATATCCAGAACTGACCAATCAGAAAGTTGTCTTCTTCCATCAGGACAATGCCAGGCATCATAGCACTTTGGCTAAAATGTCTTACTACACCCAGATTACCGATTATTCTGATCTATAGAAAAACTTTTAGACTAGTTCATCACCCAGAAAGATGTCAAGTTTTGGAATCCTGAAACTACCTCAATGATGGTGAAAGGTAGTTTAACAAAATGACACATGTGGTTGAATAAATCTCTATACAAATATCATCTTTGAAAGTCATTTAAAACATGCAAACACTTTTGTTCCAAAAGTTGTTATATTTTCATACACATTTCACTTACTAAATGTAACAGGCATTTTTTGACAGAGATACCTTGAGAAAACTATATATTTTTAGTCACTCATCACTAACTACAGCCATCTAACTTAGATAGGATAAAAAGTAAAAAATAAATTACAAGCCTGCAAAGTTAAAGAATGTAAAAATAATGCATTTTCTTCTCCTTTTCTGAAAAATATCTTTATTTGTAATTATTCCACTCCAAGCAAGGCAATAAAGTCACTAAGACACATGGGGTTACTGAATGTGAAAGACAATGAGAAAACATTAGTGACAAAAAAAGACAATAAAAGAATCGGATCCAGAAAGACAGAAGATGGTGATTGATGTTGCATTTAAACTTTTGAAGATCATATTTGACAGGAAAGCAAGAAATCAGAAGTGAGTTTCATAGATGAGAAGTGCAACTGAAGACACTATTAGAATAGAAATTAGTTACATCGAGCTGCTTCAACAGTAAAATGATGAGACCTAGCTGCCAATCTAGTACTGCACTTGGTAAAGTCAAGGTACAAATGAGGAAAGTTCATTAGAACAATTGGCATGAAAATATAGAAGAAGCCACTTCTACGATGGTAGGAAAGTGACTGAAGCTGAGATGTTAGGTCTGATAACATTGTAGACTCTTCTTTGTATTTTGTCAAGAATCTTGAGATAGCAGAAGCACCAGATCAGATTGTGGCAGTAATATTTAATGCATGGGTGAATGGTAGATTTATAAACGTACACAGTGGATTCTGATGAGAAATATTATCTAGAAAAACATCTTTCTGAGCAGCAGACCTAACAATAGATTCAATGTAACCATTCCATTTCATGTCAGTAGAAAACGTGAAACCAAGACGGTTCAAAGTTGGCATCAGCCATACTGTTGGAAGGCTTAACTGAGAGTATGAAGAGTATTATGTGATATCTATCCTCCTGTGTGGCAGTGAATGCTGGACAATGTCATCAAAGGTGAAGGACTTGAAGCAACAAAAATGTGGTTCTACAGAAAGATGCTGAGGATATGATGGACCAAACATGTGAGCAACAATAAGGTTTTGGATAAAATGAAACCAAAAAGTAAACATACTTAAAATAAGGAAGATGCAGTTGAAAATTTCTGGGGTATGTAAGAGGAAGGAGGGCTTGGAAAACTTGATACTCAGAGGACAAATTGAAGGGAAAGAGGAAAGCAGAGCATAACATACTTGATGAAATGAATTGTAGAATAGGGTTTGGGAGAAATAACAAAAAAAAAAAAACTTATTAAGAGCACAGGGATATGTGGAGGGCTATGATCGCTTACATCCTGAAGGTACATAGCACATAAAATAAGAAGAATATTTGGAGAGATCAAATTTTCGGAGTCAGTTGATTTCACCCTTATTTTCCATACTATAACTACACACTTATGGTTTCATTTTTCTCACAAACAAATTCAACTTTTGTGAGAATGTTGCATTAAGTAGCTTTATTGCAGTAAACTAAATCTTTATTATACTTCTGGTCCTTAGTATTTTTTTTCAACCACTCTCCTCCTCGAGTCTTCTATTTGAGAAGGTCTCGTTTCGGGAAATTTAAATCAAGTTCTAATCAGCTTCCGCCACGGACTGTAGTTTAAATGTTTTTTTTTTGTTTTTTTTAAGAGATTTTTTCACAGGGCGCAAAGTTAAGAGTAAAAGCATTCCCAGAAAATTATTAATTTTATATTTGAAAATCGAATTCATTTATGTAACAGAAGGGACAAAAGATAGAAGCTTAAGATTACAGCCGAACTTTTGATCCAATTATGGTTATTAACATAAACTATATATATATATATATATATATATATATATATATATATATATATATTTCTTTAAGCAATTGACCTCAAGCAAGGCGGGAGTGCCACTAGCACACAAGGGGTTACAGAGGATTGAGAACAAGAGTAATGAGGCATGTTTGAGGAAAGGATATAGAGAAGGATGGGGAACAAGATCAAGGTATCAGAAAATGTCAATTGACATTACACTTGAATATTTGAAGATTATAGTTATCAGGGAAGCAAACAAGAGGAAGGGAGTTCCACAGGTGGGAAGTGTGAGAGAAGAAGCTGTTACATTTTACCATTTCGACAGTGAAAGGATGGGATTGAGATGCCAGCCTGGTAGCTCACTTAAATTCATGCAGTCTGGAAACCAGTGAAAGTAGCTCGTTGGAACAGTTGCCATGAAAATACTTGTAGAAGCGACAGAGGGAAGCTACGACACGTCTGTGAGAAAGCAACTGTAGACGAGATGCCAGATCAAGACCTATCGCATTGCATATTCGTCTGTAGATTTTGTCAAGGAACTATTGACATACAGCGGGGGCACCAAACCATATATGACAGCAATATTCCATGCACATGGATGCTTGATTTATAAATTTGAAGTATGGACTCAGATGACAAAAATGTTTTGGCATGGCACAGAACCAACTTTCCTTGCAGTAGATGAAACTATTGATTCAGTGTATTTGTTTATCCTCATGTGATCTGACAGCATGAGACCAAGCATATATATATATATATATACATATATATATATATATATATATATATATATATACATATATACATATATATATATATATATATATACATTATATATATATATATATATATATATATATATATATATATATATATATATGAAGAAGGTTGTAATGAACTGCTCTCAGTGTGAACAATTGTTTCTACATTAACATATTTAGCTAATGACAAAAACTGCTGCTTATGTGAAGTGCCACACCTGGTTTCTAATATGCATTCCTCTTGACTGACCAAATCAAACAAAAGTGACATCCAGCCATTTAAATGTTGTTTTTTTTTTTGTTTTTTGTTTAAGAGATTTTTCACAGGACACAAAGAGAAAAAAAGCTTTTCCAGAAAATTATTAATTTATATTTGCAAATTCACTTGACCTGAAGGAACACAATATATAAAAGAAGATGTGTCCAATGTTTGAATATATTCATAAATGAATGGTCACTTGTTGTTTATACAGTTTTCCAACTAAGTTGATTGTGTGTATTATTATATATTAAATATTATATATTATTATATATTAAATATTATATATTATTATATATTAAATATTATATATTATTATATATTAAATATTATTAAATATTATATATTATTATATATTAAATATTATATATTATTATATATCATATATTAAATATTATTAAATATTATATATTATTATATATTATATATTATATATTAAATATTATATATTATATATTAAATAAGTTAACAACTGACTCATTGTTTTTTGTTTTGTTTTTTCAGGGAATTCATAAAGGAGATTCTGACTCTGACACAGACATGATTATTGATCATAGTGAGTCATATGGAGAAAACACCAGCACTGCATCTGGACATGGTGCAGACAGTATGGATAGAAAACCAACTTTACAGGTAATACATCTGATCAGAACATCAAAGTAATATTGTTTCTCTTTTTTAAAATATTACTCACATTCTTAAAAATGTCCTCTCTATAAATTTTTTATTGCATGTAAGCAGATTTCATTTTATCACTGTTCCATTTTTGTTTTTTTTATGTTTAAATTATTCTTGCTTAATTAACAGTTAATTAACCTGATCTAATTTAAAATCATTAATTTTTGTCTTCATTAAACGGGAAGCATCTTTTCAATTTAACTTGCATTGATCTCTGTAAATTTATCATATGGAGGGCTGTTTTGAGTAACAATGTATCGAGCATACAATTATTATATATAGAATAATAAATAGAAAATATTGTAAAGATTTAAATATAGAAAGGAAAATATGTCTATATTTCTGGGATGAGGTATTGCAATTATTTACACTATTTACATTGTTCGGACTGTTATCCTCATCGTCATTGCCATATTCACAACGTTCTGGCCAATTTACACTATGGCCTTCTTCAGGTGATTGGAATTTCGAACTGGACCCTTTATTTCATCCACAGGGGTAGATTGGGAAGAATTCATAGCCCAGTGGATAAGTGTTGGTTGAATCTAGTGACTTGACCCAAAGAGTTCAATACATGGCTGCAGCAAAAGTGAACAAAAACTTGGAGAGTTTAGTTTTTTTTTAAAAAAAAAAGGGGGTAGATAACTGATACTGTGACATCCAGAAGAGGCATGGCACGTGGAAATAGAACAATCTACTTTTGGGTTCAGTTCAAAGTTCCAATCACCTGAAGAAGGCAGGAGCATACAATAGCTGAAACATTGTGAATATGGCAACAAAGATGATGACAACAGTCCAAACAATGTAAATAGTGTAAATAGAAAGGAAAATGTATTCATTCGAATTTTATAGAAGCTGAATTCAACATAATTTACTATTCTGATCTTGGCATATTCTGATAATAAAATTGAACATTCTGATTTGATTCTGATACAAGAATGTACCATTTTGATTTTGGTATATTCTGCTCAGAGAATGTACCATTTTGATTTTGGTATATTCTGCTCAGAGAATGTACCATTTTGATTTTGGTATATTCTGCTCAGAGAATGTACCATTTTGATTTTGGTATATTCTGCTCAGAGAATGTACCATTTTGATTTCGGTATATTCTGATCAGATAATGTACCATTCTGATTTCAGCATGTTCCAATATAATAATTTAGTATTATGATTCTTGCATATTCCATTATCCCAATATAGAAAATAGTTTCAATTAATTTGATTTTACTGAATGGCTTGTCTGAAATGATTACATTGTGCATCAGATGCAAAGGTTCTCATCTAGGTACTGTGTTTGATGTGACTCTCAGATCATTGCTCAGTAGATGCTCCATTGTGACAAAGTTGTGTCACTCTGAACAAATATTCATGAAGAATATATATCATGATACCTTCTGTAATTTTAAGATGTCATCATTCTAAGAGTTGTTCAGATGACTGATTTTATTCTTTTTGTTGCTTTTTTGAGGTCAGAGTAGTTACATGTATAAAATATGGAATCACCTGTATTGCTTCTTTTGCTGTGAATGGGTTAGCCTAATCAGTATGCTTGCCATCATGTCTTATTAAGGGTGTTTTTCAGTGCCCATGTCGTTACAAAATGTAACCCACGGTCAGGGTTTAAAGAAGATTTGACAGCAATACTGTGTAAAAACTGCCCAAGCTCCCTTGGAACTTCCCCTTTTGGGAAAGCCTCAGATGCCGGGCAATAAACCTAGCCCCCTACTGACAGAGAGGTGCTGCCTGGGGGGAAGACCTCCTGGAGTTTGGGCTTAATATTTTTTTAAAAGTTCCCTGGTGTGTGCCAGGTAAGTATCATGCCTTGTTAAGATCTATTCTATAGACAGTATTTGTTACCCCGCATAGCGATTGAACTTACAGCCTCCTGGTAATAAGAACTAATGCTGTGTTGCTCCACACATTCAACCTTTAGTCACATCTAAGCTACCCTTAGAAAATCATTTTTGAGCACCTCGATGTGGTGTAAAGGTTAGCAAGCTTGTCTCGCTTGAATAATTACAATTGAATAGGGAGTTCAATCCTCACTGGGTGCACCATACTTTCAGCCTTGTGCCACATTTAAGCTATGCTTAGAAAATCATTTTGTGTCCCCCCCCCTCCAGGATTCTTCTGGAGAGTTTGACAGTGAAGGAGAAGCATCCCCCCCCCCATTGGAGTAGATACTGCAGTATCTGTTCCATTCCAGAAGCCTTCTCTCCTCCCTTGCATTCCCCCCACCCTTGTGTAACATCTGTTATGTAGCGGTGATATGACCCGTTCAGACATGCTATGACCAACTTAAACCAGTGGCCCGAGTGGAAGCACTCAATGGATCAAGGTAAATTTCAGACAGTCCAGTTGTCTAGTGAATTTTTGTTAGTAATTCAGGACTGAACAGACTTTCTGCTGCCTGGGTAATATCTCTAAAATAATTTAACACTAGGAGACTAATCCAAAAAACCATTAGTTTTATTACCTGGGAGATGTAAGTTCAATCTCTATGCAGAGTAATAAATATTATCCATAGAATAAATTTTATCATGTCTGTTATACTACGAAGAAAAGATCCCACTTCCAGCTGAAAATCCCTTGAAATAACATGTCAAATATTCTTATACAATAAGAATCTTTCAATTTTTATTGCTTGCTTACATTTTATAGCTACTAAAATTTTTCTTTAAAATATTAGCAAACATTTTGTTTCAGTGTCTTTGTGAAGTGCTTCAGTCAATGGTTCAGAGCAGTATATCAAATTCCTTTTCCTAATATATGATTTATATGTATAAAACTACCTCCTATAATCTGTGGTTTTAGAAGTATATTAAACTTGTGTGTGTAGTAAGTGTTCATAATAGTATTTCAAACTTTTCTCCATGCTCTACATTCTTAGCATTTTCATCATCCATGTCTTTAACAGTTTATTAAGTTCTCTCTTTAATACTTAAGTTTTTTAAATGTCACTCTATAATCTATATTCTCTGTGTATTTTAAAGTTCTCTATAATGTGTTTTAGTATGGTTTTGAACATTTCACTCTGTTCTGTATTCCAAGCATTATTTTAAACTTCTCATTATAATAATAATTCTTAGCATTATTTTAAACATCTTCCCTTAATATTTATTCTTATAGTTATTTTAAACCTCTTTCTATATTTATTTTTAGCTTCTTCACTTAATATTTATCCATAGCATTATTTTAAACTTCTTCTCTTAATATTTATCCTTAGTATCATTTTAAACTTCTTCTCTTAATATTTATCCTTAGTATTAATTTAAAGTTCTTCTCTTAATATTTATTCTTAGCATTATTTTAAACTTCTCTTAATATTTATCCTTAGCATCATTTTAAACTTCTTCTCTTAATATTTATTCTTAACATTATTTTAAGCTTCTTCTCTTAATATTTATCCTTAGCATCATTTTAAACTTCTTCTCTTAATATTTATCCTTAGCATCATTTTAAGCTTCTTCTCTTAATATTTATCCATAGCATCATTTTAAACTTCTCTTAATATTTATCCTTAGCATCATTTTAAGCTTCTTCTCTTAATATTTATCCTTAGCATCATTTTAAACTTCTTCTCTTAATATTTATCCTTAGCATCATTTTAAGCTTCTTCTCTTAATATTTATCCGTAGCATCATTTTAAACTTCTTCTCTTAATATTTATCCTTAGCATCATTTTAAGCTTCTTCTCTTAATATTTATCCTTAGCATTATTTTAAACTTCCTCTCTTAATATTTATCCATAGCATCATTTTAAACTTCTTCTCTTAATATTTATCATTAGCATCATTTTAAACTTCTTTTAATATTCATCCGTAGCATCATTTAAAACTTCTTAATATTTATCCTTAGCATTATTTTAAACTTTTTAATATTTATCCTTAGCATTATTTTAAGCTTCTTCTCTTAATATTTATCCTTAGCATCATTTTAAGCTACTTCTCTTAATATTTATCCTTAGCATTATTTTAAGCTTCTTCTCTTAATATTTATCGTTAGCATCATTTTAAGCTTCTTCTCTTAATATTTATCCTTAGCATCATTTTAAACTTCTTCCCTTAATATTTATCCTTAGCATTATTTTAAACTTCTCTTAATATTTATCCTTAGCATTATTTTAAACTTCATCTCTTAATATTTATCCTTAGCATTATTTTAAACTTCGTTTAATATTCATCCATAGCATCATTTTAAACTTCTTCTCTTAATACTTATCCTTAGCATTATTTTAAGCTTCTTCTCTTAATATTTATCCTTAGCATTATTTTAAACTTCTCTTAATATTTATTCTTAGCATTATTTTAAACTTCTTTTAATATTCATCCATAGCATCATTTTAAACTTCTTCTCTTAATACTTATCCTTAGCATTATTTTAAGCTTCTTCTCTTAATATTTATCCTTAGCATCATTTTAAACTTCTTCTCTTAATATTTATCCTTAGCATCATTTTAAGCTTCTTCTCTTAATATTTATCCATAGCATCATTTTAAACTTCTCTTAATATTTATCCTTAGCATCATTTTAAGCTTCTTCTCTTAATATTTATCCTTAGCATCATTTTAAACTTCTTCTCTTAATATTTATCCTTAGCATCATTTTAAGCTTCTTCTCTTAATATTTATCCGTAGCATCATTTTAAACTTCTTCTCTTAATATTTATCCTTAGCATCATTTTAAGCTTCTTCTCTTAATATTTATCCTTAGCATTATTTTAAACTTCCTCTCTTAATATTTATCCATAGCATCATTTTAAACTTCTTCTCTTAATATTTATCATTAGCATCATTTTAAACTTCTTTTAATATTCATCCGTAGCATCATTTAAAACTTCTTAATATTTATCCTTAGCATTATTTTAAACTTTTTAATATTTATCCTTAGCATTATTTTAAGCTTCTTCTCTTAATATTTATCCTTAGCATCATTTTAAGCTACTTCTCTTAATATTTATCCTTAGCATTATTTTAAGCTTCTTCTCTTAATATTTATCGTTAGCATCATTTTAAGCTTCTTCTCTTAATATTTATCCTTAGCATCATTTTAAACTTCTTCACTTAATATTTATCCTTAGCATTATTTTAAACTTCTCTTAATATTTATCCTTAGCATTATTTTAAACTTCATCTCTTAATATTTATCCTTAGCATTATTTTAAACTTCATCTCTTAATATTTATCCTTAGCATTATTTTAAACTTCGTTTAATATTCATCCATAGCATCATTTTAAACTTCTTCTCTTAATACTTATCCTTAGCATTATTTTAAGCTTCTTCTCTTAATATTTATCCTTAGCATTATTTTAAACTTCTCTTAATATTTATTCTTAGCATTATTTTAAACTTCTTTTAATATTCATCCATAGCATCATTTTAAACTTCTTCTCTTAATACTTATCCTTAGCATTATTTTAAGCTTCTTCTCTTACTATTTATCCTTAGCATTATTTTAAGCTTCTTCTCTTACTATTTATCCTTAGCATTATTTTAAGCTTCTTCTCTTAATATTTATCCTTAGCACTATTTTAAACTTCTCTTAATATTTATCCTTAGCATCATTTTAAGCTTCTGCTCTTAATATTTATCCTTAGCATCATTTTAAACTTCTTTTAATATTCATCCTTGGCATTATTTTAAACTTCTTTTAATATTCATCCTTGGCATCATTTAAAACTTCTTAATATTTATCCTTAGCATTATTTTAAACTTTTTAATATTTATCCTTAGCATTATTTTAAACTTCTTCTCTTAATATTTATCCTTAGCATTATTTTAAGCTTTTTCTCTTAATATTTATCGTTAGCATCATTTTAAGCTTCTTCTCTTAATATTTATCCTTAGCATCATTTTAAACTTCTCTTAATATTTATTCTTAGCATTATTTTAAACTTCTTTTAATATTCATCCATAGCATCATTTTAAACTTCTTCTCTTAATACTTATCCTTAGCATTATTTTAAGCTTCTTCTCTTACTATTTATCCTTAGCATTATTTTAAGCTTCTTCTCTTACTATTTATCCTTAGCATTATTTTAAGCTTCTTCTCTTAATATTTATCCTTAGCACTATTTTAAAGTTCTCTTAATATTTATCCTTAGCATCATTTTAAGCTTCTGCTCTTAATATTTATCCTTAGCATCATTTTAAACTTCTTTTAATATTCATCCTTGGCATCATTTAAAACTTCTTAATATTTATCCTTAGCATTATTTTAAACTTTTTAATATTTATCCTTAGCATTATTTTAAACTTCTTCTCTTAATATTTATCCTTAGCATTATTTTAAGCTTTTTCTCTTAATATTTATCGTTAGCATCATTTTAAGCTTCTTCTCTTAATATTTATCCTTAGCATCATTTTAAACTTCTTTTAATATTCATCCATAGCATCATTTTAAACTTCTTAATATTTATCCTTAGCATTATTTTAAACTTCTACTCTTAATATTCATCCTTAGCATCATTTTAAACTTCTTCTCTTAATATCTATCCTTACTATTATTTTAAGCTTCTTCTCTTAATATTTATCCTTAGCATTATTTTTAACTTCTCTTAGTATTTATCCTTATCATTATTTTAAACTTCTTCTCTTAATATTTATTCTTAGCATTATTTTAAACTTCTTTTAATATTTATCCATAGCATCATTTTAAGCTACTTCTCTTAATATTTATTCTTAGCATTATTTTAAACTTCTCTTAATATTTATCCTTGCCATTATTTTAAACTTCTTCTCTTAATATTTATCCATAGCGTCATTTAAGCTTCTTCTCTTAATATTTATCCTTAGCATCATTTTAAACTTCTTTTAATATTTATTCTTAGCTTTATTTTAAACTTCTTTTAATATTCATCCATAGCATCATTTTAAACTTCTTAATATTTATCCTTAGCATTATTTTAAACTTCTTTTAATATTCATCCATAGCATCATTTTAAACTTCTTAATATTTATCCTTAGCATTATTTTAAGCTTCTTCTCTTAATATTTATCCTTAGCATCATTTTAAACTTCTCATAATATTCATCCTTGGCATTATTTTAAACTTCTTTTAATATTCATCCTTGGCATCATTTTAAACTTCTTTTCTTAATATTTATCCTTAGCATCATTTTAAACTTCTTCTCTTAATATTTATCCTGACCATTATTTTAAACTTCTTCTCTTAATATTTATCCATAGCGTCATTTAAGCTTCTTCTCTTAATATTTATCCTTAGCATTATTTTAAACTTCTCTTAATATTTATTCTTAGCATTATTTTAAACTTCTCTTAATATTTATCCTTAGCATCATTTTAAACTTCTTCTCTTAATATTTATCCTTAGCATTATTTTAAACTTCGTTTAATATTCATCCATAGCATCATTTTAAACTTCTTTTAATATTTATCCTTAGCATTATTTTAAGCTTCTTCTCTTAATATTTATCCTTAGCATCATTTTAAACTTCTCATAATATTCATCCTTGGCATTATTTTAAACTTCTTTTAATATTCATCCTTGGCATCGTTTTAAACTTCTTTTCTTAATATTTATCCTTAGCATCATTTTGAACTTCTTCTCTTAATATTTATCCTTAGCATTATTTTAAGCTTCTTTTCTTAATATTTATCCTTAGCATCATTTTAAACTTCTTCTCTTAATATTTATTCTTAGCATTATTTTAAACTTCTTTTAATATTCATCCATAGCATCATTTTAAACTTCTTAATATTTATCCTTAGCATTATTTTAAACTTCTTCTCTTAATATTTATCCTTAGCATTATTTTAAACTTCTCTTAATATTTATTCTTAGCATTATTTTAAACTTCTCTTAATATTTATCCTTAGCATCATTTTAAATTTCTTCTCTTAATATTTATTCTTAGCATTATTTTAAACTTCTTTTAATATTCATCCATAGCATCATTTTAAACTTCTTAATATTTATCCTTAGCATTATTTTAAGCTTCTTCTCTTAATATTTATCCTTAGCATTATTTTAAACTTCTCTTAATATTTATCCTTAGCATCATTTTAAACTTCTTCTCTTAATATTTATTCTTAGCATTGTTTTAAGCTTCTTCTCTTAATATTTATCCTTAGCATTATTTGAAGCTTCTTCCCTTAATATTTATCCTTAGCATTATTTTAAACTTCTTTTAATATTCATCCATAGCATCCTTTTAAACTTCTTCTCTTAATATTTATCCTTAGCATTATTTTAAGCTTCTTCTCTTAATATTTATCCTTAGCATCATTTTAAACTTCTCATAATATTCATCCTTGGCATTATTTTAAACTTCTTTTAATATTCATCCTTGGCATCATTTTAAACTTCTTTTCTTAATATTTATCCTTAGCATCATTTTAAACTTCTTCTCTTAATATTTATCCATAGCGTCATTTAAGCTTCTTCTCTTAATATTTATCCTTAGCATTATTTTAAACTTCTCTTAATATTTATTCTTAGCATTATTTTAAACTTCTCTTAATATTTATCCTTAGCATCATTTTAAACTTCTTCTCTTAATATTTATCCTTAGCATTATTTTAAGCTTCTTTTCTTAATATTTATCCTTAGCATCATTTTAAACTTCTTCTCTTAATATTTATTCTTAGCATTATTTTAAACTTCTTTTAATATTCATCCATAGCATCCTTTTAAACTTCTTCTCTTCATATTTATTCTTAGCATTATTTGAAGCTTCTTCCCTTAATATTTATCCTTAGCATCATTTTAAACTTCTTCTCTTAATATTCATCCTTGGCATCATTTTAAACTTCTTAATATTTATCCTTAGCATTATTTTAAACTTCTTTTAATATTCATCCATAGCATCCTTTTAAACTTCTTCTCTTAATATTTATCCTTAGCATTATTTTAAGCTTCTTCACTTAATATTTATCCTTAGCATCATTTTAAACTTCTCTTAATATTTATTCTTAGCATTATTTGAAGCTTCTTCCCTTAATATTTATACTTAGCATCATTTTAAACTTCTTCTCTTAATATTTATCCATAGCATTATTTTAAACTTCTTTTAATATTCATCCATAGCATTATTTTAAACTTCTTCTCTTAATATTTATCCTTAGCATCATTTTAAACATTTCTTAATATTTAGCCTTAGCATTATTTTAAACTTCTCCACATAATATTTATCATTAGCAGTATTTTCAACTAATCTGTATAATCTTTATTTTTAGCAATACTTTAAAGTTCTTCCTGTAATAAATTTATTAATACGTTAACTTGTACCTTGAATATTTGAACCCTTACATAATACCATTTTTATTTTTGCTAGTTACTATTTGAAATTGCTATATAAGGCAACTTATGCTTTATTTTGGTAATCTACGTTACCTTGGATATTTGAATCCTTATATAATTCCATCCATTAATTTTTTATAAAATCCACACAGATATATTCAGGAGTAAATAAAGGAGTGAAGTAAGAAGTGTCATCTAAAATCCTTGTCTTGGATGAAATGGTTTGCAATGAAGAATATCACAAATGGCGAGACTTTAAATCAGTGGAGCCAGACAGTTATTATGAGATAAATAGAAATAATTACTATGACCATAAGAATAGACACAGATCAAATGAACAGGGGCTGTATTGTTGGTAGTGATGATTGTATAGTACAAGTGTATATATATATATATATATATATATATATATATATATATATATATATATATATATTACACAGCAAAAAATCCAAAATTACTTCATGTATGTATAGCCTATTTCAACCAGCACAACCTTGCACCAGCCTTCTTCAATCCTAGACTGAATTTGTCTTGGAATCAGGGATTTAATTTAGATAGCAGTTGAGGAAAAAATACCAAACCTTCCCAAAATGATGCCTCTGCTAGATAAAAAGCCCAAGTTGGTGGTAAGCGGAGATTGGGAGGCATCCCTCTAAAAAATGGAAAATGTCCGCTGGAATCAACCCCAATGTTAACCTTATGATTCTAAGTTTGGGTTATATGAAGAGTGAGGTGTCGGATTGAAACTAAAAGAAGTGCCGAAAGGGGAGTCTATTTATGACCAAAACCTTTAATCATATATAAAGGAATTTAGGTTCCCACTAGGGAATAGCAAATTACACTAACAACAAATATGTATTGATAATATTAACACTAAATCGTATTTAGACAATTAATATAGATAAAGAATAGATTTAAGGGTTTTGTATTATTAAGGAATGGAGGATTGAAAGGTAAAAAGTTAGTATAAATTATCCATTTATAACTTGAAGGATAGGTTAAATTATTAGGAAAACCCAGGCATACCTGAAATTCTTTGAAAAAAAAAAATTAATCAACAGGTTTGCATAAATTAAGGGACTATTATAAGACAGGATTAATATGAAGAATAGAGTGAAATTGTTAAAGTTAATTATCATTATATATTCAACATTAGTGGGGGTTTGGGAGTTAACAAGTAATAAGGTATGATCTATGTTCTTAAATAAGTTTAAACCTGCTTCTAATGTCTACATTTTAACACTAGTTCGTTCCTTTGATTTAATAGTTTGCATTGATTATTGTATTTTATTATTTTAATTTTTTCCTCTAAACATAGACTGTACCTATCTCTAAGATTCTTAGGAGTATGGGCGAAACCTATAAATTTACAATCTGTCTGGGGGTTTATATATATATATATATATATATAGGAGACGGTGGAGTAATAGATAACGGCTTGGATTGAGGAATCGGAGAGCCGAGTTTGAATTCCAGTCGAATCCATTACATTCACTTAAATGCTAATACCCTTGGGAAAGGTGTGAATCCTCTTCTTCTCCCTCCAACTATGGGTAAATAGCAGGGCAGACTTGGTTCTATAGCCTTGGATGGCAACTGGTCTAGGAGAAGGACAACTCTGAATTCAAAACCTGCGGAGGGTCGTTTGGGGACCTTGTGGCACTTAGTGCACCAGGTCTCTGTATTCGTCCCTTCAAAAAGTGTGGATGGTCCTGCACAAAGCCTTCACCACTATAATCAAATCTCATGTGTCGGCGTTTGGCTCTCAGTTTCTAGGAACTGATCTGCTTGACCCTCATACGTCGAATTCGACGGGAGAGTCGATGAGATATATATATATATATATATATATATATATATATATAGTACAACACTTTAAATATACTGAAAGTGTTTTAACACAGGAAGGGAAGTGCAACACTGAAATCAGAAGGCCCAATGGGAGTACAAAAGATTCCTGCCAAAAGCTAAGCAAAGTATTAAGAAACAAGAAAATTTTGTTAGAAACAGAGGAAAGAGTACTGAATTGTTATGTAACATCAGCCTTTCTATATGCTAGTGAATGCTGGACAATCTCATCACAGATGAAGAAGAAGCTTAAGGCAACAAATGTGGTTCGATAGAAGTGTAGAAGTGAATACCATTGACTGAACATGTGAGCAATGACAAAGTTTTAGAGAAACTGGAAACAAAAAAAACACCCATACTTAATAAATTTAAATAAGATAAGGGGCTTGGAAAATTTGATAGTCACATGACCTACTAAAGACAAGATGGGCAATGGAAAGCAGCATATTCTCTAACAAGTGTGTGTAAATGTCAGAACCAAGCTTAGGAGAGATAGCAAAAATGTTAAAATTACATAAGAGATACAAAGGACAGGAAATTGTGGAGAGCCATGATTGCCAACATTCTGAAAGGACATGGCATATTGAAGAAGTTTACTTTGGTGAGAATGTAAAGAATGTGCTGTAATAATATCTCAATAATCCACAGTGCATTTTTGTCTAATTTCTTACATTTCACCTTTTTAATAACTTTTCTGTTATCACAATTTGGGGATATCTAAAAACAACAATAGCAGCAATAAAAACAAAAGCATTGTGAAACAAAATGAGATTGGCTGAGCTGTATGTGTAGACACAGCAGATGCCAGAAATTCCAAAATTGAAAATTGTAAAAGAAACGAAAATGTTTTTTAATATAGCTTTCCTACATCTAAAGTATTACCTTTCAATGCACAATTGTAATCTACATTTACATTTTATATCTCTTCCTTCACTGATATTTATAAATCTGCCATTCATCTGTGTAATGAATACTATTGGCATATCTGGTCAGATGCTTCTACTGTGCATTTCGTGGTTCTTGATAAAATCCAGAGAAAGGTTTGCAATACAATCAATCCTGATCAGGTATTTCATCTTCAGTCACTTTCTCACTGGTGTAAAGTGGCTTCCCTCTGCCTGTTCTACAAATATTTTCAGAGTAACTGCTCAGATGAGCTATTTTTTCTGGTGCCTCGACTACATGGATTTAACTACTAGATTGGTAACTTGCTCTCACGATTTTACTGTTGAACTTTCTAGATGGAACTGTCATTTCTACTCTAACAGTTTTCTTTTTGCACTTCCCACCTGTGGAACTCCTTTCAGATTTCTTGCTTTTCTAATAACTACACTCACCATCTTCTGTTTTTTTTTTTTTTGAGCCCTGTTCCTTTTTTGCTCTTTCCTCAAACCTCCCCATTTTCAGTCTTCTCATTCATTTTCACCCCCTGTAACCTAGTGGCAGTGTTGCCTTGCTTGGGGGTGAAAGGATAAAAAACAGAATATATATAATTCTGATAATAAGTACACTTTTAATCTAATGAAGTTCTTTTAGAAATGTATTACATAGAGTTGTTTCCTTTTCGTCATTTAATTGCCTAACTTTTTACTGATATAGAGAAGTTTATATATTCTCTCATAATTCTGATTCAAATCAATTCTCTTAGCTTTAGTTGTACCAACAAAGGAATCTTTGTCAAAATACATATCACATCATAAAATCAAAACCATTTTAATAACAAAAATATTTTTCAAAAGCCTTATTCATATATTTAAAATTTAAAAACAAGTTATAAGCTTTTTCATTTTTATTTGTCTTCCCATCCCAATCTCTATATACAGAACTCATATATATATATATATTATAAAATGGACAAAGTCCGACAATTATTTTAAGACATTTTTTATGTTTATACGTTCTTTTTATAGATACAAATATTTAAGTAAATGCTCTGCTTAAACAGTATTAACTACATTTACCAGCCTGAATGTCCAAGAAATTTTCATAGAAAATATGCATCCTCTGACAGGAATCGAATCTGTATCCTATGTGGAACCATCATATAGCCTGACGTGCTTTACCAATTGAGCCACAGAGGAGCATTTTGGTATATAAGAATTGTAGTTTAAAACAGTAAAATTGACCTTGCTAACCAAAATGCTCCTCTGTGGCTGAATTGGTAAAGCACGTCAGGTTATATGACGGTTCCGTATAGGATACAGGTTCGATTCCTGTCGGAGGACGCATATTTTCTATGAAAATTTCTCAGACATTCAGGCTAGTAAATGTCGTTAATACTGTTTATTATAAGCAGAGCATAACGTATAAACATAAAAAATGTCTTATTTATATATATATATATATATATATATATATATATAACATAAAAATGAAACTCAATGAAAAAATAATTGCACATTTTTTATGAAACATTTTAGTATTGACAAGCTCCAAGGAATTTATCCCTAGGAGAAAAATGGCCATAAAAATGGGGTACAATTGAGTTTCATTTTTATGTAATTCAGTTCTATACCTTATAATAAATACATTGATCTCTCTGTTGTGGATCAGTTTTAATATTTTATATTAATAGGATTCACTTGGATTACTTACCCAGAGATTTTTACCTATATATATATATATATATAGTAATGATACAATATGGTAATCCGTATGGAATTTCCAGGAGGATATAGATCCAGGAAGAGTTCTATATCAAAGGACAGAGCAAAATTATCATTAATTAAAAAATATCAAACACTTAAAATCCCACAGAATGTTAAGTGTTTGATATTCTTTAATTAATTAATTATATATATATATATATATATATATATATATATATTCATCCAGCGGTTTAGATCAGGCTGTTTAAAATAAATAATAAGTCTTTGAAGGAGGAAGTCAGTGTATTGATGCTTTTTGTTAGCTTTTTGCTTTAATTTTATTGTTGTTCCTGCTACTAATTTTTACTTACTTTTTGAGGTTCTTGTGGATTTGCCGAGGCTTGATGATGACGAAGTTTTGAGTCTTTAGGTCTCACCCACCATCACCACCACCACCACCGTTCTGTTTTTGTATCCCTCCTATCCTCCATTTCACTGTAAGTGGGACCAAGTAAGCAAGCTCTTAGTATCTGCTGTCACAATTATTACCTAATATTCTTCTGAAGCTTTTGCCACTAACTTTCTTAACATTTGTCATCAGGTTTTCAAAAAAACTAATTTCCCATCTTGCTTAAATTATTACTTTGTACAGTTTAAAAAATCTCTCTCTATATATATATATATATATATACATATATATTTAAGATCAGGTTATTTATTAAACAAATATAAAATGTTTAATATTTCCAAAATGTTTTTTTTTTTACCCTTTAGCATACAAAATGCTCAAACTCACCCTATAAATATCAGCTCTCAAAGTTTTGCTGTTTGCAATTCTTCCTGTGTCCACATATATATTTTGGCAGAGTCAGAGTCACTCACTTGGCATTGGCTCACATCTGAGCATCATCCTCTCTTCTTATTCCCTTTCTCCCCTCTGGTGGAGATGGCTGTGAAGGCCCTGCCTACTCCTGAAGAGTCATGAGCAGGAGTCACAGAGGAATATATGGTGGATGCAACTGGGTGAGTCAGGCCCTCCTGACTGCACATCGCAGATCCTCTTTAAGTTGACAGTTGGACATGAAAGTCTCCATCACCCCCTTGGATGGACCTACACCAGGAAGGTCAATTTGCAGCAACGGTTTCCCAGGTGTCAGGGTTGATGTTGGCCTGTATCAGGGATGTCATCAACTGATCCTTGAAGTGTCGTTTAGGACTTCTGTGTAGCCTCTTTCTGCTGAGTATGTATGGGGCGTGTTATGGTAATTGAACATTGAGAGCCGATATTTACAGCACGGGTTTGGGAGGGTTGAATGCTCAAAGGTTAAAGTATTAATGGTAATGTTTCTAGTAATAAATGAAGCCTTCAAGGTAAAAAAAAACCCTTTATTTTAAAATTGTGAAGGTAAGAGTTTAAAGGGTGTCTTTTTAAATGCATTAAAAATTGCTTTTAACTTGATGAATATAACAAATTATCAATGAAATTATCTCAATTTCTTTTTAATTTCCTTGGCACATCATCATCATCATTACTATAATAGTCATCATCATCATCTTTTGTATGGCAAAATTTGAATTACCATAATTCCCCCATGTATAATATGTCTCATTCATAATACGCACCCCTAAAATTGTGCTGAAAGTGTGGGAAAATGCTTCTACTCATGCATAATACGCACCCCTTGTTTGGTAATCAAACCTTATAAATTATACATCACCAATTTCATTATGGCCAGCAGTTCCTACTCTTATTTTAAAAAATGGTTTTAAACATAGAATAATATTATTCTAATTTAGTTTTATGATAATTCTTATTTTATTTTACATTTGTAAGTATTGTTAGGTACATGTGATTGTATTTGATATCCTTATGGGGTCGCAATCGCTGAATATTAGTGTCAGATTGTTGTATGTTTGTGGTGAGTAGTCATTTCACAACTGAAATCGATCTATGAAATGGCAATTTTTAAAAGATTTTTTTTGTAGCTGTGCATAATATGCACCCCTAATTTTGCTTATTATATTTTAGAAAAAAATGTGTATTATACATGGGGAGTTATGGTATATCTGCTGATGTGCTTTACATTTTAATTAGAACAGCACTGTCTCATATGACAGGCTTTTGAGGGTAATGGTTGTGAGTTCAAATCTTAACAGATGCTTAGTTTTTCTTTCTTATTCATACTACCTGCTTGTCATGGGATGTAAAATATAGATTAAATGAGAAATTAGTCAAGAATGAATAATAATTAATAATAATAATGAGCATTTTAAAATTTTCGGAATTAAATATTTTCCGAAAACTCAGACAAAAAGATATTCAAGTTGCAAAGTAATTTCATTTACTGTTTTTATTTATTCAAAATGGCTTTGTGCAAATAATGCTTGCCTAAATTTAAATGCTTAAAAAAAGGTCAAACAGTCAGGATCATAAACATTGTACACTTCATGTTCATTTCGTTAGCTGCATATAGCATGAGGGTGGGTCAAGAAGTAATGCAATTTTGTTTTATTTTATAATAAAGAAACAACACCATCAAACATATCATATACATCAAGATAGAGCTATACATCACAGATTCACATCCCTACTTCTGAACATAGTTTCCACCTTTTTCAATTTCAGTGGTCCACCTATGAGGGTATGCACGCCAGCTTTGTAAAATTCAGTTGGCTGCTGATGTAGTCAATTCCTTACAGCAGTTTTCACTTCTTCATCATCACTATAACGTTTGCTTCTTGGCACCTCTTTAATTGGACCAAAGAGATGTAAGTCTGAGGGTGTTAAGTCAGGTCATGGCGGGGTGATGAAGAAGTGAAAACTGCTGTAAGGAATTGGTTTCATCAGCAGCCATCTGAGTTTTATGAAGTTCGGAAACATACTCTTATTTGTAGGTTTGAACACTCATTGAAAAAGGTCATATTTAGAAGTAGGGATGTGAACCTGTGATGTATCACTGTATCTTGATGCCTCATATATTTGATTGTATTCCTTACTTATTATATAGTAAAACAAATTGCATTACTTCTTGACTCATCCTTGTATGTGCTTTGCCAGGGCTACACGTTTTTTTTTTAATTCCAAGTTGTTGTTCGAGGCTGAAGAAACCAGTCTGTTCTGTTTATTAACCCATAGCTTGGGAGAGAAGAGATGGATTCATACTTTTCGCATTATATTTGTTCATTAGTGAAAAGTAACAAACTTGACTGGAATTTGAACTTGACCCTCTGATTTCTCATTTCAAGACAGTATTCATTATATAAACTGCACATTCAAAAGAAAAAACAGTTAAAATCTTCAATTAAGACTTCACACTCAGTGAAACCTTGATTAGCCTGTGCTGATGTTCTACCAACAGTGGTGTACCAGGATCAACAAAAAGAAACCACTGAGTTAAAATAATTAGCATCATATATAAAGCCATTACTCTATTGTTTTCCATATTTCATTGCCTGAAGAAACCATTTATTGGTTGAAATGACAGTAGAAGAAAGAGTTGGTGTTTATTATTTTAAATATTGATGTGTATTTGGGCAGCAACCTTTCTTTCATGCATGTTTCATTAAAAACAGTTGACAAACAAGATATAATTAATATTTTATTGAGTTTTTCCCGTAATCTAACATTTTGCTATTTTTCAGAATTGTCCATAGTCTTAATTGTTCTGAGCACTTTCAGCTACTTCTCTAGCCACTGTCAAGGATGTTTTTTAGATGTTGAAATTCTGTTATTTATTAACTTATAACTTCCAAGAACCTTTAAAGAAAATTCTAGTTAATAATACAAGGGTCCTTTTCAGGTCACATTGTCATACACAGCTTGTTATCAGCGAGGCTCTGCTTATTAAACTTTATTCTCCTACTATCA
Organism: Acanthosepion esculentum; assembly: GCA_964036315.1. NCBI lineage: Eukaryota > Metazoa > Mollusca > Cephalopoda > Sepiida > Sepiidae > Acanthosepion > Acanthosepion esculentum. Next base: position 65,801,789 of record OZ038515.1, on the reverse strand, counting down.
ATCTTATACAATTTAGCAAAGGAGGCGGCATTTTAAAGGGTTCTAAAAATAGAAGTCTTGCTCTGATCAACTAGCCACACACAGCATGTGACTGCCAAGAAGCACACAAACCGATCAAACCCCACACTGTAAAATTACTATGTAGCAGCCACACACAGAATTTCACCATCCAAAAACACATCCTTGATAATGGCTAGAGAATTAGCCAATAGCACTTGTAACAATTATAACTATGGACAATTCCTATATTCTTTAACCCCTGAAAAATAGAAAAATGTTAGATTGCTGGATAAACTCAATAAAAGATTTTCCTTGTCGGACGGTTTCAATGAAAGATGCACACACACACACACACACACACATATACACATAATGATGGACTCTCCTGTTGATTTCAATGTATGAGTATCCAACAACCTCATTCAAGTTTTATGTCTTTGTCGAAGGACTTCAAATGTTTCTAGTATTTTGAAATAGTGTGTCAATGGATCTCTAAAGTCAGTTAGAAATTTGGATTAGGCATCTGGCAGTCTCATGAGTCAATAGAATTGTGCCCAGGATGATGTTACTGCTTCCTGTCTCCCCAGTGCACAAGGCCTGGGTAGGTAAATATGGATTCTACCCATACAGTAGGTCCCATTTCTCCATGATATTGGAATGGCCCAATAGAAAGGAAAAGGATTTCAGTTTCATCACAGAATTTGCCAGGTTGTTGCTAAATACAACCTTAGGGTGTGTAGACGTTTCCTTGGGGTATGTAGATGTTTCCTTGGGGTTGATCACCAAAGCCTTTTCAATGGGTGCATATAGCTGAAAAGCAGCAGAGGTTTTAAATCAGTGTTTTCCATTATTTAGATGAGCTATCTCACTGGATTTACAAGCCCTGTCTGTCTGATATATATAAATACAGAAATATACACACCCACACAAAATATATCTGATATATATAAATACAGATATCTGATATATATAAATACAGAAATATACACACCCACACAAAAGCATGAATGCATATATACATAATGGAAATTTAAGAAAAAAATACTTTGAAATGATCCTTATTTATTTTAAGATTTCTTGAAGGTCTTCAAAGATGTTTTTAAAAATTTAGAATTATGTTTCTAAGAATCTGAAGAGTTTCTTATTTTAAGATTTCTTGAAGGTCTTCAAAGATGTTTTTAACAATTTGGAATAGTGTTTCTAAGAATCTGAAGAGTTAGAAATATATTATTTTAAGATTTTTTGGAGGTATTCACAGATAATTTTTGTTTGAATTTCTTGGATGAGGAATTATTTACATTATTTACATGTGAACTATTGTCCTCATATTTGTTGTTTTTATCACAACGTTTCAGCTATTGTACTGTCCAACTTTCATTAGGTTTATGTTTGACATACACCTGATGAAGCTGGAGGGCACAATGGCCAAAATATCTTCAAAGATGTTTTTAACACTTTGGAACAGTATTTTTAGGAAAGGTTGATAATCTGTAAAAAATACACATGAATGAAACAATATTGTTTCTAGGAATCAGAAAATTTAGAAATAATATATTTCTTATTTTAAGATTTCTTCGATATGAGATGTTTCTATATGGTTAGAAATAAGTTTTTTTCATGTAATAATTTCACATAGAATAAGAAAACACCCTTTCTTTTAGTGGCTTGTTTTTTTTTTTTAGGTATACCAATATTTTAACTAGTTCACCTACAATATCAAAAAGAAAAAAATAATTATGATTTTTATAGAAACACTATATTTTAATTTTACAACTGTGTTGTGCTTATCAAACTTTATGTTGTGCTGGATTTTCTTGTTTTTATTTGCAATACTTCCTGAATATTAAACTTGAAAAATATTATATTCATGATTGAATTTTATCAAGTTTAACTTTAAGAATTCTATTGTTTATTATTTGTCAATACACTTAACCAAAATTCTTTTATCTCTCTCTATATATAAAAAAAAAATTCAACATTTTTGTTTTATGTGGACATCTTTGGACTATCCTTATCATGCTTATCTATTATTCTTTCGTGGAAAATTTAGATGAAATGATAAATAGATGTGTAATTAAAATCACGTGACTAAAATTGTTACTGTCTATAAATAATTCTGTTACTGTTAATGTAAAAATAGCATTTAATTCTTAACTCCATGTAAATCACTTCTGACAATGAAATAGTAAAAATATTTTGTTTTTGACTACATGATGAAAAAATTCTGTTCTTCTGAACTTATTTAAATCTATGGACCAAATTCTTTCTCCTTTATTTTTCTTTTTTTTTTTGTTTATCACATAAGTATCTGCTATAATATTTGCTGCACTTGGTTTTAATTCTGTACAACTTAATTGGTATAAAAGGTAATTGAACACAAAACAGCTTGAAAAAGAAACATTTTCAAAACTAATTAAGATTAACATTCTTAATCTGGGGAATGCTTAAAAGTTTTCATTTTTTTTTTTTCAGAATAACATACCTTTTAATAGTAGCAGTTTTCTGTTTAAAGTTTTGTATTTAAATATTTTCTTTGTCGGATTTTTTTTTTTAAGCAATTTTAAGCAAGTTTTGGTCATTAATATTTTTTAATTACAGTGAAAGTAAATAAATTTTATTTTAATAACTTAATTATATTAATTTTTATAATTTTGCTTGTTATAAATATCAGGTCACTGCATAAGTCTGAAATCTGATAGTGATAGATTGAATATTTTCAGAGTCTGTTTATATTTCTGAGATGAGGTATTATGTACAGTATTTACATTAGTCAGACTATTGTCCTCATCTTTGTCACCATATTTGTCACAACGTTTCAGCCGTTGTACGCTCCGGCCTTCTTCAGGTGGTTGGAATTTCGAACCGAACCCTTTATTTCGATCACTGGGGTAGACTGTTCTAGTTCCACGAGCCATGTTTGATGGATGTCAGTTATCAGTTATCTCCTGCGAATTTTCCCTCTGAAAGTTCTCCACTGCCTTAACCGGGTATTGAACTCACACTCTTTGGGTCTGTCACTGGATCTAACCAATATAGTAGCAAGAGGCTTGCAGTGTTATGTCTGTGGGGAAAGGGGTTATAGAGTGGAAAATAATTTATCACCTACAAGGACTGGGTAGCTCTTGATCATATATGGCAGCAGTACTTTATTTTTATTTTTAGCCTGATCTGGCTCTTGCAAAGGTAGAGGATAGCAGGAGGAGTCAGGTACTTACTGGACTGGTACAGAATATTGACCATTTTCCAGCATCTTTAACAATGGATCATATGTACAGGTTTCACTGAAGTTTGGATTGAGTCTCAATCGGTGCTCAAGGCATGGGGCCTTCCTGAGAGGATACCTGTTCTTCACAATAGATGAAAATTCAGGATCCACTCAGTGATGATAGAATGTTGTGAGCTTGGTTTATTTATATATAAATATATATATTATTTGTATATCAACCTCAATGGGTTATTTAATGCCAACAAAATTTTTATTTCTGGTAATATTTTTTCTTCAAAAATGTATAGCTGGTAATATCTTTTTTTTTTTTTTTTTTTTTTCAAAAATGTATTGCTGGTAATAAATATATTTTACAAATTATTTCTGGTATTAAAACCTATTTTTACATTTACATAGTGTTTTGACCACAGTTTGGCAGGGGGCGATAACTATTTGCTCATAATTGAGACCCTAACAGGTGCTACCACTCCAGGTCAGGGTGGACCTGGGAACACCAGCAATTTAGAGGTGGTTCCATGTTGCTCAAAACCTCCTGATCAGTGGCCTTGCTGTTGGACGTAGTTTATCGTCATTACCCAGGACGCGTATGTAGTTTATAGTCATACTCGGGACAGGTTGAGTTTAGCTTTTGAGGCATTGAATGTGATCAGAGCCAGTTTTCCCCCCCTTTTAGCTTTTAAAAATAGGTCAGAGTAGATGTCAGATGCCAAGCTCTGGTCATTTAGAGTTTTGAGGGTGTGGCTGTTGGAACTATTAAGAGTCATAAAAACAGGATTAACAAATAACTGCTGGCTGCTTGAAATGAAAGTTGTCTTGAATGGCCACTCCTCTCGATGTTTTTGCATTAATGCTGATGTTCACAGGGCTCTAACCGTGTACTAACAATTATTCCTAACTTTCATAAATGACTTTTCTGATGTCATCAGTTCTCATCTCAGTATCTCTGCTGATGACACAACTATTTACTCCTGTCTTAATAGCATCTATGGTTGTTTTGATAAACTCAAATTGGCAGCTAATCTCAAAAATGACCTACAATCTGTTGTTAGTTGGGGCATGGGGTGGCTTGATAATTTTACCACCTCCAAAATGAAACTGCTCTCTTTAATCATCTGTGATAATCCTTTTTACCTTCCATCAGCATGGCTGGTGCTAACCCCCAGGAAAGAGGCTCATTGTGCCTTCTCAGACTCATGTTTACTGCTGACATGAAGTGGAAAGAGTATATTGAATCAACTGCTAAGTCTGCAGCTAAGAATGTTGGTTCACTTTGTCATGATAGACAATTTTCCTCTCCTGAATTTATTTTACATATTTATAAGTCTACCATTCATCTATGCATTGAATATTGCTGCCACATCTGGTCTGGTGCTTCTGCTATGTATTTAGAGATTCCTGATAAAATCCAAAGAAGAATCTGCAATGTTATTGGTCCTCAAACTCAATGAGGATGGTAGCTAACTGCCAGGAGAGTGACTCATTGTGCCTTCTTGAATAAACGTTTACTGCTGACATGAAGTGGAAAGATTATATTGAATCAATTGCTAAGTCTGCAGCTAAGAATGTTGGTTCACTATGTCATGATAGACAATTTTTTTTTGCCAGAATCCATCTTACATATTTATAAGTCTACCATTCATCCATGCTTTGAATATTGCTGCCACATTTGATCTGGTGCTCCCGCTGTATATTTAGAGATTCTTGATAAAATCCAAAGAAGAATTTGCAATGTTATTCGTCCTGACCTGACCTCTTGGCTTCAGTCACTTTCCCACCACTGTAACATAGCTTCCCTGTGCCTTTTCCATAATTGCTTTCATGGTGATTGTTCTGATGAACTTTCCTCCATGGTAACTAAACTTTATGAATTTAAGGGCAGTACTAGATTTGTGGCAAGGTCTCATCATTTTACAGTTGAAATCGATAGATGTAACCGTAAGTTCTATGTTAAGTTTCTTCTATAAAACTTCTTGTCTGTGGAACTCTCTTCCATTTTCTTGCTTTCCAGTCAACTTTGATCTTTGAAACTTCAAATGCATTCTCCATTGTTATCTTCTGTCTTCTTAATTCTTGTTTTTTGTTGCTTTCTCACCTTAATAGTATATTTTTCTCATATTCCCTAACACTCAGTAACCCTTTACATTAGTGACTTTATTGCCTTGCTTGGGGTGATATGATTATAAAAAGAAAAAGCCAAGAAATTATCCTTTTGTCTATACAAATAGTAAAAAAAAAAAATACAGTAGTAAATACTGTATGTTGGTCTGCAGTTGAAGATTCATTATGGAATTCACTTGACTCACTTCTAGCAGTTGACTACTATTTTTACGCGCTGCTGGCAAATCTTATATGTGTTGTTCATGTCCTAAGTATTATCATTCATTACCAACCTTCGTATGATTATTTTATTCAGTAACCTTCCCTAGGTTACAACATACCATAGTCTACTTCAGATTCTCTATGATGTCAAGTGGATAGGTTGCGACCCTGATTTTTATCAATTTTTTCTTTTTTGTGTGGCCTATTCTTGAGTATATATTGTAAGTAATTTAATTATGAAAGTTCTAAATTTTCTTAATGCCCAGCTACTGGGTGCCCCTCTCAGAAGGAACTGACTTTTTTTATTGCCCTTGCTTTAAACTTGGTTTCATATTCTATTCCAGTGGGCATATTGATAAATCCCTTGATAAAATCTTATATAAAATGTAGTTTTATTATGCTCAGTAAATACTGTATCTTGGTCTGCAGTTGGAGATTCATTATGGAATTCACTTGACTCACTTCAGGCAGTTGACTACTACTTCTACGTGCTGCTGGCGAATCTTACATGTTGTTCCTGTCCTAAGTATTATCATTCATTACCAACCTTCATTTGATGATTCTATTCAGTATCATTTCCTAGGTTACAACAGTTTACCTACCTACTTATGAGATGACCTGATAGTTTATCTTCAGGCTTTGTTTTATTTTATAATTAATTTTTCAATTTATGGACTGTTATCACTGTAAGTTTAAAATTTTGCTTGTATCTTCCTGGGCTTAAGATCATATCACATTGAAACACTGATTTTCGTATGATCACCGAAGTTAAGCAATGCTGAGCCTGGTCACAACCTAGATGGTTAACAGCTTGGGAATAACAGATGTTGTAAGCTTGAATGTGCAGGTGGTGTAATGGACAATGGCTCCAAATTGAAAATTGGAGAGCTGAGTTCTAATTCCATTCGTGTTTGTTATATTCACTTAGGTGCAAATACTCTTGGAAGAGGTATGGATCCACCACTTCTCCCTCCAGCTATAGGTTAATTAGTATGACTTGTATCAACAAATCATTATCTCCAAAAACTTCTTACAATCTAAAAAATATTTTCTGGCTTTTCTGTAAAAATATTTTCTGGATTTTCTGTAAAAGAGTTGATAAGCTGTTAAAAAAACAAATCAATCAATTGTATCTTTCTGATTGTTTAAAAATTGTAGAGATTTATAATTTTATTTTCAGATATTCTTTTACTTGCTTTTATTCTTAAAATATCTTTTAAATGTCAGTTTAGTTTGTTCTGGTCAGATTATGTGTGCCTGTTTTGAGCATAGAAAGTTTATTATAGGGATCTTCGTGTTTAGGTGGCCACCACTGGCAAATCTTTACTCATCTTATGAAAGAAGATTTTAAAATGAATAAATTTTATAATAATTTTAATTATTTTTCTAAATTTTGATGCATATTATGCAATCATTATAGTGTTGGTATATATTTAAAAAAAAAAAACTTTTTATTCAGACTGGCTTTTTTGTAAATATTTTAATCAGTAACAATGCCTTTTACATCTTCTTCTTTGTGCCTTGTCTCTTCAGGACATTGGTGATTGTGACTCTCCGCAATATACTGAAATACTACATGACAGAATTCTATGATTTATTTATATCCCGTTTTTTTTTCTTTTTTTTTTTTTCAGATTTTTTTCTTTTTTTTTTTTTTCAGATTTTTTTCTTAATCTGCAGGCAATGATTTGTCTGTAAATTCTTCTTTTAGAAGAATTATTATGATTTTTTTTTTTAATCCTAAAATGTGTCATTTTAAAAGATTATTTGTATAGATTGATAAAAAAAAAACAAATGTTTATATAAAAGTACAGTTTTAAGCTTTTGGCATTTTAAATATAGCATCTTTTTTTTTTTTTATAACAAGTGATATTTATACTATAGATTTTACAATTACTCTGAATCTTCCAGGTATTTTTTTAATTGTTATGATGAATTTAATAACTTATCAATTTCTAAAATAGCATTTTCTGAATTTCTCTCAGATTGTGCTTAAATGTTTAGCAGGGAATGCTGAGAACTTGGCCCTGTCCCACTTCCCAAAATGTGACCAAGTGATCAAACTTCAAAATTTTGAGGGAATGCCTTCTTATTCAGGCTGAGAACTTTTCAGCACCCATCCCCACATATTCTGACTTTTATCCTCATCTTGGTTGTTATAGTAACATGTTGAATTTTGTACTTCCCTCCACCCTTTTTTTCAAGTCTCTATCATACTCAGTTACCCTTCTTGGAATTCTTTTTACCCAAACAATTTATCCAACACATACAGCTAGTTTATTTTCATCCTGTTGCCCACAATATACTATATCTCGTATCAGTTAATTCTTCTCGGTTCGTCTTTGTGATGTCACTGTGACTTTTACTCTTTAATCAGAATGTATGATTTCCATTTCTTGGCATCAACATTGCACCCATGACCTGTAGAACAATGGCCTCATGATAAAAGTGATCATGTGAATATTGTTCAAAAACAGTTATTCAAAAAACATATATTCAAATTATAAATTGTTTGAAAGAAAATTAATCAAAGTATTATTATACTAAATGATTATTAATTGAAATGCAAAAATCTTTATTGCAATAAAAAAAATAAAAATTAAGAGGAAATACAAAAATGATTATTCGAAATACAAATATCATTGATAAAACACTTTAGTAAGAAAAAATCCTTATTTACATTATTCGGACTATTGTCCTCATCTTTGTCACCATATTTATTACAACGTTTCGGCCGTTGTACGCTCCGGCTTTCTTCAGGTGGTTGGAATGTTGAACCGAACCCTTTCTAGACAGATACTGAAAAAATCCTTATAACCTTATGTTATATGATACTGAATGCAAATAGTCAAATACTAAAGAGTACTCATTAAAGGATGCCACTAATTTTTAAGTTTTCCATTTATGTTGCGGTATTTCTTGATGCTCATGATATTTTGGCAACCTGCTCTTATTTTTGCAATATGAATTTCTTGCAAGTCCTGTTCTCTTTTAAGATCATCTAATAATTTCTATATTGTGGGATGATGGGATGATGCTTGCTGCAAAAAAGCCCTGTGCCATCCTTGAAGGGCATTATTAGATCTAGTTAAATCAGCATTGACTCTTTCAAAACAAGGCCGCATACATATTTCAAATAATTATCATTTAGCATAATTGTAATTTTGATTAATTTTCATTCAAACAATTTACAATTCAAATAAATGTTTTACAAATAATTGTTTTTGAATACTTTTCTCAGTACGAATAAAAATATTGTTTAAGTACATCTACTTACTTGGTTGTTGTGGTTCAATTTCTGTACCAAGCAGAAGTAGTCCTATATTCTGGTTGAACTGATAAAAGCAGGTGTGAAGGTTTATCACTTGGTTCATTTTTAGGATCAAGTTTCTGGTTTCTTCTAAAGCCTACTTTGTATCTCTAATATCTCCACCTGAACTCTGAAATTTTATTCACTAACTATTTATATTTTTCCTGTCTATGGTAATATATTTGGTCGATTTGTCAAGAAGGTGACTGCTTGATGATATCAGTCTAGTGGAGACAATCCTAGCATGCTGCATATTTAGAAAAGGCATGAAAACTACACCATGAGTTGACCCATTCCTTGTGACTGAAATTGGATAGACAGAACTCATTGGCAGCCGTTTTTGTTTGTTCTAGCACAAAGTCGCAAGTCGTGACTGAGGGTTTGAGCATGCTGGCCTTATACAGATTGTTGATCACGCTAATTAATGTAGCCTCTTCCAGAAACTGTAACTAATGTCTGCTCAGCATAGAGTATAAACCACATGTGGGTATTGCGGGTGTTGAACAAACACAAATGTACCTGAGCAGGTGTCTGCAACAGGTATTGGCTAGCCACCCTAGTAGACAGACATCCTTGGATATGAGTGACCAGTCATTTTTTTTCTATGATAATATTAGCTGCTAATATTATCATAGAAAAAAAATGGCTGGTCAGCTGACAGTTTAGATAATTCTGAACAGGTTTAGTGT
>OZ038515.1:65702245-65787245 GCA_964036315.1 Acanthosepion esculentum | reverse complement strand
CAAGAGTTTGTTTTTGAACAGAAGTGGGTTAAACTGTTCACATCATTTCAGATGGAAGCATGCGCCTGGTTCTATGGCAGCACCTTTCTAATTGCACTAAGTGAGGTGGGGGCCAGTGTAATATCAACGCCAGCTTGACAGTGGTGGTGAGGACAGGACAATTTTTGTTCTTGGCCCATATGTATATGTATGGGCTCCTCGCATAAAAATTACCCATGTGTCACATCCTGCCTTAATGCATACATAGATATCAGCACTAGAATGTGAGAAAGTTCTTAGTTCAACTTTGGTGATTTTTCGAAGCCTAGTTTAGATGTGACACAAAGCTGAAAGTATGGGGGACCCAGTGAGGATCAAACTCACTACTCAGTCATAACTGTTCTACTGAGACAAGCTTGTTAACCATTATGCCACATCAAGGTGTCCTGGTTCTCAGTTCAACTACGAAGGGATTCTAAAAAAAATGTTCAGGTTTTGGGAAGTGGGTTAGGCTGAGAACTTTTTAGGACACCTCATATAGGGATACATTTTATTTATTATATATATATATATAACAATATGGGTTATTGCTTTTAAAAAATTCAGTTCTATAAAATCCAGCACAAATGTTTTGAATATTTTGTAATAATTTTGCTCAGAGCTTTATACAGTTTTACAATCTCTGAACATGAAAAGATTTTTTTATTTTTGGAGCATTTTGGCTTTAGACTAATGTTTTTTAGTTTTTTTTTTTATTTATTTTTCTATCAGAATTTAGGTTGTATATTGAATTGTATTTGTATATCGTTATTTGTTTTATTTATTTTTTGTTGTTTTGTTTTTACTTTCATATTTTCATCAAGAAACAAAACTTTCTATTGACCCAATAACTTTTTTTTTTTTTTTTTAAATTTCAGCTAAATCAGAAATAAAGGTATAGATATATTACATGCCAACTTTTATTTTGTCAGCTATTTGGAGTGAGTTGTTTTTGTTTTTTTAACTGGGTTTTTATCCTGCCATGTTTTTTTAATCATTTTATTTTATTTTTTGTTTTGGTTTATATTTCATTATCATATTTTTATAATTTCTCATCATGCGATACCTTGCCTGCAGGTTATAGAACTGTTATATTATTAGGTTGTTACATAAATTTGTTCATTTTTAATACTTATTATTTATTAATAGTTACGATGAATCATTAAACAATGTATTCAACTTCATTGTTTATGACATCCTGCTAACGATCCACTGTCCACTGTCTTGATGATAGAGATCAATAGGGTTTTGACTATAAAAATTCATCAAGCCACTTTTTATGTTCCATTTTGACGTTGAACAAAACACCCCTGAAATTGCTAGAATGCAACTGAAAAACTTGGTAGTCTGAAGGGACTAAATCAGGAGAATATGATGGATGTGGCAGAACTTCCCAGCTGAACTATTTAATTGCATGTTTGGTCATTTTAGGGAGAAGGGGGAAAACATTGCCTTGTTGAATAATCACACTATATCGCCAGTCAGGTCTTTTCAGGTGAATTTCCTCTTTGATCCTCTGTTCATTTGTTCACCAGACAGCTTTTCCCTTTTAAGCATTTCATAATAAAACTAGCACTGTGCCACTCTGTTGGTACTGAGGTCAATTCTGTATACGGCACAAATATCTTGAACAGCTTTGTCAGCTAGATTAAAAGCAAAGATGTTGAACCTGCTCATTCTTGTCGACTTGGCATTCCATCTCAAAGGGGTTTCTAATCTGAAATAAAATTTCAATAACATTAGACAATTTAACAGGATGACCAGAGTTACTTCTTCCTTATGGGCTATATCTTTTCAGGATATAGGTGAGCATAGGCTCTCCAAAACTCCCTGTCCCTTGGAGCTCTTAATAAACCTTGACCTTCTGCTATTTCTCCCAGGCCCTCTTTCACCATCCATTTATTCAAGCTCATCAAGTATATCTTCCTCTCTCTTGCTCTCTATCTGTGCTATGAGTATCAGATTTTCCAAGCCCTCCTTCCTCATTATGTACCCTAAAGACCTCAACTGTCTCTTCCTGATGTTAAGTTTTAGTTTCTTTTTGTTTCCATTTTCTCCCAAACTTTATTGTTACTCACATGTTTGGCCCACGGTATCCTCATCAACCTTCTGTAGAATCACACGTCTCCTCTTTATCTTTGAAGAGATCATCCAGCACTCACTGCCATACAAGAAGACAGACATCACATAGCAATTTAGTACTCTCTTCCTTGTTTCTAGCAAAGTTTTTCTATTTCGCTTCCTTGGCTACCACAATATGCCTTCAGATCTGAATGTCTTTTAAGGAGTAAAACAAAACGCTATGATAGATTATTCTTCAAGATTATTTGCTAAAAATCAGGAAAAAAAAATGAATTTATGTAACAACCTAATATTTAGCAATTTAAAAATTGGATGAATCTATTTTATTTTCATATAATTTTATTACTTATTCCTAGAAAACAAGGTGGAATATTAAGTAACTGCAAATGGTCAGAATGTGAGAATTAAAATAACCTGACAATATTCCTTAGTTTGCCACCAAAATCTACATTAAATTAATACATTGTGATATGAGATCAATAAGTTCAGAGTCTAACAATGAAAAAAGCTATTTTACAAACAAAAAAGTTGTTTTTTTAAAAACATAATCAATTTCATTGTCAATGCACTTAAACCAATGCTTCTCTTTTAATCATATAAATTGACCATTATACAGTAAATATTTAATTTCAAAATTCAGTTAACAACGGTATTAGATTACAGACTTACTGACCCATATTCATATTTAGTGAAATTTCACAAGTTGAAAGAATCTAAATATTTATTGTCAGAATTACTGTTTCCATAACGTTTGAAGTTAGATTATTTTATATTTTAGGTTGATGCTAAAGTTCTCAGCACAATATTAGGGAAATCTTAGAAGTGTCTTTGACACTTATTGAGATCTATCAAAATCGGCCAACTTTAGTATGTCATTTATAAGTCTTATAAAAAAATTAAACTCTGCAGTTTCCTGATGAATCTTTTGAAAGGAGCATTGGCCATCATTTAAAAATTTGTGTGGGGTGTAGCATAGGCAGGAAACATGCCTTTGTCGGCATCAGGAGCGTGTTGATCAGGGATGGGTAGCGGCAGTTAGTTGCCAGGAGGTTGGTTTTGTTTGGTGGTGCGGATTGGGGGCCGGTGTGGTTTCTGCTTGTAGTGGCAGTTGTGGTTCGGGGCGTGGGTTTTCGCCTGTGCTCTTTTTCCACGGCTGTTGACACTGCTAGTGATGGGCGTCTTTGTCATGCTCTTGTTTTCTTCTCCATTGGGTGGGCTTCCATCTCTTCGGTGGGCCAGCATACTTTGCTCGTCCTGATTTTTCCGGCCTTCACCGTGACCAGCGTCATTCAATGTCATTGAACCTGAAATACCGCCACTTCCATTGTTTCCTCACTCACCCGATGAAAAATGGGACTGTCGCGGCGAAAGTGGTACGGCAGGGAGTTCTCACTTCCTTCCGCCGCCTACCCGTGCCCGATTCCGCTGGCGCTTGCTGTCTTCATCCCATCATCCTTTTCCTCTTTTTCTCTGTCCGTCCCGAACCAGTCCCCCGATTTTCCTGTCACCAGGAGATGATGAGGCTCAGACATTTGTGACGGGGGAAAAAAATTCTCTATTTACAATTATAAATATGGATCTTTCAAGGCAAGAAAGTAGTACCTCTTTACTTTGAAAAATGAGACAATGCAATTTCTTTATCTTCATTGTGTTAATTTTGGATAAATTACTGACAATAAAAAAATGGATTCGTCCACATGTGGCATATTTTCCAGGCCAGTCACATTCAGGCAATCACTTTTTTTTCTTTACAACAAAATGTTGAAAAGTTCCCATATGGAGTCATGGAATAAATCTGTAATCATTCTTTTATGATGGCATACACAGTTTAACGGAAAGGTCATAGAGATTCATGCATGATGCTGTTACTGCTAAATCTCATTCCATGAGAACTTCCTTGTCCGTCCAGCTCTCAAGGTCTTGTTAGTGTGTCAGAACATACTCTAGCACCAGATTAATCTACTGGATATCTTAGGAGATGACATCCTTCCAGCAGCCTCAATTTTTTTCTTCCCACTCTGCCACTCTTTTTTTTTTTTTCTTCGTACTCTGCCTCTTTTTTTTTCTTCGTACTCTGCCTCTTTTTTTTTCTTCGTACTCTGCCTCTTTTTTTTTCTTCGTACTCTGCCTCTTTTTATTTTCTTCCTCCTCTGCCTCTCTTTTTTTTCCCACTCTGCCTCTCTTTTTTTTTCTCCCTACTCTGCCTCTCTTTTTTTCTTCCTCCTCTGCCTCTCTTTTTTTTCTCCCTACTCTGCCTCTCTTTTTTTTCCTCCTACTCTGCCTCTCTTTTTTTTCCCACTCTGCCTCTCTTTTTTTCTCCCTACTCTGCCTCTCTTTTTTTCTTCCTCCTCTGCCTCTCTTTTTTTTCTCCCTACTCTGCCTCTCTTTTTTTTCTCCCTACTCTGCCACTCTTTTTTTTCTCCCTACTCTGCCTCTCTTTTTTTCCTCCCTACTCTGCCTCTCTTCTTTTTCTCCCTACTCTGCCTCTCATGTTTTTCCTCCTACTCTGCCTCTCTTTTTTTCTCCCTACTCTGCCTCTCTTTTTTTTCTTCCTCCTATGCCTCTCTTTTTTTCCTCCCTACTCTGCCTCTCTTTTTTTTCCTCCCTACTCTGCCTCTCTTTTTTTCCTCCCTACTCTGCCTCTCTTTTTTTTCTTCCTCCTCTGCCTCTCTTTTTTTTCTCCCTACTCTGCCTCTCTTTTTTTTCTTCCTCCTCTGCCTCTCTTTTTTTCCTCCCTACTCTGCCTCTCTTTTTTTTCCTCCTACTCTGCCTCTCTTTTTTTTCCTCCTACTCTGCCTCTCTTTTTTTTCTCCCTACTCTGCCTCTCTTTTTTTCTCCCTACTCTGCCTCTCTTTTTTTTCTTCCTCCTCTGCCTCTCTTTTTTTTCTTCCTCCTCTGCCTCTCTTTTTTTCCTCCCTACTCTGCCTCTCTTTTTTTCCTCCCTACTCTGCCTCTCTTTTTTTCCTCCCTACTCTGCCTCTCTTTTTTTCCTCCCTACTCTGCCTCTCTTTTTTTTCTTCCTCCTCTGCCTCTCTTTTTTTTCTTCCTCCTCTGCCTCTCTTTTTTTTCTCCCTACTCTGCCTCTCTTTTTTTTCTTCCTCCTCTGCCTCTCTTTTTTTCCTCCCTACTCTGCCTCTCTTTTTTTTCCTCCTACTCTGCCTCTCTTTTTTTTCCTCCTACTCTGCCTCTCTTTTTTTTCTCCCTACTCTGCCTCTCTTTTTTTCTCCCTACTCTGCCTCTCTTTTTTTTCTTCCTCCTCTGCCTCTCTTTTTTTTCTTCCTCCTCTGCCTCTCTTTTTTTCCTCCCTACTCTGCCTCTCTTTTTTTCCTCCCTACTCTGCCTCTCTTTTTTTCCTCCCTACTCTGCCTCTCTTTTTTTCCTCCCTACTCTGCCTCTCTTTTTTTTCTCCCTACTCTGCCTCTCTTTTTTTCTCCCTACTCTGCCTCTCTTTTTTTTCTCCCTACTCTGCCTCTCTTTTTTTCCTCCCTACTCTGCCTCTCTTTTTTTTCTCCCTACTCTGCCTCTCTTTTTTTCTTCCTACTCTCCCTCTCTTTTTTTTCTCCCTACTCTGCCTCTCTTTTTTTCCTCCCTACTCTGCCTCTCTTTTTTTTCTGCCTACTCTGCCTCTCTTTTTTTTCTTCCTCCTCTGCCTCTCTTTTTTTTCTCCCTACTCTGCCTCTCTTTTTTTTCTTCCTACTCTGCCTCTCTTTTTTTTCTTCCTACTCTGCCTCTCTTTTTTTCCTCCCTACTCTGCCTCTCATTTTTTTCCTCCTACTCTGCCTCTCTTTTTTTCTCCCTACTCTGCCTCTCTTTTTTTTCTTCCTCCTCTGCCTCTCTTTTTTTCCTCCCTACTCTGCCTCTCTTTTTTTCCTCCCTACTCTGCCTCTCTTTTTTTTCTCCCTACTCTGCCTCTCTTTTTTTTCTTCCTCCTCTGCCTCTCTTTTTTTCCTCCCTACTCTGCCTCTCTTTTTTTTCCTCCTACTCTGCCTCTCTTTTTTTCCTCCCTACTCTGCCTCTCTTTTTTTCTCCCTACTCTGCCTCTCTTTTTTCTCCCTACTCTGCCTCTCTTTTTTTTCTTCCTCCTCTGCCTCTCTTTTTTTCCTCCCTCCTCTGCCTCTCTTTTTTTCCTCCCTACTCTGCCTCTCTTTTTTTCTTCCTACTCTCCCTCTCTTTTTTTTCCTCCCTACTCTGCCTCTCTTTTTTTTCTCCCTACTCTGCCTCTCTTTTTTTCCTCCCTACTCTGCCTCTCTTTTTTTTCTCCCTACTCTGCCTCTCTTTTTTTCCTCCCTACTCTGCCTCTCTTTTTTTCTCCCTACTCTGCCTCTCTTTTTTCTCCCTACTCTGCCTCTCTTTTTTTTCTTCCTCCTCTGCCTCTCTTTTTTTCCTCCCTCCTCTGCCTCTCTTTTTTTCCTCCCTACTCTGCCTCTCTTTTTTTCTTCCTACTCTCCCTCTCTTTTTTTTCCTCCCTACTCTGCCTCTCTTTTTTTTCTCCCTACTCTGCCTCTCTTTTTTTCCTCCCTACTCTGCCTCTCTTTTTTTTCTCCCTACTCTGCCTCTCTTTTTTTTCTCCCTACTCTGCCTCTCTTTTTTTCCTCCCTACTCTGCCTCTCTTTTTTTCTTCCTACTCTCCCTCTCTTTTTTTTCTTCCTACTCTGCCTCTCTTTTTTTCCTCCCTACTCTGCCTCTCTTTTTTTTCCTCCTACTCTGCCTCTCTTTTTTTCCTCCCTACTCTGCCTCTCTTTTTTTTCCTCCTACTCTGCCTCTCTTTTTTTTCCTCCTACTCTGCCTCTCTTTTTTTTCTCCCTACTCTGCCTCTCTTTTTTTCTCCCTACTCTGCCTCTCTTTTTTTTCTTCCTCCTCTGCCTCTCTTTTTTTTCTTCCTCCTCTGCCTCTCTTTTTTTCCTCCCTACTCTGCCTCTCTTTTTTTCCTCCCTACTCTGCCTCTCTTTTTTTCCTCCCTACTCTGCCTCTCTTTTTTTCCTCCCTACTCTGCCTCTCTTTTTTTTCTTCCTCCTCTGCCTCTCTTTTTTTTCTTCCTCCTCTGCCTCTCTTTTTTTTCTCCCTACTCTGCCTCTCTTTTTTTTCTTCCTCCTCTGCCTCTCTTTTTTTCCTCCCTACTCTGCCTCTCTTTTTTTTCCTCCTACTCTGCCTCTCTTTTTTTTCCTCCTACTCTGCCTCTCTTTTTTTTCTCCCTACTCTGCCTCTCTTTTTTTCTCCCTACTCTGCCTCTCTTTTTTTTCTTCCTCCTCTGCCTCTCTTTTTTTTCTTCCTCCTCTGCCTCTTTTTTTCCTCCCTACTCTGCCTCTCTTTTTTTCCTCCCTACTCTGCCTCTCTTTTTTTCCTCCCTACTCTGCCTCTCTTTTTTTCCTCCCTACTCTGCCTCTCTTTTTTTTCTCCCTACTCTGCCTCTCTTTTTTTTCTCCCTACTCTGCCTCTCTTTTTTTTCTCCCTACTCTGCCTCTCTTTTTTTCCTCCCTACTCTGCCTCTCTTTTTTTCTCCCTACTCTGCCTCTCTTTTTTTCTTCCTACTCTCCCTCTCTTTTTTTTCTCCCTACTCTGCCTCTCTTTTTTTCCTCCCTACTCTGCCTCTCTTTTTTTTCTGCCTACTCTGCCTCTCTTTTTTTTCTTCCTCCTCTGCCTCTCTTTTTTTTCTCCCTACTCTGCCTCTCTTTTTTTTCTTCCTACTCTGCCTCTCTTTTTTTTCTTCCTACTCTGCCTCTCTTTTTTTCCTCCCTACTCTGCCTCTCATTTTTTTCCTCCTACTCTGCCTCTCTTTTTTTCTCCCTACTCTGCCTCTCTTTTTTTTCTTCCTCCTCTGCCTCTCTTTTTTTCCTCCCTACTCTGCCTCTCTTTTTTTCCTCCCTACTCTGCCTCTCTTTTTTTTCTCCCTACTCTGCCTCTCTTTTTTTTCTTCCTCCTCTGCCTCTCTTTTTTTCCTCCCTACTCTGCCTCTCTTTTTTTTCCTCCTACTCTGCCTCTCTTTTTTTCCTCCCTACTCTGCCTCTCTTTTTTTCTCCCTACTCTGCCTCTCTTTTTTCTCCCTACTCTGCCTCTCTTTTTTTTCTTCCTCCTCTGCCTCTCTTTTTTTCCTCCCTCCTCTGCCTCTCTTTTTTTCCTCCCTACTCTGCCTCTCTTTTTTTCTTCCTACTCTCCCTCTCTTTTTTTTCCTCCCTACTCTGCCTCTCTTTTTTTTCTCCCTACTCTGCCTCTCTTTTTTTCCTCCCTACTCTGCCTCTCTTTTTTTTCTCCCTACTCTGCCTCTCTTTTTTTCCTCCCTACTCTGCCTCTCTTTTTTTCTCCCTACTCTGCCTCTCTTTTTTCTCCCTACTCTGCCTCTCTTTTTTTTCTTCCTCCTCTGCCTCTCTTTTTTTCCTCCCTCCTCTGCCTCTCTTTTTTTCCTCCCTACTCTGCCTCTCTTTTTTTCTTCCTACTCTCCCTCTCTTTTTTTTCCTCCCTACTCTGCCTCTCTTTTTTTTCTCCCTACTCTGCCTCTCTTTTTTTCCTCCCTACTCTGCCTCTCTTTTTTTTCTCCCTACTCTGCCTCTCTTTTTTTTCTCCCTACTCTGCCTCTCTTTTTTTCCTCCCTACTCTGCCTCTCTTTTTTTCTTCCTACTCTCCCTCTCTTTTTTTTCTTCCTACTCTGCCTCTCTTTTTTTCCTCCCTACTCTGCCTCTCTTTTTTTTCCTCCTACTCTGCCTCTCTTTTTTTCCTCCCTACTCTGCCTCTCTTTTTTTTCCTCCTACTCTGCCTCTCTTTTTTTCCTCCCTACTCTGCCTCTCTTTTTTTTCCTCCTACTCTGCCTCTCTTTTTTTCCTCCCTACTCTGCCTCTCTTTTTTTCTCCCTACTCTGCCTCTCTTTTTTCTCCCTACTCTGCCTCTCTTTTTTTTCTTCCTCCTCTGCCTCTCTTTTTTTCCTCCCTCCTCTGCCTCTCTTTTTTTCCTCCCTACTCTGCCTCTCTTTTTTTCTTCCTACTCTCCCTCTCTTTTTTTTCTCCCTACTCTGCCTCTCTTTTTTTTCTCCCTACTCTGCCTCTCTTTTTTTCCTCCCTACTCTGCCTCTCTTTTTTTTCTCCCTACTCTGCCTCTCTTTTTTTTCTCCCTACTCTGCCTCTCTTTTTTTTCTCCCTACTCTGCCTCTCTTTTTTTTCTCCCTACTCTGCCTCTCTTTTTTTCCTCCCTACTCTGCCTCTCTTTTTTTTCTCCCTACTCTGCCTCTCTTTTTTTTCTCCCTACTCTGCCTCTCTTTTTTTCCTCCCTACTCTGCCTCTCTTTTTTTTCTGCCTACTCTGCCTCTCTTTTTTTTCTTCCCCCTCTGCCTCTCTTTTTTTTCTCCCTACTCTGCCTCTCTTTTTTTTCTGCCTACTCTGCCTCTCTTTTTTTTCTCCCTACTCTGCCTCTCTTTTTTTTCTCCCTACTCTGCCTCTCTTTTTTTTCTCCCTACTCTGCCTCTCTTTTTTTCCTCCCTACTCTGCCTCTCTTTTTTTTCCTCCTACTCTGCCTCTCTTTTTTTCCTCCCTACTCTGCCTCTCTTTTTTTCTCCCTACTCTGCCTCTCTTTTTTCTCCCTACTCTGCCTCTCTTTTTTTTCTTCCTCCTCTGCCTCTCTTTTTTTCCTCCCTCCTCTGCCTCTCTTTTTTTCCTCCCTACTCTGCCTCTCTTTTTTTCTTCCTACTCTCCCTCTCTTTTTTTTCTCCCTACTCTGCCTCTCTTTTTTTTCTCCCTACTCTGCCTCTCTTTTTTTCCTCCCTACTCTGCCTCTCTTTTTTTTCTCCCTACTCTGCCTCTCTTTTTTTTCTCCCTACTCTGCCTCTCTTTTTTTTCTCCCTACTCTGCCTCTC
Organism: Acanthosepion esculentum; assembly: GCA_964036315.1. NCBI lineage: Eukaryota > Metazoa > Mollusca > Cephalopoda > Sepiida > Sepiidae > Acanthosepion > Acanthosepion esculentum. The sequence goes on along the minus strand of OZ038515.1, from coordinate 65,777,308 downwards.
TTTTTTTTCTCCCTACTCTGCCTCTCTTTTTTTTCTCCCTACTCTGCCTCTCTTTTTTTCCTCCCTACTCTGCCTCTCTTTTTTTTCTCCCTACTCTGCCTCTCTTTTTTTCTCCCTACTCTGCCTCTCTTTTTTTTCTCCCTACTCTGCCTCTCTTTTTTTCCTCCCTACTCTGCCTCTCTTTTTTTCCTCCCTACTCTGCCTCTCTTTTTTTCCTCCCTACTCTGCCTCTCTTTTTTTTCTCCCTACTCTGCCTCTCTTTTTTTTCTCCCTACTCTGCCTCTCTTTTTTTTCTCCCTACTCTGCCTCTCTTTTTTTCTTCCTACTCTCCCTCTCTTTTTTTTCTCCCTACTCTGCCTCTCTTTTTTTTCTCCCTACTCTGCCTCTCTTTTTTTCCTCCCTACTCTGCCTCTCTTTTTTTTCTCCCTACTCTGCCTCTCTTTTTTTTCTCCCTACTCTGCCTCTCTTTTTTTTCTCCCTACTCTGCCTCTCTTTTTTTCCTCCCTACTCTGCCTCTCTTTTTTTTCTCCCTACTCTGCCTCTCTTTTTTTTCTCCCTACTCTGCCTCTCTTTTTTTCCTCCCTACTCTCCCTCTCTTTTTTTTCTTCCTACTCTCCCTCTCTTTTTTTTCTTCCTACTCTGCCTCTCTTTTTTTCCTCCCTACTCTGCCTCTCTTTTTTTTCTGCCTACTCTGCCTCTCTTTTTTTTCTTCCTCCTCTGCCTCTCTTTTTTTCCTCCCTACTCTGCCTCTCTTTTTTTCCTCCCTACTCTGCCTCTCTTTTTTTTCTCCCTACTCTGCTTCTCTTTTTTTTCTTCCTACTCTGCCTCTCTTTTTTTCTTCCTACACTGTTAGACAGATATGATCCAGATAGAAAAAGAGGAAGATGTATGAATTGAATTTATAATGGTTAGACATGACATACTCTTAAGGAAGGCTGCAGAATGTATTGGCTGTATAAATATATTAAGAATGGATGCAGTTACCTGGCATAAAGGATGCAATTCCTTCTTATTTGTTTTTTTAATGTCCTTTCACGATGTAATCAATCTTGGCACTTTGCAGATTTTTTTCATTTATTATCTGTATATTGCTATGACTTCTTGGGAAAATAATGGAGTCATATCCCATTGTCTTCTCCACAGTTTTACATTAAGAGTACTCCACTTCGAATGCCTGACACCTAAGACTAGAGAACTTAATCTATACCTGAAGTGAAAAGTGATGAATTCATGCCTTTCCCAAAGACATATGGGCAAAAGTAAATGCAGTAGACTTAGCTAGAACTTGAAATTTTGCCGATTCCTCTGAACAAATATCTGCTATGTTAACTTTACATGCATCTTAGAACTTAGCAAAAAAACTGCTTAAGTTACCTTAATGAAAGAGAAAGGAAATTACTTCAGAGGCTCATATTTATATTATCTATGTTTCAACAAGTTTTTATTTTAAGGTGAACTGAATCAACATATATATACTAGCATGTTTGTCTAAAAAAATAAATATGTCTAAATTCACCTTCATCCCTGCCGTGCACCAATGGCTTAGGGGTAAAATCTCCAACTGATACCAAATCAGTTGGGTTTCAATCCCGGCCTGAAGCAATCAGATGTCGAGCCACACTGATGAGCTGTGAAACAGTCTGTCTGTGGATGACATATATATATATATATATATGTGTGTGTGTGTATGTATATGTATATATATATATATATATATATATATATATATATGAAGAAATATAGTCATAAAGTGTGCTATATTTATGGGATAAAGTTCTCAATATCAAAGATAGAGCGTGTGTAAATATAAAAGTGGACATGGGAGTCGATTGCACTAGCATGAAACAGACTGTCGCCTCTAAGTGCTGACTTCCATGTACACTTTTTTATATATGTATATATATATATATTTTCCCTTGAGCACTTAGCCTTGGAGCAGGTAGAATGGAGATTAACATGTTTTAGTGGACTCAGCAGTTTTCAATCTACTTGTCTGAGTCTTCTTCAAGAAGCAAGAGTGAGATCTAAAAGGTCAACCAATCTAACAGTGGTCGCATCCCACAATCCTCACTCTTGCTCCATATGTGGCCTCCTTTGTAAATCACTAGCGGGTCTTAAGTGCCACTTAGATTATTGCACAAAATTTTATAACTGAATTAATTAAGCTGTCAGATCCTCATACGTCGAAACCGACAGGAGAGTTCTTTATTATATATATATATATATATATATATATATATATATGTGTGTGTGTGTGTGTATATATATATATTTCTAGTATAAGACAGTTGCTTTTCATAGTTTTTAGGATCAAATTAGAGTTCACTGTTTTTCTTGAGAAACTTTGGCCATGTACAGATAACACTGAAGATAGACAAATTTTGTCCTCACAGTTTCAAGAAAAATAAGCAAACACATTTTTCTTAATTTGTAATAAATAAAACATTTTAAAAAGTTTTAACTAATTTCTTGAATACATTTAAGATTACAAATTTAAAATTTTTTCATGTTTTCTATTTATGCATATGTTGTAAAATTGATTTCATATGCAAAATGTTGCTTGACATTAAATATACGAAGAAAAAGTTTTATTAAAGTTAATACTTTTCTTTCTATATTTAAAACAAAATCAATTTGTAATAATATAATAATGATTTAACATCAGTATTAAATGACTCATATAATTTTCAGTAAGGGAAATTTGTATATTGTATTTCATAGCATAGAATAGGGGTTGGCAGCCCCTGGCTTCCAGGCCACATCTAGCCTGTGAAGGACTTTTGTCTGGCTCACCAGCTTAATACCTGGACACTAATTATCTAGTTGATTTGTAGCAAGTGGCAGAAAAAATATCAGTTGAAGATAATTGACTTAAAATTTGACAAACTTTTTAAATCAAAATTTAATTCTGAATCCACTTCTACAAGAAATATGTTTTGCCAAGCAGAAAATAAGAACCCTATTGAATAATACGAAAATGATGGTATCATTATTTGGAAGTACATATGCTTGTGAATAACTTTTTTTCAAAAATGTAATATACTAGTCATTTAAGAACAATGTGGGGTGATGACCATCTCCGGTCATCGACACATATTTAATCTGATGTGGTGAACTATAAGCAGAAACAAGTGTGTCATTAAATAATTTGCCATTTCTAACTGTATTTCATTTGTAGTAAGGAATTAGTATTTTTTGTTGATTGTGTTGTTATCCTGTTATTCCTGCAGTAAAATTAGTAACCTTGTTTAAATAATATAACATTAACTTTGTTTCTTCTTGAAACATGCAGACCAAGACAACCTTCTGGGTGGAGCAGTCTGGGGTTGAGACTATTTGTTATATTTGACAACATGTCTCTCCTCCGAGACATTGCATAACTTTCTGGCCTGCTCTGTCCAAATGGTTGCCAAACACCGACATAGAAGATGCTTTTTTTTTTTTTCCAACAAAATAAATGTTCTACATTTACTTTGAATCATAGAGATCAATTATTATTTTAAATTTATGTTGTTTTTCTTAAATTTTGCAAGTCAAAATTGCAGGTAAATTGTTCAGGTGAGAGTGTCCACAATGCTGAGAAATGCAGTATTTAATACAATTCAGATTTTGTTTATTTGCATAAAGCAAAAAAAAAAAAAAAAAGCAGCAATTTTTCATTTATCATCATTTTAATTATTTTGGGTGTGGTCTGTAAAAACATCAACCCTTGCATGTGCATATTGAGCTTTTGGCAAATGTAATGTATTCCTGACCCCCCTGTCCATTGGATGTATGCTGGGAGTTGTGGGAATAAGTCTTTGAATTTGCAAATGAAGAAAAGGAGACGAAAGAATAATACCTCTGCTCACCTTGCTTTTTGCACTGCTAAAATCACCCCCAACCCAGCTAAAACAAGTTCTTTTTTACTTTTGCAGATATTCCAAGATATTTTTCTCAAAGCAAAAATATGGCAATTTGTTTTTTTTTCTTTCAAACAGAAACATTTCTTGTTTTAATTTGTTTGATGAAATATTTTTTTCATATTCTTTTTCAAATTTTTTTTATTAGATATTAAAGAAAATAACTGACTAAATTTGAATTTTTCCTAATGAGCTTCCTTCTTTATTTCCACCAGTCCAAACCTTTACATCTAGGACACACCATACTACTTCCACAGAGTTGAATCAGCCTTATTTCTTACATATTCCAAATGTAAGAAGCAAGTTCCACTCCAGTAGCATTTTCCCAAGAACTGTTACTTTGTGGAACAAACTCCCATGTGGATGCTTCCTTGAACACAACAATTTTAAGCTTTTCAAGTAAAGGGTTAATTGTTATCTATTCTCCTTATCCTAGCATTTCCTACTGCCTTCCTTCTACTCATACCTCTATCATCATTACACTTTAAACTGTAACGCTTTATCTTGAGTGGCTCTTGAGCCTTGTATTGCGAAATTAGTTTTTAAAAAAAGAATGGAAAAGTCTAATGTGCTATCAAGACTATAGGATGTGAATTCAAATATTTCTTGGTGGCTCCGACTATATTTCACTGCCATGCTGTTACTCATAGAATACAGAGTTCCCTCAACTCTAACCCTCCCAGCTAAGGGCTGCCACACTGCATACATTGAGTCGAATCACCCTCATTCCCCTTATATTCCTTTAGTAAGGAGTAAGTTCCATAAGGATATCTTCTCTCAAGAAACTGTTGCTTTGTGGAACAGAATCCCAGGAGGATGCTTTCCTGACCACTACAACCATAACCTCTTCAAATCTATTATTGCTGATAAGATGAAGTTATACTTATTTTATTAGACAAATTTATGTATTTGAAATGACATCACTCTCTAAAGTTATTAGTAGAGAATTGAAACAATGTTTTCTGTTCAATATAATAAAAGTAGACTTGGCTCTTCCTTTCTTTTTTTAGTAATATATTAGACTAAAAACATTCAGGATTTGGTTTAGCATTTGCTAGAAGAGAATGCCTTCTCGGATATCTTCACAAGCAATTTTGCTATAGCAGATCAGAGGTTGATGAATGTGGGTGGGTATCAGTTTAAATCTATATCTTTTGGGAAGGCATAACTCAGGATGAGAAATCAGAGCCAAGTTCAGTCAGGTGAGTTACATTCACTGATGGGCAAATACACCTGGGAAAGGTATGAATTCATCTCCTCTCCCCAGCTATAGATTAAATAGTAGAACTTGTATCTGGAAAAATCATTTATTCTCAAGATAATGCAATTTTCACTTACAAAAAAAAATTTCTCTTCCAATATAAAATGTTTCATCTTTAAATGACCTACAAAGTGGTTAAGTCATAAAAAAAAATATCAATCAATTGTGGAAGTCATGAATCCACTTCCCCATGCTTTTTGTATTACAATATCTTGAGATACTGTTATCACTGTTATAACATAATGATTAACAAAATGAACAAATAAGCCCTCCCCTAAGGATTTTATATACTCTGGAAGTAGAAACATAAAGTTTTTTGTTTTTTTTAATCATTTCACCCCAAGTAAGGCAGGAATGCCACTAGTATGCATGGAGTGAAAATGGGAGAAAAGACTAAGTATCGGGTGGATTGATAAAAGATGAATGGGATTCAAGAAGTTAGAAGATGACGATTGACATTGCATTTAAATTTTTGAAGAGTGTAGTTATTAGGGAAGCAAGTAAACAGAAGGAAGTTCCACAGGTGGGAAGTGTGAGAAAAGAAAGTGTCACAGTAGAAATGGTGGTTGCATCTAGCTCGTTTAACAGTAGAATGGTAATACCTAATTGACAACCTAGTGTCATGCTTAAATTCATGCAATCAAGGCACCAGGGTAAAAAGCACATCAAAGCAATTTGCCATGAAAATATTTATAGAAAAGATACAGAGAAGCCATATCACATCAATGAGAAATTGACTGATCAAGAGGTCTAGTCAGAATCAGTTACATTACATTTTCCTTTTGATTTTGTCAAGGATCATGAGTTGGAACACAATATTCAATACATGGACAAATGGTAGATTTATAAATGTGCAGAATGGATTCTGTCAAGAAAAATTTTCTGGCACATTACAGTAAACCAACTTTCCTTACATTAGATGTGGCATGTAGGGATTAGATATTTGTTCAGAGATTCTTAAAAAAATTTTCTTTTTTAACTTTTAAGGCTGGAAGCACCCAAATATACATGCTTAAAGTTCAGGTGTGCCTGAACATGCCTGCAATCATTTAGCACTGTATTTCACTATACAATGTTAACACTCTTTATATATTAATAATAGGTTCCAGAAATCTACATCTTTATAAAAATTGGATTCCAAAACCATATCTTATAAACATTAATACCAAGGAGGCTAAATTTTGCTTCATTTGAAAGAGAAATAAATTTACTATTATATAAAACCAACTTGTAACACTTGACTGTCAATAGCTTTTGAGATATATCAATTTAATTACACTAATATCACATATTCAGATTTTTCAACTATTCAGTCAAGGTAATTGAAATCTCTTAAGGGCTGATAGGGTTAAATAATTGTCATATTTTTTGATCTGTTGAATAAATGTTTAAAATTTCTTTTTTCATGTTTACTTTTTTAAATTTGTTAAAGCTTCCTTTTAAAATGTCATAAATTTCTTTTCTTTTAAAACGTCATAAACTTCCTTTCTTTTAAAACGTCATAAACTTCCTTTCTTTTAAAACGTCATGAACTTCCCTCCTTTTAAGACGTCATGAACTTCCCTCCTTTTAAGACGTCATGAACTTCCCTCCTTTTAAGACGTCATGAACTTCCCTCCTTTTAAGACGTCATGAACTTCCCTCCTTTTAAGACGTCATGAACTTCCCTCCTTTTAAGACGTCATGAACTTCCCTCCTTTTAAGACGTCATGAACTTCCCTCCTTTTAAGACGTCATGAACTTCCCTCCTTTTAAGACGTCATGAACTTCCCTCCTTTTAAGACGTCATGAACTCCCCTCCTTTTAAGACGTCATGAACTCCCCTCCTTTTAAGACGTCATGAACTTCCCTCCTTTTAAGACGTCATGAACTTCCCTCCTTTTAAGACGTCATGAACTCCCCTCCTTTTAAGACGTCATGAACTCCCCTCCTTTTAAGACGTCATGAACTTCCCTCCTTTTAAGACGTCATGAACTTCCCTCCTTTTAAGACGTCATGAACTTCCCTCCTTTTAAGACGTCATGAACTTCCCTCCTTTTAAGACGTCATGAACTTCCCTCCTTTTAAGACGTCATGAACTTCCCTCCTTTTAAGACGTCATGAACTTCCCTCCTTTTAAGACGTCATGAACTTCCCTCCTTTTAAGACGTCATGAACTTCCCTCCTTTTAAGACGTCATGAACTTCCCTCCTTTTAAGACGTCATGAACTTCCCTCCTTTTAAGACGTCATGAACTTCCCTCCTTTTAAGACGTCATGAACTTCCCTCCTTTTAAGACGTCATGAACTTCCCTCCTTTTAAGACGTCATGAACTTCCCTCCTTTTAAGACGTCATGAACTTCCCTCCTTTTAAGACGTCATGAACTTCCCTCCTTTTAAGACGTCATGAACTTCCCTCCTTTTAAGACGTCATGAACTTCCCTCCTTTTAAGACGTCATGAACTTCCCTCCTTTTAAGACGTCATGAACTTCCCTCCTTTTAAGACGTCATGAACTTCCCTCCTTTTAAGACGTCATGAACTTCCCTCCTTTTAAGACGTCATGAACTTCCCTCCTTTTAAGACGTCATGAACTCCCCTCCTTTTAAGACGTCATGAACTCCCCTCCTTTTAAGACGTCATGAACTCCCCTCCTTTTAAGACGTCATGAACTCCCCTCCTTTTAAGACGTCATGAACTCCCCTCCTTTTAAGACGTCATGAACTCCCCTCCTTTTAAGACGTCATGAACTCCCCTCCTTTTAAGACGTCATGAACTCCCCTCCTTTTAAGACGTCATGAACTCCCCTCCTTTTAAGACGTCATGAACTCCCCTCCTTTTAAGACGTCATGAACTCCCCTCCTTTTAAGACGTCATGAACTCCCCTCCTTTTAAGACGTCATGAACTCCCCTCCTTTTAAGACGTCATGAACTCCCCTCCTTTTAAGACGTCATGAACTCCCCTCCTTTTAAGACGTCATGAACTCCCCTCCTTTTAAGACGTCATGAACTCCCCTCCTTTTAAGACGTCATGAACTCCCCTCCTTTTAAGACGTCATGAACTCCCCTCCTTTTAAGACGTCATGAACTCCCCTCCTTTTAAGACGTCATGAACTCCCCTCCTTTTAAGACGTCATGAACTCCCCTCCTTTTAAGACGTCATGAACTCCCCTCCTTTTAAGACGTCATGAACTCCCCTCCTTTTAAGACGTCATGAACTCCCCTCCTTTTAAGACGTCATGAACTCCCCTCCTTTTAAGACGTCATGAACTCCCCTCCTTTTAAGACGTCATGAACTCCCCTCCTTTTAAGACGTCATGAACTCCCCTCCTTTTAAGACGTCATGAACTCCCCTCCTTTTAAAATGTCTTAATACTCTAACCCAATAATTTTAAAATTTGTTAAAGCTTCCTTTTAAAACGTCATAAAATTTCTTTCTTTTAAAACGTCGTAAAATTTCTTTCTTTTAAAAATCTCGTAAAATTTCTTTCTTTTAAAAATCTCGTAAAATTTCTTTCTTTTAAAAATCTCGTAAAATTTCTTCCTTTTAAAAATCTCGTAAAATTTCTTCCTTTTAAAAATGTCGTAAAATTTCTTTCTTTTAAAAATGTCGTAAAATTTCTTTCTTTTTAAAACGTCGTAAAATTTCTTTCTTTTTAAAACGTCGTAAAATTTCTTTCTTTTTAAAACGTCGTAAAATTTCTTTCTTTTTAAAACGTCGTAAAATTTCTTCCTTTAAAAACGTCGTAAAATTTCTTCCTTTTAAAAACGTCGTAAAATTTCTTCCTTTAAAAACGTCGTAAAATTTCTTCCTTTTAAAAACGTCGTAAAATTTCTTCCTTTAAAACGTCGTAAAATTTCTTCCTTTTAAAAACGTCGTAAAATTTCTTCCTTTTAAAAACGTCGTAAAATTTCTTCCTTTAAAAACGTCGTAAAATTTCTTCCTTTTAAAACGTCGTAAAATTTCTTCCTTTTAAAAACGTCGTAAAATTTCTTCCTTTAAAAACGTCGTAAAATTTCTTCCTTTTAAAACGTCGTAAAATTTCTTCCTTTTAAAAACGTCGTAAAATTTCTTCCTTTAAAAACGTCGTAAAATTTCTTCCTTTTAAAAACGTCGTAAAATTTCTTCCTTTTAAAAACGTCGTAAAATTTCTTCCTTTTAAAAACGTCGTGAAATTTCTTCCTTTTAAAAACGTCGTAAAATTTGTTCCTTTAAAAACGTCGTAAAATTTCTTCCTTTTAAAAACGTCGTAAAATTTCTTCCTTTTAAAAACGTCGTAAAATTTCTTCCTTTAAAAACGTCGTAAAATTTCTTCCTTTTAAAAACGTCGTAAAATTTCTTCCTTTTAAAACGTCGTAAAATTTCTTCCTTTTAAAAACGTCGTAAAATTTCTTCCTTTAAAAACGTTGTAAAATTTCTTCCTTTAAAAACGTCGTAAAATTTCTTCCTTTTAAAAACGTTGTAAAATTTCTTCCTTTTAAAAACGTCGTAAAATTTCTTCCTTTAAAAACGTCGTAAAATTTCTTCCTTTTAAAAACGTCGTAAAATTTCTTCCTTTTAAAAACGTCGTAAAATTTCTTCCTTTTAAAAACGTCGTAAAATTTCTTCCTTTTAAAAACGTCGTAAAATTTCTTCCTTTTAAAATGTCTTAATACTCTACCCCAATAATGTTTAAATTTATTAAAGCTTCCTTTTAAAATGTCTTTACTTCCTCACAAAGATATTTTAAAATTTGGTAAAGCTTCCTTTTAAAATATCAATACACTTCCCCAATATTTTTTATTCTAAAAATATTTTCAAATTATAAATAGCTGTAGACATATTACTTTAACTTTGAACATCAAATCTGCTCATATTATTATTGACCTATTTATTGAAGTGAAAAGATTCTTGCTTTTGTGGACATTTTTATTGCAGTGTTTGTTTTTTTCAAATTCTTTTTTCAAATGTATTAATATAAGCAAATGCTAAAATTAACAAATGGATTTTTCATATTACACTTTCTTTAGAGTTGCATATATACTTTAAATGTTTGCCTAATGTTGTCTAACATTAATATTGAAATTTATTCACAGAAAGAGGCAGTGTGCTACTCAAAAGTTGTGGGTAATTTGATTGTAACAAAAAAATCCTTCTTCAAAGGCAATGGTTCTAAGATACCCAAGTTATATTTCTCTCTTTGCCAACCCGGATGACCTGTTCTTATTTATTTATTTTAAACTGATAGCTAAGCTATTTTTTATTCTCATGCTTAAAGACCAACAGCATGAACTGTCATGTGAAAACACTAAGACAACAATATTTGAAGATGAGGAAACTGACATAGTGCAAAAAATAAAACTCTTTGATAATATCTTTATGAAAGCTGAAAGTAGTCAGACATTGGATGATTTAGATTTAAATATGTATCAGAAAGCAGGAAAATGGTCTGAAATATGGGAAAAAATAAATTTAAAAAAATCCTTAACAAAGCACCTTTATTGGTCTTTAATTAAACATGTATAAATGAACAATTATTGCATCTCTCTCTCTCTCTCTCTCTCTCTCTCTCTCTCTCTCTATATATATATATATATATATATATATATTTGAATAAATTGTGTGAGGTACAAAACTTACAAATAGCTAGAAAGACATAAAATTTATTACTAATGGGCATAATGTGAGAGAAAGTAAAAAAAATAAAAATGAAACAATCACTCAAAAGACCAACCGGTTTCGTTCCCTAGCTTATCAAGGTCTACGGGGAACTTTTTTAATTCTATAATAAATAGCTAAATGACACAAGCAAAATTCACACAATTAAAACATTAAAATTGATAATGAATAATCTGTATGAATAAGAAAGACATTTTCTTTATTATTAACCCGAATAGTACAATTTTCTGCAAAAAAAAAAAAACAAAAAAAAAATTTTATGTAGCAGAAAATAGAGATGGAAAGGGTGGGGAATAAAAATAGAAAATGCTAGAGCGTGATTACATGAAGACCAAGGAGGCAGTCCCTTTGCTTACAAAGGGACGGTCCCCTCGCTCTTATATATAACGATTCCAGCGCTCTTAAATGAAATAGTGAGTGCGAACTAGCTAGCACCGCGAACAAGTTCACACTAAAATTGATTGCGCACACCCTGCTATTTATCAGGTGCTCAGTGATGGCTGAACCGGAAGTATTCACCAATTGGCTACTACTAGCTTCCGGATTGAGGACACGTAAAGGGACATGTTGCCTGATCCTACAATCTAAACGTTGGGTGGTTCTTCCTATGTAGCTGCTACCGCAGCCGCATTTATATGTATAAATAACAGAGGATATGTATAACATATATATATATATATATATTTATTTAAATATTATAACATAAATATGTTATAAAATCACTACAAAAATAGCCATTTTGTTTCAACACTCCTGGTGTCTTATCACCGGGAGTGTTGAAACAAAATGGCAATTTTTGTAGTGATTTTATAACATATTTATGTTATAATATTTAAATAAATAATTATATCTGCTCTACTCTGTATTGAGCACTCTTTAAAGAATAATAATTGTTGGTTATTGGAATTTACTCCGTATATACCAATCCCACACTTGGGTGTATATATATATATGTGTGTGTGTGTGTGTATAATAAAAAACTTAATGGTCAATGTTAAATTAGACCAGGAAACAATAATATTAAAAAGTGCTCAATACATGTATAAAAACTTGACATGTAGAACTTTTAAGTATAAAAAATTAGATCAACCAATTCCGCTACCTTGGTCCCAAACTTTCAGTATCTTCAGGCAATTTTGGTCAATTGATTTCCTAACTTTTTCTTGTTTTTAAATTTAACGAACGCGTTATTACTTAAAAATAAATAAATGCATGTCATAAAGTATGAGATATATATATATATATATATATATATATATATATATATATATATATCATACTTTACGACATATATATATATCACTTCTATTTTTAAATTAATGTTCTGAACGTTTGCATTTATATTTGATTTGTACTCATTTCATTTGGCTATCTAATATAATATTGGGTGTATTTAGGCAACAATTGTTCATTTATACATGGTTGTTTGAAGACCAATAAATGTGCTGTAAGTATTTTAAAATTTATTTATTCTATATTTTTTTTAATTTTTATATATATTCCATATATATTTATGAGTAAAAGTTTTTTTTTTTTTTAAGCGTATCACTCCAAGCAAGGCTGGAGGCCACTATCACGCAAGGGGTTATAGAAGGGTTGGAGGAAGAGCAGATAGGAGTGGTAAAGGAGAGGATGTGGAGAAAGAGAAAGACAGTGGGTTGATCAAGGCAAGGGGGTTACAGAAGATTTGGAGCGAGAGCAGATAGGAATGAAAGGTGAAAGGATGTGGAGAAGGGAAGTGGATAGATCAAAAGTGCTCAATATATGGGATAGAGTGTATATAAATATAAAACTGGACTATGAGACTGTTGCCACTCTGTCTTCTCTCTCTCACGCACGCATACGCACATTTTAATCAATTCACCCCAAGCAAGGCAAGACATAAGGGGCTACTGGGAGTGAGAGTGAAAGAGAATGAAAAGACTTTAGAAGGAATCAGAAGCACAATGCTTAACAGAAAACAAGGAATAAACCTCTCATCCTGTTCAATATATATATATATATATATATATATATATATATATATATATATATATCCTGAAAGAAACATTTAGAATAACTCTGTTCTACAATTCTCTTACAAACTCATTTTCTAGTACATTCTAATAATGTTGATTTTATCACTCCAATATAAAAAAAAGACAAGTAAAAATTCATGTCTCCTTAATTATAAAAGCAAATATCCTCACAGATAAAAAAAAAAATAGGTGTTATAAAAAATATGATTAACCATCCTAATTATAAAAAAGGCAATTACAAATATAAGATCCCATTAAATTGTTAATGTAAACAGATGCATCCTCATTATAAAAAGGCCATTAAAAATATAAGACCCTATTAAATTGTTATTGTAAACAGGTGCATCCTAATTATAAAAAAGGCCAATAAAAATATAAGATGCCATTAAATTGTTATTATAAACAGATGCATCCTAATTATAAAAAAGGCCATTAAAAATATAAGACCCCATTAAATTATTTTATTGTAAACAGATGCATTTTAATATAAGATACATTTCTAATTATAAACAAGATGAAAAGGCCATTAAAAATATAATTCACCAGTATATAACTGTTAAAAATCCTAACAAATACTTTAGATTTATCATTTACTATAAATAAGTTCATCTAATCTATTTATTACCAATATCTCAGAACTTCAAAAATTCAGCCTATGTAAAAATGTTGTTGTTTATGAATTGTAATGTCCTTTGGGAGATTGCAGCTCCCAAACTAATAATCAACAAACATTAAATTCTTACATTGGCCATGCATGCACCACACTCTCTTGTAGGTTGACTTGTCACTTGTTAAAATTTAGGGCAATTCATGTACATATCAACCAGCATATAACAATAAACCAAAATACTATTAACACGAGACAAACTTTAAAACACCAAAATAGGACTCATTGCAAAGTAAAACTCAAAATTTGAAAAACCATGACAATCCAAAAGAAACAACCAACAATAAATAAAAGATCTTTCTCCATAGAAGATCAAATATTAAAGTGTGTATATAGAAAAAAAAAATGACAACACATATAATTGTTTGATACATGCTTTCCCATTTGATTAATGTAGATGATATCGGCTGGGTCACCGTGGAGAGGGGGTATGATCTTGAAAGACCTGAAACCCCTAATGAACCTCGGCTAGAAATATCACTGATGATGTGTAATAAAGCATCCAATAGATGTATTTTATGAAATGTCACTTTTAACTGACTTAAATTTTAATTATCTCACTCTAAAAGTACCAGAATGTCATTAAATACATCTTGCTTAAGATACTTATCACTCCTTTTTCTTGACAATGACTGTGATAATCGAATGTACGTGGGAAAAAAGACAAAATAATTTGAACAGCTTATTAATAACTTTAATCCTGATGTACAGTACCTCATTGGAAACACAGGTTCCCGTACAATCGCCAAAGTTAAGCAACAAGCCTGGTCAATATGGGTGACTGCTTGAGAATACCAGATACTGTAAGCTTGTATTTGTCTGTAGTATAATGGATAATTGTGTCAGTTTCTTCTGGCTTGTAAAAAATTTCCAGAATCTGCTTCCTTCTACCAAGAGAATAGCAGTATGAACTTAGGTCAAACACTCCAATAATATGCGTCTCTTGTTCAATATGTAGTAACACTTCTCTCTGTCGCCTCTTTAAGCACATTTTATAGACTGAGTGACAGTTAAAATTTACATATGTTAAAAAGAGATTCTCATGAAAGCCTCTCCAAGTCTGAGATCTCTCTGTATTAAACATATGCCACATGAAGCCGCCATTTTCTTTTTGGGAATATTTTATATGCGAGACGCATCTGAATCCATTTTTGTCCTAAAGCTAGGCCATTTTCTGCAGTTGCAAATGGATTGAAATTGTTAATCAGAGAGCCAAGTTCCAATTCCTGTTGGGTTCATTATATTCACTTACATGAAAATATCTTTGGGAAAAGTATGAATCCACATCTCCCCCCCCCAGCTATGGGTTAATTAGTAAGACTTTTATCACTAAACCTTCAAATAAAAATAAAATAAAATTGGGTATAAAAATATTTAGATTTTGGCATTAAATAATCCATGGAGGTTGATATGGTGCTAAACAAAAACAACCAACCAATAAAATTGAATAGACAGACCTTGATTGATTGGGTGGTTGTTTTTGTAAGAGTAAAGGAACTGATTAATTAAACCGTTCATTTTGCTCAGGAACTAATTTTGTCTAAATGCAGACATTTTATTTGTATACTTTATTAAAATGACAAATGGAAGTAATCACTCATAAATTTACTAACTGTTATAGTGGAAGACACCTTGTCTAGAGAATAGACTCTCCCACCTATTATAAGTAGGAGTCAGTAGGTAGTCGAGGAAAGAGTAAGTTATCAGCGACCACAACTCGATTACTCTGCGTAACACTTATTTACAAGTTCCTAACGTTTCTGTACGTTTACCCCATTTAGGACGCATTTAGTCCGACTACAAGTTCTATTGTGGAAATAACTCCACAACACTAACTTAATTTGATTTACCTCCCTTCCCACTACAGATGTGACAAGAAATATATAAATAGATATACATTGATAATTATTATATGATTTGATACATAAATAAATACATACATACACACACACACACACACACACACACACACACACACATATATATATATATATATGATAAAATATAGTTTTAAGGTATGCTATATTTCTGGGTAAAATGCTTAATATCAGAGATACAGTGTTTTTATCTCTCTCTCTCTCTCTCTCTCTCTCTATATATATATATATATATATATATATATATATATATATATATATATATATATATATATATATATATATAATACTTCAGTAAAAAAGAGCATACCCTGATGAAAAAAGGCCCCAAATTTATAAACATTTTTTTTTTATCGTTTGAATGTTTGTTATTATTAAGAGAAAAGACTAAAGTACTTTTGATGATTTTAGAAAAATTTTTTAATCCTTCTGAGCACATCCAAAATTTTAGTTAAAAATCTTTTTTTTTTTAGTTAGCAGATTTACATAAAATTGGTCATATCAGCCATTTTTGACAGTTTTGGAAACAAAAGTGAAATTCTCTTTTTAAAAATCTTGTAAAATTCAATTATACTTTTTTAGGAAAATTAGGATATTTAAAGTTTACTTAATGTAATTGGAAACAAACATTACTTAATTTTTTGTTGAAAAAATTTAGTTGGAAATAAGAGAAGCATGTCTAACCGTGGTGATTGGTTTTAGAGGTGTTAATTGATGTTTATGTCAATCTATTGACAACTAACATCAGGGCAATTTATCAGATGGAACGACAGAAGTGACAGTATTTTTGAATTTTAAGTGAACCAGCTTATTTAACTATAAAGTAATGCTTAAAAATTAAATACTTTCAAAAGTCCAATATTTTATTGATTTTTTTTTTTTTTTTTTTTTTTAGGTACTTTTTTAACGATTTTTTTTACAATTATATGTCCAAAGCCTGCATGGTTTCCCTCCCTAAAATTGAATCTAAAAAAGAAAAAATTAATAATTGCAGTATGTCTCTCACTGAAAAAGAAAAAAATTGTTTATATTTTAAAAAAATGAAAAAAAAATATTTAGTGAAATATGTAATAAAAAAAAAAAAAAAAAAAGAAGGAAATTTAAAATTTTTAAAATGTGACAATGATGATGGTCAGTCAGTCAGAGAATTTGACATGTGCTAGCCAGAAGGAGATCAATGCAGTTTATGAGGCCGGACCCTCGTTATCAGGAGAAACAACTCTTAAAATACGTGACATTATTTTTGAATTGTGCCTCTGTAGTTTTGCCGGAAACTTTTTTAAATACATTTTTTGGCATATTAAAAAATTATTTTAAAAATACAATGATTTTGCAGATCGTAATAAGCTTTCAAAATTCAAAAGTTCTGTAAAAAATAGATTTTTTAATAAGAGCATT
The DNA here is from genome assembly GCA_964036315.1 of Acanthosepion esculentum. Lineage (NCBI taxonomy): Eukaryota > Metazoa > Mollusca > Cephalopoda > Sepiida > Sepiidae > Acanthosepion > Acanthosepion esculentum. Next base: position 65,760,548 of record OZ038515.1, on the reverse strand, counting down.
TCCAAAAAGCCACATATTTAATTTAAAAATATTTAATAGCTTTATCACATTTTGTATTTAAAATTGACTCCCTCAATTCCAGCCGTTTCAACAATCTGAGCTCTAGTCAAAAGTGGTTTCTTTCACTATAACTCACTTTAGTTTATGTTCCTCTAAAAGAGACAAGCTCTTAAAGCCATTCCCTATCTTTCTACTTAGTTATGTTTTCAAAAAAAAACTTTTAACATTCAATAATCTCTGCAAAGATCCATTGCTATCTCCAATATGGATATTCTTCTCAGGAACTTTATTTTCTGTTTTTCAGTATTTGTTAGATCCTTCAGTATCTGTCTATATTTCTGAGATGTACACTATTTTAGACTATTGCCCTCATCTTTGTCGCCATATTTATCACAATGTTTCGGTCTTTCTCAGGTGGTTGGAATGTCGAACTGAACCCTTTATTTTGCTCACTGGGGTTGACTGTTCTAGTTCCACGTGCCATGTTTAATGGATGTCAGTTATCAGTTATTCCCCTCTCCACTGCCTTAACCGGGTATTGAACTCACATTCTTTGGGTCCTGTCACTGGATCTAACTAACGCCTTTATCCACATGTGCCCTTGAGAACATCTGTGTATGAATCTCTGGCTATTATAAACCTAATGTTTTCAGCAACCTTTTTTACCATATTGCAATTTTTGCTGTTATCATTTATGTTTTTACCCAAGCTCATATTGCAATTTTTGTTGCTATTATCGCTTTTCTCTGGCACTCCTTATTACCGATTCCAGCCACCTGAAGAAGGCCGGAGCGTACAACGGCCGAAACATTGTAATAAATATGGCGACAAATATTCGGACAATAGTCCGAATAATGTAAATTGTTAGATCCTGCCTGTAATGTTGAAACATGGGTGGTGGGGAAATGGTTGAGTTCATCCTGCGTAGATGCCCTGCTGAAGGCCAGAAACTTTGAATAGTATTATAGAAAAAGATCTGTCTTTAATGCAAAGCAAAGACTACAGACATGTTAGAGACTTAATTAATAATTTCAAGTCTGGAGACATGACAGAATGTTGTATCTCATGTTTTCAAGATAACAGAGGGAAATAAATAAGGAAGACAAACTCATTGGTAAGTAATAAAAATAGAAGGTTTACTACATGAAGGTACAATTAGTTATTGACCTAATGCTAACTCAGTTCAACTCTGCTTATTTGCATAAATGGAAAATTCCATTCATTTATGTCCTACATGACATTTATCTATCTAAGACTCTTGCTTATCTATTGTTGTATCTCATGTTTTCGAGATAACAGGGGAAAATAAATAAGGAAGAAAAACTCATAGGTAAGTAATGAAACAGGTTTACTACACAAAGGTACAATTAGCAATTGACCTAATGCTAACAATCTTCAACTCTGCTTATTTACATAAACGGATAATAGAAGAAAATAAATAAGAAAGACAAACTCGTAGGTAAGTAATGAAATAGGTTTACTACACGATGGTATACTTAGCAATTGACTTAATGCTAACTCTCCTCAACTACTGCTTATTTACATAAACAGACAATTCCATTCATTTATGTACTGTATGAAAATATCACAGACTGCCTGAAAGTAAATGATGAAATATTGCTTAACTTTGGTGATCATTTGAGCACTGTTGTATCCTCGTCGCTAAGTGTTATATCTCGTGTTTTCGAGATAACAGGGGAAAATAAATAAGAAAGACAAACTCCTAGGTAAGTAATGAAATAGGTTTACTACACAAAGGTACAATTAGCAATTGACCTAATGCTAACTCCGCTTATTTGCATAAACAGACAATTTCATTCATTTATGTCCTATATGACAAAACAAGGCAGTAAATCTGAATTATAAAAATAAAAACTAATTATATTTGAAACTGATATGATATTTTATACTGACATCTGTTGTTGTTGTGTTCTTTCAGATTAATTTGGAAGACGATGCTACCAGTGGGGATCTTGGTTTAGGTGAAAACAACCACCATCAGCTGAGTATGCGTATCAACTTACCTGGTTCACATGGTGACAGAGTATAATCAGCACTTCATTTATGATGTTGTTAATTAGCAACACCTTATGTTCCTTCCCCAATCTTCTCACCTTCCTTTTGTAATTTTCTCTTCTTGCTCAAAGAGAGAAAGAAAACGAACTTCATCTTTATTCTTGTGTGGTATACTGATTATAAAAAAAAAAAAAGAAAAACAACAACAACAATGAAGGAACGGTGGGAACAAACTTTCTAGATTAATTTAAATGATAAAAGAAAAAAAAAATTCTTTTTTTTCTTTTTTGTTTTTTTTTTATTTTTTATTTTTTTTAAAAACCCACAGAAGTTGATGTTTCAGTGTTGACATATGGCAAAAAGTGTTTTATTTTTTTTTTTTCCTATTATTTTTTTAAGCATTTATAAGCTTTTCAATATCTTAAACTAATAACAAATAACCAAGCAAAAAGTCAGTTAGTAGCACCAACAAAAATAAAATAATCAAATATGCTATTTGATAACAATAAAATTTGAATTAAGACGGTAATGTAACACTTCAATTTTTTGCAGTTAGATTAAATTAAAATCTAATCTGTTTTTTATTTTTTATTCATTAGCTATCCATGTAAACGCTAATAATTATTATTATGATTAAACACTAATCAACTTTCAATTAATAGTAAAATTAAGTTAAAAGATTTTACAAATACTTAGAAAATTTTAACACATTCATTCAGAGAAATGATACTATAAAATAGTTTGTTCAGATAGGTTTTAAATTTTTGCTGTTACTTTTCACTTTTGTCTTTATTTAATGCAATTGTTTTCTAATTTTAATTTTTAAACTTTTTATTTTTTTGCAATATGCTAACATTGGAAACATGACCAACAAGGATGATTTATTTTGTCATAAAAATAACAAACAAACAAAAAAAAAAGAAATGAAAAAACTTAACATGACTCGCAATGTGAGTGGAAGATGAAAATAGATTTTTTTTTCCTCCCTACTTAAAATTAACAATGTTTAAATATTATCATTTTGCAAATAAAGAACTTCATCTATCCAAAATGCTACCGAGGTAACTTTAGTCATGAAATGATTTCCTTAAAGAAATTAAAAATGCAGTTCCTTATTTACTAGTGAAGTAATTTTGGAAGATGAGTGAAATATTTAGGAAGATGAGAAAAGACAGTGAATAGACAAAGAGCTGAAGTTCACCAAACTTTTGGGTTGTACTGTGTGACTATGTAATGTCTATATGAAATGGATTTTTTAATCCAACATTTCTTTATTACTATAAATCTTATTTTTAGTGGGTATGCCTGTTTTGAGTTGAGATTCCTATTTTTTATTTTCTTAAACAGTGAAATTAATAACAAACAGTCTAGATTGAGAAGTCTTAGAAAAAAAAATTCCCAACTGGAATTGAAGCTATTCCCTCTTTCCATCATGGAAACTGCTTTTATAGTCAAAACCTGTCACTTGAAATTTGGCTACATGAGACCATCGTGATAGAGCAAGGTTTGAAAGACCTATTGTTATTAATTTCACTGTTTGATAACAGAAAAAACAGAGATAGCAAATCAAACCTGCATACCTGCTGAAAATAACATTTATACTAATAAGAAATGTACAGGGTGGTTGGAAAGATTTAAAATTGTTAATAACTTTAGTAATTATTTGTTGATTTTCATAAAATATGTTTTATTTTAAAAAGTATAATGGTAAAAGTACAGTACAGTGTTAAAATTCTACCGTTTGCACATTTTTTCATACCTGGATGTTGAAGGACGTCCATTTTTGCACTCATTAACTTGCAATGACAATTTCTCGTTGTTTTGGCAGTTTATGAACACTGCACCACCATCACTGCATTTTGTATCATGGACTGTCACACTTTGTAGCGGGGTGCTAACTGAGGATGCAAATGCTGTGTTGGGTGGTGTGTCATTCTGGGCTACACTGGTTGCTGAAATGAAAATGGAAATTAGCAATGAAATTCTAACATTTTAAGGATCGATCAAAATATATTTTGTTTGATATCAAATGTGATATTAAGTTATAATTAATTTCCAATAGGGAATTTCTTTCCACCCACCATATATATATATATCTTAATAATACCTAAATAAATAATATATCTGATAATATATGAAGTCTTTAAAATTGTACAAATTTTGGGGTCAATATCTTTTCTATTAAAATCTAGAAGAAAGATATCTCATTGGTAAGATAACAAATTATTCTAACATTTTAGGGATCGATCAAAATATATTTTGTTTGATGTCAAATGTGATATTAAGTTATAATTAATTTCCAATAGGGAATTTCTTTCCACCCACCATATATATATATATATATATATATATATATATATATATATATATATATATATCTTAATAACTTTTAAGTAGTTTTTATTAATACCTTGCTCCCAGAGTGATTATTTATATGCAGGGTGGGTGGAAAGAATCTCTCTATTAAAAATTGTGAATAAGTTTATTATTGTTTTATTTTGAACAGTATAATGATGGAAGTACAGTACAGTGTTAAAATTCTACCTTTTGCACAATTTCTTCCAGTCCTGATCTTGAAGGATGACCGCAGCTTGGAATGACAATTTCTGATCGTTTTAACATCTATTTAAGCATGAGGTCTATGAACACTGTGCCACCATCTTTGCACTTGTATCACAGACTGCTACACTTTGCTTTAGAATGCCAGCTGAGCACACTCATACAGTGTCAGCTTTAGTGCCATTCTGGCTTACAGTTGTCACTCTGAAATAAATACAGATGTTAGCAATGAAATTCTCCCACTTTAGGGATCACAGTATATTTTGTTTCATGAAAATGCTGTGATATGAACAAAAGTTATAATTAATTTTCAATCGGGAGTTTCTTTCCACCCACCCTGTATATAATCTTTGTGTGTGTGTCACAGGTACACTCTTGCCCAGAAGATATTTTTAAAAAGTTGTCTGTGATGAATTGTCATGGCTAAAGTCATTAATCATTAGCAACAATACTTTTGGTAATTTGAAACTTTTAGATTAGTGACTTCCTCAACTCAAAGTATAATTAAAAAGAACATGACTAAATATTTTGTTTATCATTCAGATTACTACACTTTAGAAATTAGCAATAATAATAATAATAATAATAATAATAATAGTACTACAGTGTAACCCGGATATAAGAGAGTTGTCGGGACCGGAGAAGAAGTATCTTATATCCGGGTTTCTCTTATATCCAGATTTGGTCTATTATATATACATTAACACAGGCTCTAATTTGGGACCAGAGAAAATCTCTCTTATATCCGGGTCTCTTATATCCGGGTTACACTGTATAATAAACCTGATTAAGATTGGCAAGTTATATTGCTATTCTTTGGTCTTTCTTGGCATATTCTGCAATTGTTAGTGCTGCTGAAACTGAATTAATTTTTATATAAGTCTCAAAGCCAATTGGGACTTGGTGCTAGGAGACCTGACTTTCTGAAATTTAACTTACACTTTCATCTTCCTTCACATAAAAAAAAAATCAAGTGGCCATATAAATAAATATATATTAAAAAAAAGAAAACAGCAGTAGAATCACCTAACTCAGTCTCTGGTTTCTTTTTTTCTCTCTTTGGTTGCTCACTCTCTCTCTCTCTCATATCACTATCCAATTATTTTCCTACATGTTGTCTTTGGTTGTCTCCCTTTCTTTTCCACCATATTTTTCTATTCCTGCTACCCATTTTCTAGAATCATATTGCCCTTTCTACAATCTTGTCTTTCTTCTCATCACATTTTTGCTCCCAAGCACTCTGTGCAAACTGCCGCCCATCACTATTTCTCAATCTCCCCTTCCTCTTTGCTTCCCACTTTCTTCCTCCCACTCTTCTTTCTCATGCACTTCTTTGCTGTTCCCTTTTCCCCTCTTGCTCTTCTTTACTTGCCACTTTCTTCCTCTTACTTTTCTTTGCTCCCCACTTTCTTCCTCTCTTCTTTGCTCTCCATGTTTTATCTCTTGCACTTCTTTGCTCTCCCTTTTTCCCCTCTCGCTCTTCTTTGCTTCCCACTTTTTTATGCTCACTTTTCTTTGCTACTTGCTCTTCTTTGCTCCCCACTTTCTTCCTATCAATCTTCTTTGCTCCCCACTTTCTTCCTATCAATCTTCTTTGCTCCCCACTTTCTTCCTATCAATCTTCTTTGCTCCCCACTTTCTTCCTATCAATCTTCTTTACTCCCCACTTTCTTCCGATCAATCTTCTTTGCTCCCCACTTTCTTCCTCTCGCTCTTCTTTGCTCCCCTCTTTCTTCCTCTCGCTCTTCTTTGCTCCCCACTTTCTTCCTCTCGCTCTTCTTTGCTCCCCACTTTCTTCCTCTCGCTCTTCTTTGCTCCCCTCTTTCTTCCTCTCGCTCTTTTTTTGCTCCCCTCTTTCTTCCTCTCGCTCTTCTTTGCTCCCCTCTTTCTTCCTCTCGCTCTTCTTTGCTCCCCTCTTTCTTCCTCTCGCTCTTCTTTGCTCCCCTCTTTCTTCCTCTCGCTCTTCTTTGCTCCCCTCTTTCTTCCTCTCGCTCTTCTTTGCTCCCCTCTTTCTTCCTCTCAATCTTTTAGCCCTTATATTCTTCTTCCCCACCTTTGTTCCTTTCAACTATCTTCCTCTATTACTCTCATTTTCTTCTTCTTCTTACCTATCTTTGTCCCTGCTTACAATTCTCTCCCTCCCACCACGTTTTTGTCCCTCTCCCTCCCACCACGTTTTTGTCCCTCTCCCTCAGTTTCCTACTCTCTTCCTTCCATCCCATTGTTACTATTCTACTCTTCCCGTTACTCCAATCATGCTCTCTCCCTTTATTTTCCATTATAGCCTCTGTCTTCTACAAATTCCATGGAACCACATTGTTTGTTCATTAGGCAATAACCATCCAACCTATTTCCTTTCAAGTCGTCCTATAATTCACTTCTGCTTACTGCTGTTGTTTTTCTGCCACATTACAAATTTGTTTTCCATGGTCACTCTTATCTGCTTCCTTCCTAGTGGAGAGGGAGGATTACATTAAGAATAGAAGAAAAAAATCTTTTATTCTTGATTCTAAAATTAATCATGTGAAAAACGCCTTTTTTTTTCTTTTTTTAACTTCAGGTCTGTAATAACTTTTTTCTGAATAAACAAAATTGAATTCTACTTTTCCAACTTTTAACTTATCATACTATATTTGTTCCATGAACCAAGGTATAATTGAAACTATATATATTTTGACTATTTAAGCAAAATTTCTCATGGTCTAAAATGGAGTACCAAGGGAAATAACTCTTATACACTTGCTTAACAACAAAACTGTCCAATGTGATTTGTCTAATTGACATAGGCATTTAAATAATTAGTGTAGAATATATATATATATATATATATATATTTTTGTACATGCTATTTTTTAGTGGAAACTATTTTTTATTTAATTAATAATTAAAAATTTTGTTTTATAAAACTGCTTTTTCCGGCCATCCTTTAGTTTCATTTTAGCACTTCATCTTTCTTATAACCCCAATTTGGGGTCTTACGGTTAATATCTGGGTTGAATTTGTGGAGCTTCTTTCCTTTTCAGACAGATAACTTCTGCCATACTCTTACCACTACTCAGGCAGTCTGTCCTGACAAAGCTTCAATATGGGTAGGCTCTGTATCAATTTTTCAACTGCTGTCTTTGTTAAATTTTAAATCTCTAGTTCCAACACTGAATACAGTTCATCCATCTGAGGCTGACATAATCCACGTCAGTTGAAGTAGACTATACCCATGAAGTAATTTTGGATTTCTCTGTTGTGTAATTTAATATATGTATATAATTCCGTTTACGATTGAACACATGCAGCAGCTGGATTGCAGAGGTCTATACAATGTGGTGAGTGTTAGTCACTCTTTTTACCTCTTTAGTATTTTCTAATGGTGACTGATCAATCATAGCTATTGGTGGGGTCCACATTTTAATATATTAATTATTCCTTTTTCTCAAACCAAAAAAGAAAGAAATGAATTGATAATACATAAAGTCTTTAAAATTGTACAAATTTTGGGGTCAGTATTTTTTCTATTAAAATCGAGAACAAAGATATCTCATTGGTAAGATAACAAATTATTAACTGCAGTCTTTGATGACATATAGAAGCTCACTTTGTTCTCCAAATGTTAGAATTTCATAAAATTGGGATAAATATAGTATGACTTTAAAAATGGACATTTTTAAAAGCAGATATTAATATATGCAAACACATTAAAAGAAAAGTGAGAGTAAGGATAAGCAGAAATATAAAAAAAAAGGAAACTTCAAAAAAGAGCTAACTGGTTATTGATCCTCACTCTTCAGAGCTCAGTCAAGGACAAAAAAAAATATAAATATGTGCACAATGACCAAGAAAAGAGAAAAATTTTTTTTTAAAATGACTCCTTGAGAACTAGCAGTATAACTCATAGATAGATTATATTAAGACCAAACAGCCACTCCTGAGGGAAGGCTATATGTTTTGTCCTCCAATGAGCTCTGAAGAGTGAAGTGCAATAGCTTTTTCTATTTTCTCATTTCGTTGCAGTTAGTAATACTTTTTCATTTCCTTTTTTTTTAAATTTAAAAAAAAAACTTAATTTCCTTACTCCTCCTCCTCCTCTTTTATTTTAAAACATTTGTATATATTGATATATAACCAATTTTGAAGGCATATTAACATTTTGTACCCCCACACACACACACATACACATAAATTGTTTAATAATAATATTAAATATCCAAGCAATTTGTTTTGAACTAGGCCAAATTAATGTTTAATTTTAATATTGTTTTCTTGATATTCCAGGTTGAAAAAGGGGGATATTTTATGCACTGTCAAATATGGTTTTATTAATTGTATTCGCTTTTTAGAGAGAATTTTATTTACATTATTCGGACTGTTATCCTCATCTTCATTGCTGTATTCACAATGTTTTGGCTGTTGTACACTCCGGTCTTCTTCAGGTGATCGGAACTTTGAACCGAACCCTTTATTTTGTCAACTGGGGTAGATTGTTCTAGTTGCACATGCCATGCCTCTTCCGGATGTCTCTGTTATTTCCCTTTAACCCAACTCTCCAAGTTTTTTGGTTTACCACTGCTGGTATTGAACTCACAACTGAGACATCCGGAAGAGGCATGGCACATGGAACTAGAACAATATACCCTGGCGGTGGAAATAAAGGGTTCGGTTCAAAATTCCAATCACTTGAAGAAGGCCAGAGCATACAATGACCAAAACGTTGTGAATATGGCAATGAAGATGAGGATAACTGTTTGAATAATGTAAATAATCATAATACCTCATTGCAGAGATACAGACAGATATTTTATTTATGATATATATATATATATATAAATTTAAATTATACAAATTTATGACTACAACTGTAAACATAAACAGAATACTACTTTACTCCCATAAGAATTAATACTTTTGCATACATACTTCACAGATGAAATGTAACCATTATTATTGGACAGTATCTCTGATATTTAAAAAAAATTTTATTATGGTATTATCAATCTAGTAAAGCAGTGTATAAGATGAAAACCTAAACTGAGCCCATTGTACCCAAAATAGCATGAAAGCTTATCTAATTAGTCGGACTATTGTCCTCATCTTTGTCGCCATATTTGTCACAAAGTTTCGGCCGTTGTATGCTCCGGCCTTCTTCAGGTGGTTGGAATCTCGAACTGAACCCTTTATTTCGATCACTGGGGTAGACTGTTCTAGTTCCACGAGCCATGTTTGATGGATGTCAGTTATCAGTTATCTCCTGCTAATTTACCCTCTGAAAGTTCTCCACTGCCTTAACCAGGTATTGAACTTACGCTCTTTGGGTCTGTCACTGGATCTAACCAACGCCTTTATCGAAATAAAGGGTTCAGTTCGAAATTCCAACCACCTGAAGAAGGCCGGAGCGTACAACGGCCGAAACTTTGTGACAAATATGGCGACAAAGATGAGGACAATAGTCCGACTAATGTAAATACTGTACATAATACCTCATCTCAGAAATATAGACAGCTTATCTAATATTCTTAAATTTGTGACTTTTTTTCATGTATCTTACACAGCAGGAAGAAAGGAAATGAAGTGTGATTTTCTTTTTTCTCCCAGGTTTTATTAATAGATTGAAAAATAATATGCAATGAGTATGAGGCGTATTAAAACTGACAAAGTAAATTATATATAAATGATAAAATATAATTTTAAGTTATACTACATTTATGGGCCAAACTGCTCAATATTCAGGGATAGAGCGTGAGTAAATATAAAAGTGGACATTGAGGTCAACACCCTGAGAGGTGATAGACTGTTTCATGCTAAATGCAATCGTCAGGCCAGAATACAGATGGTCTGACAATTGCATTTAGGATGAAACAGACTCTCACCTCTGGGTGTTGACTTCAATGTCCACTTTATATATATATATATATAGAGAGAGAGAGAGAGAGTGAGAGACATTTTGTTGAATAATTTGTACATGTTCTGTCTACTTATTTTCAGTTGGATCCTTTCATCTTCATAGATAAGCTTTTTGATGTCATTATTGAAGGACAAGAGAAAGTCGCCAAGTTGATAAATATTTCTTTTATTCCGAGTACTTCCGACATAGCATGTCATCATCAGGTTATTGTTCATTACAAGACAAATATTGTAGTGTTCATTATTGTCGAAGACAAAATTGTTGTGGTTATCTGAGAGTTAAATTTCTTTCTTGTGGAGTGGAAACTGCTGAGCCAGTGTGTGAGCTGACACTGTTTAAGGGGAGGTAACTAAGTATGGTTGTGGAGAGTTTTTTATGAAATAAGTAGTAAAAAAACTATTAGTGCAAACAATACCCTGATGATGGTTAAGCATTTTATTTAATTTTTCTTGCGTTTTCGAACAAGAGCTTTCTTTTTTTTTTTTAAGCTCTTGTTCAAGCACAAGACAAATTAAATAAAATGCTTAACCATAGTACCTTGTCTGTCGTTTTTAATGAAACATGCATAAATAAAGGATTGCTGCCTAAATACACAGTATATATATATATATATATATATATATATATATATATATATATTGGCATAAAAACACCTTATAAAACTGCTCCACCCAAGGTTGTGTATGGTTATAAAGGTATTTTTGCCCCTATATTATATTTACCCCTATATTATATTTACCCCTATATTATATTTACCCCTATATTATATTTACTTGTACTTTATGTCCTTTTTTCAAAGCAGCTACGATATATATATATATATATATATATATATATATATATATATATATATGTAAATGAGGTCTGGTTGAAAAGTATTGGGACTGATGCTATGCTATAAAAAAGAAAACTAAAACACATGAATTTGGCATTTGATCTTCTTCCCCTTTTTCTGAAGCCACACATTTTATCCAGTACCGTTTCCACCGATGGAAGCATTTCTGGAATTTCATTTTGGGGATAGTGAGTTGCATTCTCTGTGATTTTCTCAGTGTCTTGAAATCTTGTTCCTTTCAAGTGAGATTTGATTTTGAAGAGGAAAAAGTCGCAATTTCTGACATCTTGGGAATATGGTGGCTGTCAAACCTGGGTAACATTGTACTTGGCCCCAAATCGCTGCACCAGCCATGGTCACAAATGAAACCTCTGTGGTGTGATGAGGCAATCACACTTTACACACTTTCCTTCCAAGCACCGCTACAAATAATGGAAAAGAGTGAAAATGTTATAATGAAGTGTGCATATTCTACAGAGTTCAAGATCAATCTGTGCTAAGCAGCATTACTTTAAATTTACATTAGCGCTCCATTACGATAGCCACACATCTGATAGATTTTTATCAGACCTTGTGTGTGTTTTTATATATATATATATATGACAGCAATAAATGTATTAAGCTTGATATTACTAGACATATTAAAAACGGGTGAAGCAACCGGTTTCGCTCCTGCTCATCAGGCTTTCAACGGGAGATTTAATTTAAATTAAAAACACAGAAAATGTACAATGAAAAAGAAACAATGTGAGTGTTTGTTGGGGCTCGCTGTCATTTGCCTCTAGCTCCTTTTGTTCATTTTTTTTCCCTCCTCCTCCACATTTCCTTTTCATTGTACATTTTCTGTGTTTTTTAATTTAAATTAAATCTCCCGTTGTAAGACTGATGAGCAGGAGCGAAACCGGTTGCTTCGCCTGTTTTTAATATGTCTAGTAATATCAAGCTTCATACGTTTATTGCTGTGATAAAATTTTGTACCTTCAAAAATATCTTTAAATATATATATATATATATATATTTTAAAGTGCACATTTGCCAACTGATTTACAGTAATGCCTGAAATCACATTAGTTATTTTAGCTATACTTAAAACTAGGTACATTAAACTTTATAACATTTTTTACAGATTATTTCTATTGCAAATACAAATAAAGTTATAATTTTTTTAAAGTGCACATGAACTTTATGGACACCCTGTATTATTTTAGGAAGAGAGTCAGTTGTAATTTTGTATTTAAACTTTTGATCTCTCGGTCTGTCCAATGAGAACAAAGAGATTGTATTTATAACGCTCATGTAAATGTGCAAAACTAGCTGTCTTTTTAAAATCAGACACGAGAAACATATCTTCAATTGTGAAAATTGAAAAATCTAGTATGGCAGACTGTCTAGATCAAGGATAATTTAAATTATCCTCTTTGAGATGAAGTCCAAGCAATAAATATGTCTGTATCTCTGAGATGAGGTATTATGCTTATTTACATTATTCAGACTGTTATCCTCATCTTCATTGCCATATTCACAATGTTTTAGCTGTTGCACACTCCAGCCTTCTTCAGGTGATTGGATTTCAAACCAACCCTTTTATTTCATCTACCGAGTAAGATTGTTCTAGTTCCACGTACCATGCCTCTTCCGGATGTCTCAGTTATTTCCCTTTAATTCATCTCTCCAAGTTTGTTTTTTTTATCACCACTGCTTTAGTCTGGTATTGAACTCACAACTCTTTGGGTGTAGTCACTGGATCTAACCTATGTCTTTATCCATTTCATTCGAAATCCCAATCACCTGAAGAAGGCTGGAACATACAACAGCCGAAACATTGTGAATATTGCAATAAAGATGAGGATAATGGTTTGAATAATATAAATAAGTAATAAATAGTTGGTGGAGGATAAGAAAATTGAAAGAATCAGAATATATGATTATGCTAGATATGAAAGTCAGGCCATTGCAATTTGTGAGTTTTGCTTAATGAAGAGAAATTTGAGAGAATATTTATGCATAAATATGGAATCCCATGTTACACAGGTGCTAAGAATGGCATCGTATCCGTGTGGCTCTCATTGTTGGGAATGAGCCAAACCAGCTGACATCATAGCCACCTTCTGTGTTCATCTACTTTTCCTGCAGTAAAAAAACTCTTCTCATTCCTTGGCGATTATTCACCTGAAGATGATTGTAGAATAGATCGGCTGAAAGATTGGGCTCACAACAAAAGCACGGACTCATTCGTCTGAAGAACTCATGACAGTGTAAATTTTAAAATCGTTCACATATTTTGAAATTGATTCAAATTAGATACTTAATGTTTCTCTTGATTGGACAAATAATTTTCTTCGGTCATCTTTCGCGATAATAGTTCATTTTTAAATACTATTTAAGAATGGAATTTAGATATCACTTATGTAATGTAAATTAGGAATTAACTTTAGTGATTATTATGTGCAATCCCCTCAGGTACAGTATAACAAAATAAAAGGGTTACCTTTATTGGATATTCATATTTGAGTAGACACTCTGTTTATTAAACAGCATATTTATTTTTGTTTACTGTCCTGAATATTGAAGAATTCTTATTAAAGAAAAATATCCTGCTGGAGTCCATATATTTATCTTTAATAAGATTTCTCAAATATTCATGCCAATAGGTGAAAATAAATAAATATAGTGTCTAATGAATAAATGAAGTGTCTATTCAAATTAAAGTATCCAATAAAAATAATGTTTAAAGTGATAAAAATAATTTAAGTAGAAATTTGTATATCCCAAACAAATTCTAGTTTTGCATAACGTTAAAAATGGATTTGTATGACCTTTTCTGATATACAAAAGGTTAAAAACTGTTGTACCCTAGAAAGGATTACTGAATGAGGAATAACCAAAATGGAGGTTGGAAATGAAATATTAGGTTGGTGCAAAAATAATGTCGTTTTTTGACGTTCCACTTCATGTGAGAAAACATTATTTTTGCACCAACCTAATAGTAATCTTTATAACATCAACAAAATACAATACTCCCAGCGATGTGAAGTAGGTAAACCACTGCTAGTGGTGAACTATTTAGACAACATACTACCCCCACTGACAATAGTGTCCAACATATTTATGAGGATTGGGGTATACACATAGGTGTTCATAGGTATGGTATATAACAAAAATTATATTGAATTTGGAAAAAAAAAAAAAGTTTATATATTTGAAGAATTTAAAAAAATAACAATACCATTATACCAATGACATCTAAAGTTACTAAATTCTGAAAAACTAAAAGACTTTATTCATTTTGTTTCAATTTTCTGGATTTAAATAACCTGCAAAAGTTGATAAGCCCTAAGAATTGAATGAATCAATTTGTTCTGGCAAAAGAATTGATTTTTGAATTGATCTGAATTTCTGGGATGAGGAGTTATCATTTTTTTGCATTATTGAGTCCCCATTTATTTTAGCACATTTTGGGCTGCTCTGGTCACCACTCTGAGTAATTGGGGTTCATGGTGACATTCAAGGCAAAATAGTGCAATGGCTTTCTGATTCCTTTTGCACTGAGGATATTAACATCACACCATCTCTCCTCTCAGAAGTTCCTCTGCCTGCTGGTAAAACTGTTGACCTCTGAAGTGCAGTTCCTACATCCAGCAACTGGCTGATGGCAGCTTGGCACAGGCTGTTTGAAGAGAGGCATTCTACTTCACCAGTTGTGTTGGGAAACACTTCCGATTACCCTCGCACAATTTAGCCAACAGGTTGATGATGCTCACCAGAGTGTGGCCATGACAGTGCCCATGCGACTTCTTGGAGCAATGTGTGAGAGTTAGTATAGGCCATGGACCAGTACAGTTCTGCATCCCAATTTACCTAGGGTCTACCAATTGCACTGATGATATGCCCTCATTATTTAATAAATAATATAAATAAAAGAAATGATATCAAATATTATAATTCAAATCATAAAAACAGAGAAATATTTGTATATAATTCTTTCAGTAATTCTTTGTATCATGAAAGAATTAATCTTTCTGTATAGTATAGAAAGTGTGTATATGTGTGTACAAGGGGTGCTGAAGAAATTCTTCCCCTCCTGCAACCAAAAGAAATATGAAAGAGTCATCAAACTTACATTCTGTTCCACATATTGCCCGCCCACCCCAAATCAAATATATTTTCTGTTTATACTTTATTTTTATAGATACAAATATTTAAGTAAATGTTTTGTTTATAATAAATAGTATTAACAACATTTACCAACATGATTGTCCAAGAAATCTCATAGAAAATGTGTGTCCTCCGACAGGAATCGAACCTGTAACCCTTAATGGGAACCACCATTTGATCTGATATGCTGTTAACCATTCAGCCACAAAGAAGCGTCTGGTTATCAAAGTTCAAATTACTGTTTATAAACAACAAATCTTCGACGATCTTTCCCAAACAATCATATCTGTTCATGAAAATGCTCATGTTTATTTAAAAAACAGCACATTTACTTAAATAAATTGTATCTATTAAAATAACATATAAACAGAAGATATATGATTTTATATATATATATATATATATATATATATATATATATATATATATAAAAGTAAAAGAAGCACATATTAAGAATGTAATAGGGAAATGCTTCCCCCCCCATTACATTGTTTTTAATATACTCATTTTCAATGCAATGATAACATTTTTTACCCACTTAGAGAGAAACAGATACACATACATGCACAGATAATGTATGAGAGAAGTGTCTTGCCATTTTTCATCTCTTAAAAGCAATTTTAAGCCATTTCATTTATAATTTGATGTAAAAGAGTTATTTCTTCAAAAACTTGAATTCTTTTATCTATCCTGTAAAGATTTCTGTAACACTTGTGTTTTTCCATTGTTGTTTTTCCTTTTTTTCTTTTGACAATGAATATAAACTGAGTAGTCTGTTGTGCTGTGCGTATGTGTGTGCATATATATATATATATATATATATATATATATATATATATATACACACACACACACACACACACACACACACACACACACATGTGCATATATATATATATATATATATATATATATACACACACATGTGCATATATATATATATATACACATATATATATATACACACACACACATGTGCATATATATATATATACACACACACACATGTGCATATATATATATACACACACACATGTGCATATATATATATATACACACACACACATGTGCATATATATATACACACACACATGTGCATATATATATATATATACACACACACACATGTGCATATATATATATACACACACATGTGCATATATATATATACACACACATGTGCATATATATATATATATATATATACACACACACACATGTGCATATATATATATATATATACACACACGCACACGTGCATATATATATATATATATATATATATATATATACACACACACACACACATGTGCATATATATATATATATATATATATATATATATACACACACACATGTGCATATATATATATATATATATATATATATATATATATATATATATATATATATACATACATACATACATACACACACACACAACCTTAAGAGTCCATTGATTATGTTTTTTTTCCCCAGGAAGGTGTTTTTTTCCTGGGGAAGTAAAACATAATCAATGGACCCTTAAGGTTGTCTGTTTTCTAATTTTAATTAAATTAATATTTGCTCTGGTTTG
Source organism: Acanthosepion esculentum (assembly GCA_964036315.1). Lineage (NCBI taxonomy): Eukaryota > Metazoa > Mollusca > Cephalopoda > Sepiida > Sepiidae > Acanthosepion > Acanthosepion esculentum. The sequence continues at coordinate 65,743,514 of OZ038515.1, read as the reverse complement.
ACATTGAGCTCTCTGGATTACATCCTCCTTGGGATTATCCATATGGATTACCAAACTTTTCAATATCTAACCATATATATATATATATATATATATATATATATATATATATATATAGTATTGGGGCAGCAGATCATTATTTAAGCATATATCATTAAATAGAGAGTGAATGTCTATTATGTCTGATCCTGAGCCGTTCTAAAGTTCGTATGTTTGCTTTAATTTCAGGTGAAAATAAAAACAAAAACTGTCCAACATTTGGATATTTTTTTTTTTATTAAACTGTTCCTTGATCTAACCGTTTAGATCCAATGAGCCATCTTTAGAGCAGTCATGTGGACATTTAAACAAAGATATTCACCATCAAAGATTATATTCTAATATGTTTACATAGAAGATTGCTATGCAATGATAGCAGTCATGGGATAGCAGACACAGGTCGTAAATTTATGATGCAGTTCTATGATGTCGTACGACGTGAGCGACTGAAATATTAACAACAGAACCATATGTCTAGATGCAATGTAATGTGTTGTGACTAGTTTGAAATATAATTTCGTTGAGTGTGAGTTGCTTTGTTTTACTGTAGATGGCCTCCAGGTTCTTTTTTTACTGTGTATATGTGTGAGTATTGTTGTGTTAACAACTAATATCTGATTAATATTATGTACATGGCTATGTTTTTCTAAGAAATGTTGTTTAATAGAACTAAGATCAGAAAGGTGACAGGTAAGTCTATGGGAGAGTGTGGTTGTAGTAAAACCAATATATGTAGTGGGTTTATTATTAGTATCAGAGATACAAACACTGAACGGCGCATGTAAATTGATACACTACATTCTTTTTTTGTAGAGGATTTAGTTGTGTGTTTGTAGGGTTATTACAGACTAAGAGATCAATTGTTTTAAATTTTTTATAATATTTTTTTTAAGCGTATCACCCTAAGCAAGGCTGGAGGCCACTATCACGCAAGGGGTTATAGAAGGGTTGGAGGAAGAGCCGATAGGAGTGGTAAAGGAGAGGATGTGGAGAAAGAGAAAGACAGTGGATCGATCAAGGCAAGGGGGTTACAGAAGATTTGGAGCGAGAGCAGATAGGAATGAAAGGTGAAAGGATGTGGAGAAGGGAAGTGGATAGATCAAGGCAACTGGAGATGTCAATTGACGTTACACTTAAACAGTTGGAGATTGTATTTGTCAGGGAAACAGTAATAGGGAAGGGAGTTCCACAGGCGAGATATGCGAGACATGAAGCTACTGGAGTAGAAGAGATGTCTACATCTAACAGTTTCAACGGTGAAGGGGTGGGAACGGGATGCCAGCCTCGTAGGACGTTTAAATTCATGAGGCCTAGGGACAAGCGAAAGCAGCTCCTCGGAGCAATTACCGTGAAAGTATTTGTAAAAATGAAAGTATATATGATGAGCTTAACTTGTTCATTATCATTAATGGGTTTAACATTTCTATCTATAATGTTTCTGAGTTGTTTCATCAGGTTTTTAATTATTATGCATTTGGTTACAATAGTAATAATAAATAGTAATAATAAGTTAATAGTGTTATGTTTATTTTCATGTACACTATTATTATTATTCATATTATCAATTTTGTTAGAGCTAATTTATTTTCACCCAAAATTAAAGCAAATATACGAACATTAGAACGGCTCATGATCAAACATAATAGACATTCATTGTCTATTATATTTAACAATATATATACATATTCCTAAAATTGTTCTTGATACATGAAAAAAATGTATGTATCGTTTTCCCATATATATATATATATATATATATATGAAAATGATATATACATTTTTATTTTCATGTATCTAGAACAATTTTATGAAAATTTATGACAAAATTAAAAGAAAAGTTTTCATGTGTTTTGTCTATTTACACATGACTTTGTTTAAAATCCCTTTAGTTTAATGAAGTCCTAAAGGGTAAAACATGTCACAGGAAAACTTTTTCCACTTTGTCACGAGTTTTCTTAAATATACAGTAGCGGCCATAATATAAGGAACAGAAACAACAAAGACATAAATATGTGTATTACTTAAAAAGTAATGCATGATTAGCAATGAAATTTTTACCGAATAAAGATTAGGCTGTAATGCATAAATATTATACAAAGTTACAAAAATTTACATAATAGTTTTTTTTTAAATAAAGATTAAATGGAACAAAGGAAATAAGCTACTGGACAAAAGTTAAGGAACGATTGTGAACAAAATATCAACAAAAACATCCCCTTATTTTCAATGACTTCTCTGCATCGTTGACCACATGATCTAATTAATTTCTTGCAAAAATCAGCAGTAATTCCCTCCCATTCGTTTTTCAATAACTCCCATAGGTGATCCTGGTTTTTCGGGTTTCTTTTCTGAGCCCTTTCTCCAATTATCTTCCAAACATTTTCTATTGGATTCAGGTCAGGCTAATCTTCATTAGGGCAATTCCTTCTTCTTCAAATAAAGCGATAACCTTCCAAGCCTTGTGGCAAGGTGCATTGTCCTGCATGAAAATAGGTGATTCATAAAGATTATGGTGTAATCTTGGTACCACATGCTGCTGAAGAAGCCTTTTGTAAATCTCAGCATTGATATTGCTATGTACGCGGATGATAGGGCCAACTCCTGCAGATTAAATCATTCCCCACACCATCACACTGCCGCCAGCAAACTTAACGGTTTTCTTGACACATTGAGAAGACAGTCTTTCACCTGTTCTACGGTGTACGTAAGTTTTGCCTTCAGAACCAAATATAGTAAACTTGGACTCATCACTGAAATGAACTGTATCCCATTGTGCATCAGTCCAAACAACATGTTCTCTCGCATACTCCAGGCATGCCCTTTGGTTTCGCTTTGAAATGAGAGGCTTCGAAGCTGGAATACGGGCATGCAATCCTGCATTTTTTAACCTACGAGAGATTGTGTAAATTGTTGACAGAACAGGGATTAAGAGAGATAGCAAAAAGACATAATTTACTAAGAGTTACAAAGGACAGGAAAATGTGGAGAGCCATGATCACCCACATCCTGAAGGGACATGGCACACAGAAGAAGATGAATTAGATTGTGTAAGTGGTTGACAGAACAGGAATTAAGAGATATTGTAAAAAGATAAAATTTACTAAGAGCTAAAAGGACAGGAAACTGTGGAGAGCCATGATTGCCCATATCTTGAATGGAAATCGTGCATAGACAAAGAATATTTTTTATGTTTATACGTTCTTTTTATAGATACAAATATTTAAGTAAATGCTGTTTATAATAAATAGTATTAAACAACATTTACCGGCCTGAATGTCCGAGAAATTCTCATAAAAAATATGCGTCTTCCAACAGGAATCAAACCTGTTTCCTATACGCAGCTGTCATATAGCCTGACGTGCTTTTACCGATTGAGCTACAGAGGAGTGTTTTGGTTAGCAAGGTCGATTTTATTGTTTTTAAACCACAATTCTCCATGATTTTCTCTCATACATTCATATCTGCTCGATGCGTATCCAAATGTAAACAAATGACATCATACGTTATGAAATGGACAAAGTCCGACAATTATTTTACTGTTCTTGAAGTATTTGAAAAATATTTGCTTTGACATAATTTCTCAAACATTGGAACAATGACATAGAGACATACACAGACATAACGGTGTTTTTTTTTAAGGCAGGAGTAGGATTAATCTTGCCCATATCATTGTGGGTCCTGCCTGATCGAGGATCATTGTCATAATGATTTAAGGCAAGGTTTTATAATAGCCAAATGCACTTCCTGACACCCAGCTCAGACATTCACAGTAGTTCAAGTACACCAAATAGTTTTATTGAGACTCCATCTCTAGGATGATTGCCAATCAAGGCTTCAGATCCCATCTTAACCTTTTATATATATATATATATATATATATATATATATATATATATATATATATATATATATATATATTATAATGAAAGCGTAAAAATCGCTATACAACTACAGTCATGTTTCAATGCATATCAATGCATCTCATCAGGTGATTGTAAATTACAATCACCTGATGAGAAGCATTGATATGCATTGAAACATGACTGCAATTGTGTAGGGATTTTTTTACATGTTTTCAGTATAATATCCTAAAATAAATAATATTACTCTACTCTGTATTGAGTCCTCTTTTAAATGAAATGTTATGAATGGTGGAATTGTATTCTATTCATTCTCATTGTATCTGTGTGTGTGTGTGTATATATATATATATATATAGTTGAATGGATATGAGTTTGTGACTGTCAGTTTCATACTTATGCGATTCTCAGAAAAACTCCTAGCTCTATCAATGATACTGAGCACTTTCCAATAAGCACTGCACATATAAAATATATATAAAATTTTTATATATATATATATATATATATATATATTATAAATTAATTGATTTAAAATGTTTTTTCGCTACACAGTGATAACCATGTTTCAAAAATGAAAGCTAAAGCCTTTGAATTTAATTTTGTTATTAAATTAAAGACATTAGTTCCATTTCCTTGTCAAGCGAATTTTGGAGTCTATATATATATATATATATATATATATATTGTGTGTATTTAGGCAGCATTTTTTCATTAATACATGTTTCATTAAATAATATAGATAAGTGTTGTCTATATATTTTATGTAAGTTTTTTTCATATAGTCTGATAAGCTTAATAACATTATCATTAAACAATGAAAGAAAATCACAATATTGATACATATTTTTTAATCCAATCTAAGCTTTCGGCTTACATAAGCCATTATCAAAGACAATTACACAATATATTAAGCAATACACGAACAAGAAATTGATGATAGTCTATTTTTGTTTACATGGATAATTTCCAAGCAACGATAAACACATGCATATAAGACACTGAAAGCGAAAATCGCACCACAGCTCATGACCACGCGAGAGTGAATCCGATGTGTATTGAGTATGGAAAGCCGTTGGTATGAACCAATGGTTTCTGTTACTAATTATAGGCATTTAAGGAAATTTGTGGAGATTTCATAGTTTATTTTGTTCAGGTTAGGTTTCAACTGTTTTATGTATATAGCTTCAAGAACTTACACAAAATATATAGACAACACTTATCTATATTATTTAATGAAACATATATATATATATATATATATATATATATATATATATATATAGATGCAATATCACCAAATTGGGTGCCATTTATTTACCATTACACAGAACCATGCATTATTACACATTTAGATGATAGGTTTGCACACCTGTGAGACCCGAGTACTCTACCGATGATACATCTGCAAACTGGAAAGATTCCCTCAAATGAAACTTCATCAAATCTGGTGGGATATGTGGCAGGACCGGATCAGAAGCAAAATGTTCTCCTCCACACAAAGATGGAGAGCCTAGAAACCATCATGACTTGTCACCAACTTGAGTGGGCTGGACACTTTGCCGAATACCAGTCATTTGCCTACCCAAACAAATCCTCTTCTCAGAACTCAAATGTGGTACAAGACTATTTGGATCCTCACGTTAATTCAAGGATTTGCTTAAAAACAATTTGTGGACAGAAATCGATCCATTCAATTGGGAGACTGAAGCTACAGAAAGAGTCAATTGGAGGGGAGCAGTCCATGAAAAAACAATATGCTTCAAAAACACCAGAACACAAATAGAATAGATGAAGAGAGCCCAAAGAAAAGCCAGAAACTCTCCTAACCTACCATGTCTCCAAGTTTTTGTCCTTGCCCTTGGACACATGGCCCAGTGGATAAAAGCATTGGTTTATGTAATCTAGTGACTTGACACAGAGTTTTAAATTCAATACCAGGCCAAAAACTTGGAGATTTGAGTTACTAAAGGGAAATAACTGAAACTGAGATATCCAGAAAAGGCATGGCATGTGAAACTAGAACAATCTACCCCAGTAGACAAAATAAAGGTAGGTTTGAAATTCCAATGTATATCTTCTGAAAAAGGCCAGAGAGTATGACGGCTGAAACATTGTGAATATGACAATAAGGATGAGGACAACAGTGTGAACAATGCAATTAGTATAAATAGTTACAATACCTCATCTCAGAAATATAGACAGATATTGAAGTAACATCCTGTACTGCATTTAAATTCATAGAGTCTACGTACTATTGAACTTGTTTTGTATTGCTGATATTATTTCAAAGTTTCACGACAAGACTGCTAGGTACCTAGATGAGTGACTGTTTGAGAATGCTAGATGCTTTAAGCTTGGATGTGCAGGTGGTGTAATGGATAATGGCTTAGAATTGAAGATTGGTGAGCTAAGTTCGATTTTCCAGTTAGGTTAGTTATATTCACTTGCACGCAAAGGTATGAATCCAATTCTTCCCCAGTTATGGGTTCATTAGTAAGACTTGTACCAATAAATCAGTATTATCTCCAAAAATTCTTACAATCTAAAAACTATGAAAGGGTGATAAGCTGTAAAAAAACAAAAAAACAAATCAATCAAGCAATTTAAATAAAAAAGGAAAATAAATCTTGATTTTTTTTTTTTTTTTTTTTTTATCCGCCTTCCAATAAGTAAAATAAGGATTATTCACAATTATAATTTTTTTCTTCATTGGCTTTGTCACACTGACTGCTTATATTGGATATGTCTCTTGCTATTGTGGCCTAAATTCCTTTGCTACAGTGTATTTGAAATATTTTTTAATACCTATATATCAATATTCTGGGTGGTCCAAAAGTCTTGTCACCCGCCCCTAAAGAACAACAAGTAATACAGTAATACAAAGCACGTGTACTGGATTCTTTTTATTAACTTTCATTGGCGATGTCACACATCGAGAAGGCCTGTATGAACAACATCATTTTCATGTCAGCCATCTTAAATAGAAAATTATATTATGTGGGGGTGACAAGACTTTCGGACCACACTGTAGATTTATAGATGAAATTGCAAAAAAAAATCAAACGAAAGTAAGATAAAAAGTGAGGAATCAGTTTTGTATTGTTCTTTAGCATTAAACGCATCCCCCATTTCTTGGCCATATTACAGGGTGATCACCCCTACCAAAAATTAATGAGAACAAGTAATGCAAAGCACGTGTACTGGATTCGGTTTCATTTGGATTTCAGGATTTCACTTTCACTGACGCTGTCATGCATCAAGAAGGTCTCTATGAACACCACCATTTTCAGGTCAGCCATTTGAAATAGAAAATTATATTATGTAAGGGTGACAAGACATTCGGACCATACTGTATGCACACATACATACACACACACATACATACATACATACACACATACATACATACATACATACACATATACATACACACATACATACATGTTGTTCTACAAAGGGCCAATTCACTCTCTGTGCAAGCAATTATGCACAAATACAAATTGTGATGGACAGGCCATGTTGTCCATATGGCGGATGACAGAATGCCAAAACAATGCATGGAGAATTGGAAATGGGGGGGAAAAAGTCTGCAGCACAAGCCAAAACTTCATTACAAAGATTGCCTTAAAGAGTCACTATACAAGTGCAATATTGGCCTGGGGCACTCTAACTAAAGATCGGGTTTCTTGGAGAGCTGGTATTGCTGACGACGTCAAGATCTTCCATGAAGCATCACCAAAATATGCAGAACTGAAGAGAGGGGTTTGGAAGGGATCCCTGAATTGCCATGAACGTGCCAACCTGGCCATGTGCCCAATGCAATCAGATATGTTTGTCCAGGGCAGGTTTGCTCAGTCACCAGCAGTTACACCAACACCAACAGTCCATTGCATATGATGATTTCGTAATGGTGTGCAAGTCTAGGTCGGGCCTGACAAGGCATATGAAAAGACACATTGGAAATGATGATGATCAAAGTCAACTTCCACCCAGAGATGATTTAATATGCCACATATGTAACAAGAAATGCAGATCAATGGCTGGCTTTATGAGCCACTGTCATTCATACAACCATTGAATGCAGTGTTGGGGGGGGAGTTTAACTGATGGACTGGACTCCATTCCCTGAACTCTCCTAACCTACCATGTCTCCAAGTTTTTGTCCTTGCCCTTGGACACATGGCCCAGTGGATAAAAGCATTGGTTTATGTAATCTAGTGACTTGACACAGAGTTTTAAATTCAATACCAGGCCAAAAACTTGGAGATTTGAGTTACTAAAGGGAAATAACTGTAACTGAGGTATCCAGAAAAGGCATGGCATGTGGAACTAGAACAATCTACCCCAGTAGACAAAATAAAGGTAGGTTTGAAATTCCAATGTATATCTTCTGAAAAAGGCCAGAGAGTATGACGGCTGAAACATTGTGAATATGACAATAAGGATGAGGACAACAGTGTGAACAATGCAAATAGTATAAATAGTTACAATACCTCATAAAGCCAGCCATTGATCTGCATTTGTTTTTACATATGTGAGTTGACAGTCACTATACTATATGTGCTGACATGTACACACAAGGACTAGCTGAAAAGGTCTTGCCCTCGCTAAGATCCCAAAAATGATTTTGATGTTTGGTGGTCATTTTGTTTGATTTTGATTAGTAAGTGAGGTTGTGAAATTTTCAGCACCCCTTCTTATGCATCCACATTATATACACTAATGGATTGAGGTCACCTTCTGGACTTCATAATTAGTAAGTTTCATAACATCTCCTACTAAGCAAGGAGGATGAAACTATTTAACCAATTAGTGTATAGTATCCAATTTTGTTTTTATTTTAGAGGAGGTTACCTAAAATTTAAAAGCCATCAACCCTAAGATACTGTGAGTCAGTAAGATAGATAAGGCAAAACAAACTTAAACTTTGTTATACAGTAATGGGTTAATTTTGTTATTGATTATAGGATAAATCCTTCAGGAAAAGAAAGTCCCTCTGACCCAAAGGGAGCTAGCAAAATAGTTTTTGAAAAAGGTACTCAACCTTCAATTTTTTAATCATGTAACAGTATAGGACAATTATCCATCCCACAAAATGTTCAATGTCTACAAAGCCACTAGACGAATTGCGTTTCTTTTTTCCGGGTTTTCAGATAAGACGTTTAGCTATCTTGACATCATTTGTCGTAAGGATCACTGAAAAACCCTTTGAGTGATTCTGCTAGAAAGAGGACAGGTTTAAAATCATTGTGTCAGCCCTACTGTCTTCCCAACTGAGGAATGGTGAAAGAAAAAAGATCATTCAGGCCTACATTAATGGTACCAACATTCATACTCTGGCTTCCATCTTCAAAGTTCATTCAAGAACCATCAGGAGAACAGTGAATAAGTTTAAAAAAGAGGGAGCAGTAGAGAGGAAAACTAGATCAGGAGGTCACAACAGGAAGAGGGATGATCATTTCAACTTAGAGCTAAATACATTCTTATTGCTCAAAGTAAACTCCAATAATGTCATAAAAGCCTTGAAGAATTTCAGTAAGATATATTTAATCATTTCTAAGATACAACGGTTCAAACATGCAACAATTTTACAATTTTGATTTTATACCTGGTTTATATATATATATATATATATATATATATATATATATATATATATATATATAAAAGATCAAATATAGATAAAGTATGAATAAGGATCCGACAAATAAGATAAAGAACAAGTAGGAAACAATCTGACATGTTTCACTTTATTAAAGCTTGATCTATGACAAAGCTTTAGTAATACTTGATCTATATTTGATCTTATCATTTATATATATATATATATATATATATATATATATATATGTGCAAGTTTCATTAAAAACAACAGACAAGGTACTACGGTTAAGTTTTTTATTTAATTGTTCTTGTGTACGAACAAAAGTTTTCTTTGCTGGACATAGGGTGTGTAAGAACTGTCCAAATGTTTTATTTTTCCATTTGTTCAACATCCACAGAGCCCACCTATGGTTTATACTGCAACTATTCTGGGCAGAACTTAGTTATAGTTTCTGGGAAAGGGCATATTATCTAGCGTGATCAACAATTTGAACAAAGCTAGCATTCTCAAACCCTCAGCCATGATGACAATCTTAGCACAACCATTGATGGCTACCAAATAATTCTATCTACACCAGCCATTCTCAACCTTTCCTCCATTGACCCCCTCGGCTTTATGTATTTCTCCATTTACCCCCTACTCCCATACAAAAAATTCATAGCCATCATAAAGCATTGATGAATTATTATGATGAATTATTTTTTAAATTATCAGGTACTTCAATTATTTACCCCCGACTATATAATTTTTTACCCCCCTAGGGGTAAATTTAACCCGAGTTGAGAACCTCTGGTCTACGCAATTTCATTCACAAGGCTTCTTATATAAATGTGTATTTAGACAGCAATCTTTCTTTTATACAAGCTTCATTAAAAGCAACTGACAAGGTACAGTGGTTTGATATTTGCCTTGTACGTTCTTACAGGTAATGTATTTTAATAATTGAAAGCCAACAAGTATTGAACTGCAGTACCTTGTCAGTCAGTTTTAATGAAACTTGAATATATATATATATATATATATATATATATATATATGTATGTATGTATGTATGTATGTATGTATATATATATATATATATATATATATATATATATATATATAATTATTTATTTAAATATTATAACATAAATATATTATAAAATCACTACAAAAATAGCCATTTTATGACTATTTTTGTAGTGATTTTATAACATATTTGTTATAATATTTAAATAAATAATTATATCTGCTCTACTCTGTATTGAGCACTCTTTAAAGAATAATAATAATAATAATAATTGTTGGTTATTGGAATTTACTCCGTATATACCAATCCCACACTTGGGTATATATATATATATATATATATATATATATATATATATATATACGTAAATCATTCATACGAAAAACAAATAATGAAGCTAATGATATGGCAAGAATCACTCTCGCAAACAATATTTAATGATAAAATACAATCAACTTCGAATCCGTTAATGAATGGTATGATCCTTGGTTATAAATTCCGGAATTTATAACCAAGGATCATACCATTCATTAACGGATTCGAAGTTGATTGTATTTTATCATTAAATATTGTTTGCGAGAGTGATTCTTGCCATATCATTAGCTTCATTATTTGTTTTTAGTATGAATGATTTACGTTATATAAATTGAATACGCACTACATAATATATATATATATATATATATATATATATATATAAAATGTGAGTGTGAGAAAGAGGTTGAGGCATTTACCTGTTGACAAGGAATACGTATATCTCAGCTAACATGTTCCGATTGCTGTTATCATTCTGAGGCTTCTTCATTAAAAACTTTGCAGTTTTTCCTTCAGGCCAATTTATGATCATCCGACTTTGTGCTGCTGAAATTAAAAACGAGAAACACCGTTCTTCTTTTCTTTGAGTTCCAATTCCAGTTGGGTTTGTTATATTCGTTAATGCACAAATACCCTTGGTAAAGGTATGAATCCACCTCTTCTCCCCACAGCTATGGGTTAATTAGCAAGACTTGTATCATTAAATCATTATTATTTCAGAAAAATAAATTTACAATCTAAAAATATTTTCCGGCCTTAAATAAGCTGCCAAGGGTAGATAAGCCATAGAAAATTAGTTAATAAATCAATAATTCAAATTTTTCGGTGATGCAATCTACAAACTTTGACAAGGACATAAGCTGAAAGAAAAGATGTGTCATTTGGTCGGGTGAAGTGAATAAACTTTTACAGCACAAGATGGTGTATAGAAAATGGTAGTCCAGTTGGTGACAAAATATTTCATCTATACAGAGTTATATAGGTATGTCCAATTTAGACCTTTTTAGCGTTTTTTTTTAGTTGTTTTTTTTTTTTTTCAGTTGAAAGACACATTAATTTGTAAATTCTTGTAAAAATTAAGTACTTGTTGGAATTTAATGAAATCTTCAGAACTTATTCAGAAATGAATGAACTTATTTTAGAAATGTTTGTCTCTTTGAAAGTCATGGTATAAATATTTTTTTTTATATCTGTTACCCCCCCCCCCCCCGAACTTAATTTTATGAAAACTCAAAAAAAATTTTATTTGCAACCTGAATTTTTTTAAAAAAAATATATTGTCTTGAAAATGTCATGAAATATTTAAGGGGACTATTTAGATTGCGTTACTAATCAAACGACTAAGAGAAATGTGGTTGATTATAAAATCTAAATAAGCCTGCTATGTTGTGTAGAAGAAATTGTGGTGATGCGACAAAGAAAAGGGTTAAAGTCCCGAAGTAATATTGTGTTCGTCATGATCACTTGAACAAAGTAGCGAAGGGCTAAGATCTTGCTGCCAATCTAGTCTTTTTCTTTTTATGTGCTATGTTCTTTCAGGATGTAGTCGATCATGGCTCTCCAACCTCTTTCTATCCCTTGTTGCTTTCAACAAGTTTCTTCTCTCTGCTTCCACCCCCCAGATCACGTTCTGTCATCCACTTGCTTAAGCCCCCTAGGTATGTCACACGTTGTTTTTTTCCCTAGCTATGGGTAAAACTTGTATCACTAAATAATTATTATTTCATAAAAAAATTCTTGCAATCTAAAAATATTTTCTGGCTTTGAATTAACCTGCATAATGGTGATAACTGTAGAAAATGAATGAATGAATTATTCAAATTTTCAGCTGATGCAATCTACAAGCTTCGACAAGGACATAAGCTGAAAGAAAAGAAGTGTCATTTGGTTGGGTGAAGTGAATAAACTTTTACAGCTCAATATGGTGTACAGAAAATGGTAGTCTAGTGGCTGACAAAATATTGCATCTATAACATTCTGTGCAAATGCAGAAAAAAGAGTATTATATAATTCTGTTTGTTCCTCTGTTAGTTAATATCTTACTTAGCATTATGCACTGGCATTACCTCAGATAAATAATGAACCATCTTGTTTTGATAGCAAGGAAAGACAGAAGAAAAGATATATCAGAGATGCTGTTTGGTTTTAGTGAGCAAAAGGAAAGCATACATAATAAAATGAAGAAAGAAAGGAAAGACAGAGGAGGCGATAATGCTCTCATGCATTTAATGTCTGTTTCCATGAAATGGAAAATCTTAATTTTTAAATTTTTCATTTGTACCATCTTACTTCTTTAAATAATGACCGGCATTCATAATTATGATTTTTAATGTAATATTTTGTTGTTAACAATAGAATAGAATTTCTAGAATTTAAAATATAGTCATGGAACTTGCAAGGCTTCAGTCTTTAATTTAAGAATTATGATTCATCAGAAAAATAAAAATAGGGAAAAACCATGAAATTTTCTTGAGTACTACTACCAATGATAGACCATTTATCTAATTAAAGTCAAACTTAAGCAATTTCAGAAAGCCATGCCTAAAGATGTTTGACTTAGAGTGAGAAAAAAAAAAGATGGCAGACCAAATCTGGAGAATGAAAAAAATAGATTCCAGTGCGTAAATTCTAGCTGGCATCCCCCCCCTCCTGAAAATACTCTGGTGGGAGACCTGCAGTGTATTTCATTTTGTTGACCAAAGTTAGATAGGTTTGCCTATCATCTGATTCACTCACCTTCCTGGTCTTTTGAAAAGGGGAAAGAAGTTTATCTCTTTTTTTCATGTTTATGATTGAGTTCCCAGTTCCTTCTAAAGTTTTCTCATTCTTTTTCACTCTCAGTAGCCCCTTTTCACTTAATGGCATTATCACCTTGCTTTGGATAAAGTGATAACAAAAAAGTATAATACTTTTTTCAACTGAAAAGGACTTAACCATTTGAGCCCTGACCGGTGGTAGAGAGAAATGACATAATGCCCAGTTACTGGTTGAACAGTGGTAGAGAAAAATGACGTAATGCCTAGCTACCAGTTGAACGGTGGGTAAACACATGTAACTATTTTTATATCTACTGTGAAACATTACATACTAATTATTTGCGAATTTTGACTCAGGAACTCAGGCAGAAGGGTTAAAACTATTCAGGAATGCAGGGCTAAAATTCCTTCCAAATATGAGGAATTGGTTACAATGTCCAGATATGAGGAGTTATATTTAGATATAAATAAAAGAACTGAAATCAGGTTTAACATTTATTTTCGATGTTTTATAGTAAACAAAATAAGCTAATGGTGAGTGAAATATAATGGAATTGATTTTAAGGAAAAAGAAATAAATTATGTAATGTTAATGAAAATTCATTAAATTAAGTATGCCACGGATGCAAAACAATGTAACAAGGATTTTTAATTGCTGTTGCATGATGATTCTTTCTCTTCTAATGTCATTCTCAACTTTTTCGACATTTTCTTCTTGAAATTTTTTAAACGAAAGACACTTTTTAACTCTGCATGCGTTATTGCAATCATTATAGCTGAATGCTGGCTTTCTTTCCATTAAACTGACAACTTTTCCAATAGCTTTTTCAATTTCAGTTCAGGTTTCATTACAATCTGGAGAATAGTTTCTTTGGAAGATTTTATACAATGTTGACTTTCCTATGTTCGACTCAGCCATGAACTTTCACCAGTGTCTAGTCTGTTTAAAATTTCCACTTTTTGTGATAACTCCAAAGTTGTTCATTTCCTCTTATTCCCATCATCTTTTGCACCAATACAAGCCATTAGGGTGAAATAAGCATAAGCAATTATCCAAAGTAAATTTTCTGACAAACAGAAATTTCAGATCTGTTACATATCATCCAAATAGTTCAAATATACACATCAAAAATCATGTCCGGATATAAGGGGTTATATTTAGATTAAAATAAAAGAACTGAAATAAGGTTTAACATTTATTTTCAATGTTTTATAGTAAACAAAATAATCTAATGGTGAGTGAAATATAATGGAATTGATTTTAAGGAAAAAGAAATAAATTATGTAATGTTAATGAAAATTCATTAAATTAAATATGCCACATATGCAAAATAAATAATGTAACGAGGATTTTTAATTACTGTTGCATGATAATTCTTTCTCTTCTAATGTCATTCTCAACTTTTCCACGTTTCGTTTTGCTTTTGTTCTTGAAATTATTTAAACTAAAGACACTTTTTAACTCTGCGTGTGTTATTACAATCGTCATAGCTGAATGCTGGATTTCTTTCCATAAAACTGACAACCTTTTCAATAGCTTTTTCAGTTTCAGTCCAGGTTTCATCACAATCATATTTTTTTATTAACTTGTTCATTATCATACTGTGGACGCTGGAGAATAGTTTCTTTGGAAGATTTTATATCATACAATGTTGACTTTCTTATGTTGAACTCAGCCATTAGTTACAATGAACTTTCACCAGCGTCTAGTCTGTTTAAAATTTCCACTTTTTGCGATAACTCCAAAGTTGTTCTTTTCCTCTTATTCCCATCATCTTTTGCACCAATACAAGCCATTAGGGTGAAATAAGCCTAAGCAATTATCCAAAGTAAATTTCCTGAAAAACAGAAATTTCAAATCAGTTATATATCACCCAAATAGTTCAAATATACAAATCAAAATCATGTCCGAATATGCGGGATTCTGGATATGAGGGATTCTACTGTAACAGCTTTTTTTACAAAAGTCACACAATTTTCTTTCTTTCATCCCAAGAAGCACCAACTTAGCAGAAAATGCATTAACAATTTATTATTTAAACATTCATACAAACACACTTTTCTTTATTTCGTCTTATATCTGATGAAGCCTAGTAAAAGATATTCTCTAGTTTCAATGAAACCATTTTGCATTTGCTGTATTCTTCAAACTTTGTCTGGATTTTATATTCTACATTATGCAAAGGGAACTAGTGTTAATCTCTATATATAAAACAGAAGATGTCTGTGTGATACCTTTTCACTCAAGATCCATCCAACTGATTTTGACATAACTTGGCACATACATTGTACAATGTAAGAGATAGGCTCTTAGCATAAAAAATAGATAATTTTAGAAAAATCAGTAATCGATAAAGTGGATCACAAATCAATAAATTCAATTTTTTTCCTCCAATTTCATTCCAACTTGGTATGTAGGTTACTTATATCATGACGAGCTCAACGATACCTCATTTTTATTTCTATGCCACTGCATTGAGTGAAAAATACATGAAAAATGAAAAATCGATTACAACTTAAATTTTAAACTAAAAACTCCCTCAGTTTTCAAGCAATCTAATACAAACTTCACTCAATTGTAGCAAACAATAAGTTGATATATTTAATAGTCATTTAATTTGATAGAATCTACCCATATAGTGAAAACCCGCATAAATAGCGAAAAATGGTGATTTTTATTGGTTTCTTTCCTATTTTTTGTTGATCCTTCAACCAATTTTCATCAAATTTAACAATTGCTTTATAAATGTATCCTCTTTTACATCCCTGGTAGGACACTGATAAATTGAATTTCAAAAAATCAAAAATAATTGTGGTCTGAAGTGGGTGTTCATGTTGCCTGTTTTACTCCTTCATGTCCTCAGCTAACGTCGATTGAATAAATACAGGCTACTTCTGTTCTATCAGTAACTGCATTAACTCAAAATGTTTTTTAATGAAAGTACTTTAAAGTAATTGAAGAAGATAGACTGTGTTACATCTAAACATGATGCTGTTTTTGCTCCATTCTAATTGAACGCTTTTCTGATCGACCAGCTGGGTATGGCTGCTAGTAAGCTATAATTTTATATTGGTCAGTTAATAATGAAGTTAAAAGCATGATGACACTAGATTAAAAATATAATAATTTGAAAAATGTCTATAAAATAAAACAGGAATCTCTATTTAAATTTATGAAGAAGAAAAATTTAGCATTGATTTTAAAAAATTCAAACATAGATTGGTTTAAAAAATATACACAGGAAGTTCACATAGAAAAACTGGCAGTTATAACTTCAACTGTTGTAAATGAACAGAAAGTGACTTTTGCCTCATGAATTAATTTTTGTTATCTTTTTGAAATAATAGAAATGACTTCTGGAGAAAAATGCTGAGATTGACAAGAGATAGTTGAATAGGGAAATAAATCTAATCAACTATCAACCAATTTTTTTTTTTTTTGTGTATTTTGCTTGTTAATTTTATTTAATTGGCTGTCAGTTCTCAAATGTTTTTGACAAACCTGTATAAAAAGAAAAAAAATACTCTCTCCTTGTATACAGTTTCCCCCCTCTTAGTCTCTGTCTTTCTGGTTATATTTTTCTTTTATTCTTGTTTTTCGCAAATAAAATTTTTTTTTCCTTTTTTTCCCTTTTTTTCCCTTTTTTTCCCTTTTTTCCCTTTTTTTCCTTTTTTTCCCTTTTTTTCCTTTTTTTTCCTTTTTTTTCCTTTTTTTCCTTTTTTTTCCTTTTTTCCCTTTTTTTTCCTTTTTTTTCCCTTTTTTTTCCTTTTTTTTCCCTTTTTTCCCTTTTTTTTCCCTTTTTTTTCCCTTTTTTCCCTTTTTTTTCCTTTTTTTTCCTTTTTCCCTTTTTTTCCCTTTTTTTTCCCTTTTTTCCCTTTTTTTTCCTTTTTTTTCCTTTTTTCCTTTTTCCCTTTTTTTTCCTTTTTTTTTCCTTTTTTCCTTTTTTTTTCCTTTTTTCCCTTTTTTTCCCTTTTTTCTCTTTTTTCTTTTTTTTCCTTTTTTTCCTTTTTTTTCTTTTTTTTCCTTTTTATCTTTTTTTCTTTTTTTTCCTTTTTTTCTTTTTTTTCTTTTTTTTTTTAAAGATTTTG
The DNA here is from genome assembly GCA_964036315.1 of Acanthosepion esculentum. NCBI lineage: Eukaryota > Metazoa > Mollusca > Cephalopoda > Sepiida > Sepiidae > Acanthosepion > Acanthosepion esculentum. The sequence continues at coordinate 65,725,838 of OZ038515.1, read as the reverse complement.
TGGGGAGACACAAAATTTTATGGTTTTAAAAAGGGGGTCATTATTCACATAATAGATACAAATATATTAAAACAAAGTAATTGCAGGGGGAGGAGGAAGATAACAAAAAAGATATTGCTGTAAAGAGCAGAATTGAAAAATATGACCAAAAAAAACAAAACAAGAAGAAGCTAACCAGTTATGTGAGTGCAATGAATAAAAGTGGGGGAAAAATACTACGAGAAAATCAGCAATACAAATCAAAGACCTCTTATATTAAGACCTAGCAACCATTCCCTCTTACAGAGGGATAGCTGCTTAAACTTCCTTTATTATTATCATTATTTTTATTACTATTATCATCATCATCATCATACTATTATCACTACCATTATCATTTTATTATCATTATTTATATCATCATCATCATCACTACCATCATCATCAATATAACAGAAAAATAGAAATGAGCTGACTGTTTATTGCTCCTCACTCTTCAGAGCTCAATTGAGGATAAAACATATTAATATGAGTACAATGATGAAAAAAAGAGAGAAGAAAATAAAAATACTACCAGGGAATCAGCGACATAAAACAGATTTTTTTTACATTTTCTTAAGGAACTGAACTACTGCAAAGATTAAGTTTCAAAACCTTTTTAAACCTTTTTTTTCTCTTGTGAGATTTCTCATTACATTGTTAATCTCCTAAAGAAAATTTTACATTAAAATCTCATTTTTGAATTATTGTGAAATCTATTTTGTCAAAAATATGACTGAAGGATTATTTGGGGATTATTTAACTTAACTGTTTCTGCAGTTAAATCTTGTCACCTTTTGGCCATCATAAGTTCGATAACCATTAGGGTCATGGCTGTACCAGATGTACTGTGGCATGTCTAAGGTAAGATAGCTTGATGGAGTCCAACCCACTTCAGTCTGATTTTGATAGACAAACACTTGCAGAACGCCAGTGAACACATCAGGCAAAATGTTGTGATCATAACAAAGATGAAGCCATTAGTCCAAATGTAAGTATTTTTTAATTGCCAACTAAAGTTAATTAAAATTATATTTTCAAAGCATCCTTTTATTTTTTCCTTTCACTATTTTTTTTCTTTCACAATGTTAGGGAAATCTTAAATTGCCTGATGTTTACTCAGCTCTTTATTTGCCTGTGCAAGAAATCAATATTATATTATAAGGCTCGGCAAAAAAATCTGAAACTGGTAAAATGGGTTCCACATGAACTTAAAGAGCAAACATCAGTCAGTGTCTAAACACCTGACCAGCTCCCTCCATCTATCTCAGTTGTGTGGCAATGTCTAATTCTCTGCAAATGATCTTCCTGTCTACTTGGATGTTGTCAGTCCATTTTTGTCTTTTGTCTACCTCTTTTTTTGCCTAAGATGGCACTGTAGATTGGCAGTGGAAAAATTATTGGTTCTTATGGCATGTTCATACCATTTCAATTTTCTCTTCTTGACAGTAGATATGAGGTCTTACTATGAGCCCGTTTCTTATCAGATGGTCTTGCATTATGTTATTTGCATTGCAGTCTATGTAGGTGATGTCTTGGATGGTTCATACCTACAAAATTTGGATAAAATCATTTGCAATGAAAAATGGATTAATTACAAGAATCTCTTGGAGATAAATTATTCTGATTGATGAGATTAAAAAAAATTCTTTAATATATCGTGGTGCTACTTGGGGGCAACCAGTGAAGTTTGAACTCACTACTCAGTCATAATTGATCTAGCAAGACAAGCTTGTTAACCATTACACCATGTTGAATGATTTTCTAAGTGTAGCTTAGATGTGGCACAAGGTCAAAAGTGTGGAGCACTCAGTGAGGATTGAACTCCCTACTCAGTCATAATTGATCTAGCAAGACAAGCTTGCTAACCATTAGACCACATCATACCCTATGATTTTCTAAACGTTACTTAGATGTGACACAAGGCTGAAGGTATGAGGCACCCAGTGAGGATCTAATGAGACAAGCTTGCTAACCATATCAATGTGTCTAATGGTGGTTTTCTAAACGTAACTTAGATTTGGCACAAGGCTGAAAGTATGGGACACCCAGTGAGGTTTGAACTCACTACTCAGTTGTAATTGATCAAGCAAGACAAGCTTGCTAACCATTACGCCATATTGAAGTGGCCAATGATTTTCTAAATGTAGCTTAGATCTGACACAAGGCTGAAATTATGAAGCACTCAGGATTGAACTCACTACTCAGTTGTAATTGATCAAGCAAGACAAGCTTGCTAACCATTACGCCATATTGAAGTGGCCAATGATTTTCTAAATGTAGCTTAGATCTGACACAAGGCTGAAATTATGAAGCACTCAGGATTGAACTCACTACTCAGTTGTAATTGATCAAGCAAGACAAGCTTGCTAACCATTACGCCATATTGAAGTGCCCAATGATTTTCTAAATGTAGCTTAGATCTGACACAAGGCTGAAATTATGAAGCACTCAGGATTGAACTCACTACTCAGTTGTAATTGATCAAGCAAGACAAGCTTGCTAACCATTACGCCATATTGAAGTGGCCAATGATTTTCTAAATGTAGCTTAGATCTGACACAAGGCTGAAATTATGAAGCACTCAGGATTGAACTCACTACTCAGTTGTAATTGATCAAGCAAGACAAGCTTGCTAACCATTACGCCATATTGAAGTGGCCAATGATTTTCTAAATGTAGCTTAGATCTGACACAAGGCTGAAATTATGAAGCACTCAGGATTGAACTCACTACTCAGTTGTAATTGATCAAGCAAGACAAGCTTGCTAACCATTACGCCATATTGAAGTGGCCAATGATTTTCTAAATGTAGCTTAGATCTGACACAAGGCTGAAATTATGAAGCACTCAGGATTGAACTCACTACTCAGTTGTAATTGATCAAGCAAGACAAGCTTGCTAACCATTACGCCATATTGAAGTGGCCAATGATTTTCTAAATGTAGCTTAGATCTGACACAAGGCTGAAATTATGAAGCACTCAGGATTGAACTCACTACTCAGTTGTAATTGATCAAGCAAGACAAGCTTGCTAACCATTACGCCATATTGAAGTGGCCAATGATTTTCTAAATGTAGCTTAGATCTGACACAAGGCTGAAATTATGAAGCACTCAGGATTGAACTCACTACTCAGTTGTAATTGATCAAGCAAGACAAGCTTGCTAACCATTACGCCATATTGAAGTGGCCAATGATTTTCTAAATGTAGCTTAGATCTGACACAAGGCTGAAATTATGAAGCACTCAGGATTGAACTCACTACTCAGTTGTAATTGATCAAGCAAGACAAGCTTGCTAACCATTACGCCATATTGAAGTGGCCAATGATTTTCTAAATGTAGCTTAGATCTGACACAAGGCTGAAATTATGAAGCACTCAGGATTGAACTCACTACTCAGTTGTAATTGATCAAGCAAGACAAGCTTGCTAACCATTACGCCATATTGAAGTGGCCAATGATTTTCTAAATGTAGCTTAGATCTGACACAAGGCTGAAATTATGAAGCACTCAGGATTGAACTCACTACTCAGTTGTAATTGATCAAGCAAGACAAGCTTGCTAACCATTACGCCATATTGAAGTGGCCAATGATTTTCTAAATGTAGCTTAGATCTGACACAAGGCTGAAATTATGAAGCACTCAGGATTGAACTCACTACTCAGTTGTAATTGATCAAGCAAGACAAGCTTGCTAACCATTACGCCATATTGAAGTGGCCAATGATTTTCTAAATGTAGCTTAGATCTGACACAAGGCTGAAATTATGAAGCACTCAGGATTGAACTCACTACTCAGTTGTAATTGATCAAGCAAGACAAGCTTGCTAACCATTACGCCATATTGAAGTGGCCAATGATTTTCTAAATGTAGCTTAGATCTGACACAAGGCTGAAATTATGAAGCACTCAGGATTGAACTCACTACTCAGTTGTAATTGATCAAGCAAGACAAGCTTGCTAACCATTACGCCATGTCGAAGTGGCCAGAAATTCTTTTATGAATTGCTGGAAAGTAAACCTATTTTGACTGTTCAACATTTTAATGCTGTCTCTTTTCAGGACATAATTGATAATGTATTTAATATGGGAATGGCCATAGAAAGATAGTAGAGGAATTTCCTATTATGGTGGATTTTAAATTCAGAATACTTCTCCTAGACTGGCTGTTACTCAAGGCTAGAGAACCCAGTTTAGTAAAGGGGAAAAAGTGCCTTTCACAATGGCATTTGTGCAAAAGTGAATGCAACAGATTAGGTGGGATTTGAACTTGGCTCACCAATTCCATTTGTCATGCTTTGTTATCTGCACATCTATTGTTGAACACAATAATAAGCAACTGGCTCATTTGAATGATTCAGTAGAACAGAAAAAACTTTTTTTCTGAGCAAGGAAGTTTTCTTGCTCATTCTCATATTGGAATTGTGGCACTGCAAATAGTCATGAAAGTATGATGGGAAATTCTTCAACATGCAATCTAGTTGTCAGATCCAAGGCTGTGGAATCGGTCAGAAGCAATTAAGGAGTCACTGGAGTTGGTGTCGGTAAAACTATACCAACTCCAACTGAATTTACACTTTATGTAAAAAGTCTTACATTATAGAATTTTTATTTTCATTTCTTCTACTGTATATTTACTATTTTCAAGTCATTTTATTTTTTGTAGTCATTTTGTATTTGCAAAACTATATATGTAAAAAAAATCTTACATAATAGAATTTTTATTTTTATGTCTTTTACATCCTGTAAAAGATTATACTTCAACTTCTGTTATAAAGTAGTTTTATTTTTGTTCTGTACTTATTTCTTATTTGCAAAGATATATGTGTGTATGTGTAAAAAGTCTTACATCGAATATCAATAAAAATGCTATAGCATTTCCTCTACATCTTTTCAAAGATTTTCTCTAATTCTGTTAGAAAATATTGAAGAATAAATAGGTATGATATAAAAGCCACAATATCTTTATTCTTTGATATAAACCAGTTATTATGATATAGGCCTATTGAAGTATTAGCTGAGATTTGTATGCCATAATCACTTAATTACATAAAAAGGAGTTGGAGGTGCCAAAAATAAAGGAGTCGGTGTCAAACGTTTCGTTTTCAGACTCCACAGCCCTGGGCAGATCACAGGTTGAGATAATATTTGTTTTGTTTCATACAACATTTCTTTCTTCTCAGAAGTTCCACATGGAACTTGGATAAGTGTATTCACATCAGGAGGTCACTAGTGTGGATGCGGGTGGGTATGTTGGATAGTCTTTGCTGGAAACTTTGGAATAAAATGAACTGACTTATATATTATGGGTATAATCAAATATTTTTTTATTTATTTTCTTTAGAGAGAGTTCTTTGGCATTTGGTGTAGCAAAAATGTTTATGAGGCAGATATTGGTAGTAGTCTGGAGAAAGTCCAGTAGTGTAGATTTGAAGTCAGACTATGTGAAGGATAATAGTAATATTAGGATAGGTCCATGATAATCTACTGTGTTTTTTTTTTCGACCCAAAGCAGGGCAGAAATATCATTAGCAGATAACCTCTTAAATACTTCTTCATGTGTCACGCATGGCTAGTTTCTATGTTAGTGTTTTGCTTTCTCTTTTCATTTCTAGTTCAGAGGTGTCAGCTTATATCTTTTTGACCAGGCTCCAAGATTTTGGTGGGAACATTGGTTTCAGCTAACATCAAAAGTCTCTTTGTGTTAATTTTTTTCGATTGGCCCAAATTATTTTATTTTCCAGCATTCCTTTCTTTTTTTCATATATCATGTATATATGCATAGAGCCTTCCTGATTTTTGGTAGTTTTCAGTCACAAATAAGTAGGCTCTGTCCCTGCAAACTTCCAGCATTTTTTGGCTGGGTTCAGTCTTCTTCCTCTTTTTATTTGAGGGTTGCCTTCTCATAAATTGAGAGAGTAGTTTAGTGAGAGAAGGAAAGAGATAAGGGGTTTAAAGGAAAGTGCAAATGCCTTATTTTGTTTTTTGAATTCTTTTTATTTTTTGTTTATATATTTTGTTTTTAGATTTTATTTTCATTGGGATTCACTATAGAATAATTCATCAAGGTAAAACCTGAATTGTTAATTTATGATGGAAGAAATAATTTAGGAGCTATAAACCCGACCTCCTGTTTCTGTCTGGAATGGGTACCAATGCCTCAATCCATTGCAGATGTTCACAATCCCAGACTACTCACCCATTATAACAAAATACAACCACCTAAATCACCACGGCCATGGTCTCAGGTCAAGGACTGGTTTCCATGTGGACCCTGATCTCCCATATATGTGCTTCCGTGTGGCACTTATCCATAGAACCACATTCACCGTTGCCCTGAATTGCCCTCAGGACGAAGGGTTGGTAAACATTGATTGAATATCAGAGGGGATTAACAATAGCCTCACTGAATTTCAGTCAGCCAGCTTTCATATCTGCAGTGACTTCAATGTTCACCACAAAGAGTAGTCAGTCCATTTGAGCAAAACCAATGAGGAATGCAAATTGTGCATCGGCTATGAACTAACCCAGATCAGAGATGAACCTCCTCGACCTTTTCTTAAAATCTTGCTCTGAAAAATGCTTAGCAAAAGTTTTATCCCCATAGACATGTCAGACCATTCTCTAGCCAGTGTCCAGTGGAATCCACTGATAAACCATTCTACAGAACAATTTTTTCTGTGCAAATGCAGACTGGGACAGCTTTCGGTCCTATATGACAAAAGCTTCTCTCCTGACTTTTTAAAAAAATGATGCCCTAATCTCTGAATCAATTCTTTATGTATTTTATACCCCACAAAAAAATTCATCAAAAACTGAACTGTCAGCCCTGGTTCACTACTGAATGTGCTGCAGCCATAGCTCCCCAGAACTACAATACCTATTGAAAGTAGTGATGTAGTTTGGCCCTTACTTCTTTGCAATCAGTGTCAGAGAGTTTGGGAAAACATCACAAGTGCAGCTACACACAAGCTGTCCAAGCTAAGGTTGAAAAGAAATAAATTGGATCTGAACAGAGGCAAAAAATTCTGTGCCCACTATGGCCCTGAGGTCATATCGACAGACAAAGCTTTTTGCCATGATCTTTGCCTCAAACTCAACATTAGATGACAAAGGCTATCCCCTTCCCAATTTCCCATGTCTCGCATTAACACATATTACTACTCTATTGATATTCCTATGGCAAATGTCCATTTCCATTCTTTAGTTTCACCTTTTCTGACCTTTACTCCTAGGACACATCATGCTACTTTCGCTGGATCAAATGATCCTCGTTTCATATGGATTTCACTCAACTTCTGCCAAAATCTGCTAATTTGTGGGATAGACTCTTGAATGCTTCCCTAAACACTACAATTTTAACCACTTTTAGTCAAAGGTCAATTGTTTTGGTTTTGAACTCTCTTCTGGCTTCCTGTTAACTATGATCTTCAAAAATTTAAATACAATATCAATCATCATCTTATGTCTCCTTGAAACTTATTCTTTTAGTGTCCTCTCTGTTTCTTTCACCTTCAATGACCCCTTGCAGCTTAGTGGCTTTATTGCCTTGCATATTGTGAAATGTATAAAGTTTTAAAATATACACTTTCTCTTTGCTAATCCCAATTGCCTTTTGTTGATGACAGCCTACAATTAGTCTAACTAGGCACAGTATTTGATCAATTGTTTGCTTCTCTTGAAGTAATTCATAAAAGGTGACTAACTTCCAATGTCATTATACATAAAGCATCATCTTTGGATGAAGACCAGACCTTGGCATGCTTAGTGGTGATTCATTTTGCTTGTCTTAAAATTACTTGAATTCCTTGTTGTTGTACAGTATCTACTTTTCATCACCTGTTATTAGTTATTTTTAAAAAATGGAACTTCTTACGTTTAAATATTTAATTATACTCAGAATTGATTGATGTTAATGGACATTATGGATAACTCTGAGAAAAGAATAAGAATAATCCAAACATAACATTTATTCTATCAAGAAACAATATAAATCAAAGAAAATACTTTTGTGTATTTTTTGTTATAAAACAATGAAAGTTCTGCTTTTAAAAAAGTCTGTCATGTAGTGTCAGAAGAGACATAAGACTTTGTTGTCTGCTCATATCCTGGAGGTAAAAAGAGACCAAGAGCTTCCTATCACATACTGAGGTGGTAGAAAGATGGGCCACGATTGGACTGTTTTGTGACCAATCCCAAACTCCTATACAAGTAGGGTTAGGCAGATTCTTAAACCTACTGCTGCTATATGTGTGTTTTGACCAGCATGTAATATTAAAATGTGTGTGTGTATGTGTGTGTTAACTCACTAAACTACCATTCAAATTTGGTTCTGCCTTGGTTTGACTCATAATTAATAGCAGTGAAATACATAACTATTTTCTCTAATTTGAAATATTGACATTGACCGATGGCAGATAAAGTAGAGTGCTTTCCTCATAAATTTTCTTCCAACTCTACTCTTGACTCATCTGCAGTACCGCTGCCAGATTTTCTCCCCTAGAATTGGAGGCTCTATTGAGGGATATGCACATAACCTTGTCACTGGTTTCTGACATCATTTTGAAATTAGATCCCCCATAAGGCAAGTGGATGTGATGAGATCCCTGCCATTGTTCTAAAGAAATGTGCTCCCAAGATGGCTCCTGTTCTCTCCAAACTTTGCAACAATTGCCTCACTGCTACCTGGTTTCCAGCTTGTTAGAAGTCCTTCTCTGTAGTTCCTGTTTTTAAGAACTCTGGGAAACCCTCCGACCCCTTTAATTATTGCTCTATTAGTCTCTTGTCTCTTTTTGGCAAAGTACTTAACACTCTAATCAATGCCAAATTGGCTATGCATCTTACTTCACATGACCTTCTTTCAGATAAACAATATAGCTTATGTTTTGCCAGCTCTACTGAATTTGTCTATCAAACTTTAGATAAGAATGCTAAAACTTGGGCTATGATTCTAGATATCTTGAAGGTATCTGACCAGGGTTTGGCATGCTGGCTCTCTGTGCAAACTCAAGGCTGTCACAGGACAAATATTTGGCTTAATCCAATCATTCCTAAAAAAATTGTGTAATGAAGTTCAGATTGAATGTGCATGCTTCCAAATCATTTCATACTAATGGGGGAGTACCCCAGGGTACTGTATTGGACCTACCCTGTTTCTGATCTTCAGCAATGATCTCACCAATATCATCAGTTCCCAAATAGTGATGCAGATGACACAAATCTAACAGATGCAACAAAATAAACCTGGTAACTGCTTTTTAAAAGGACCTCCAATCAGTAGTTAACTGGGGCAAGATATAGCTTGTAAATTTTAACATCTCAAAACAAAACTGCTTTTATTTAATCACCACAAAGAAACTTTTCTGCTTGCCATCAGCATGGTTGATGCTAGATTCTAGGAGAGCAAGTCTTTGCATCTTCTTGGGATCAAGTTTTCCACTGACATGAAGTGGAGTAACTATATTGAATCAGTTACTACGTCTACTGCAAGAAACATTGGTTCACTGTGTTGTACCAGAAAGTTTTTCTTGTCTGAATCCATCTTGCACATTTATAAATCTATCATTTATCCATGCATTGAATACTGTTACCATATCTGGTCTGGTGCTTCTGCTTTTCATCTTGAGATTCTTGACAAAATCCAAAGAAGGATCTGCAATGTAATCAATCCTGACTCGGCATCTCAACTTCAGTCACTTTCTCACCGGCGTGACGTGGCTTCCCTCTGTCTTTTCTACAAATATTTTCATGGTCATTTTTTCCTTAGTGTCCCAACCACATGAATTTAAACATGCTAGTAAATTGGCATTTAGGTGCCGCCCTTTTACTGTTAAAATAGCTAAATGCAACCACTACTTTTACTCTAACATTTTCTTTTCTTGCACTTCCCACCTGTGAAACTCCCTTCCGTTTACTTGCTTCCCTGATACCTACAATCTTCAAAAATTTAAATGCAACATCAATCACCATCTTCTGTTTTCTTGAACCCTGTTTCCTGTTTTGGCCTTTCCTCAACCCCGATTCACTTTCACATTGTGTGGTCTAGTGGCATAGTTGCCTTTCTTGGAGAGAAATGAAAAAAAAAAAACTATATATACATATATATTTGGTTGGATTGATGTGAGTTTGTGACCCTGGGTTTCACACTTTTGCGATCGTCAGACAAACTGATTATTTTTTTTAAATTTTGGATTATGTAGATTGTGTGTATTGGTGTTATTATGGAAGTGGGAGGGAAATCGTTGTCGTCATTTCACTCATGCTAACGCAAACATACATGCATAAGGTTCTTAGGCACATACTTTTCACATATATATATATATATATATATATATATATATATATATATATATACATACATGTTTTCTGAAGAAAAGAAAGAAAAAGCTATTTTATTTTCTGTGTTTGTGTTAAGATCTTATTTCTTTGACAATTTTATGATGAATTATCAAATCATTCCAAAATTTATTTAATTCTTTTTGTTGCTAATGCAATATTTCAGCCGATCAAGTCTACAGTTTTCTTCAAGTGTATATATTCTGAATGTTGGATACAGTTTTTGGTTTTTATATTTTTAAAAAAAATTTACCAAAAGCAATTCTTGAAAAGTGTCTCAATGTTGATAGATTAATGTTTTTAAAATCAGATTTTAATAAAATTTGTCGTGATGTGTAATAGAATTCCTCACTCATGAATATTACTATCTCTCTCATGACTGTTCAGGTTTTTGAGAGTGTCTCTTGTCAATATGCAGATCACACTCTTTTACATATCATCATAAAACTGAACACTTTATTTAGTCCACGGGGGTAGATTGTTCTAATTCCATGTGCAATGCTTTTTTGGATATCTCTGTTTCAAATTAATTCCCATTAGTAATTCAACTTTACAAGTTTTTGTTCTCTCTGTTGTGGCCAGGTATTGAACTCATAACTCTTTGGGTCAAGTCACTTCTTGTGTTATTTCAACCAATGCTTTTATCTCCTGAGCTAATTGATTTGGTTTGAAATTCCAACATATAGCACCTGAAGAAGGCTGGAGTGTACAATGGCCGAAACATAGTGACTATAGAAATAAAGATGAGGACAACGGTTAAAATAGTGTAAAGTTACAATACCTCATCTTAGAAATATAGAAAGACCATTAAAAAGGTTCTGTAAAAACTATTTGTAGTTTTTCTTTTCTTTTTAACTTTTCAAAATATTTTTTTTTATCTTTGCTGAACGACTGACATGTTTGATTTATTCATTTTTTCTTTCTTTGCTTAATTTCCCACCAAGGGCTAAACTTAGATTTGGTAAGTGAAAAACATCTGTCACTTGTCAGTCAGGAAGTACCTCCCTTTAACTGCTTCGATACAAAGTGTTTTTGATAATAAAATCACGTGCTCATTAGCTTCTTTTCCTTTTCTGTCTATTAATGCTCTTCTCACTCTCTCTCTCTCTCTCTATATATATATATAATATACTTGCTTCTTTTCTTTTCTCTCTTTTCATTCCCTCTCCATTCTTTAACCCACTTCTTATCCTTTTCTTTCACTCCTCCTGCTTTTTGTGGTCATAGTATTATATTTATTTACAATTACTTGACCTATTTTCCCTGCATATAAAAAACACGTTATAATAAACGTGCCTATTTTCTCTTTATCATTTATTTCTGGGAAAGGTCTTTGAGTGGGCTGAACAGTTCATCAGTATGAATAAATTGCTTTTCGTCCTCAATAACAAACAATTTATCTGTCTTCCTGAAGATCTGGAATTAAGTATATTCAATGATTCATTAATTCAATCAAATCTTATTTTTAAATCATATCGCCCCCAACAAGGCTGTAATGCCACTTAGTCTAAATGGGTTCTTCCAGGATTCTGGTATGTTTGGGTAGAAATAAGTCACTCTATGTTGTGGGTATCACCTCTTTAGTTGTGATGTGTATCGATATTCTATTTATGGGCTCCTAAAGCATTTGTCACTCGAACAATATTGGTGGACGCAATGTCAGTCCGGGTAAAAACAAGAAATGCAAAACAGGAAATATAAAGCATAGCTTAGATGTGGTACAAGGACGAAAGTAGGGGCACCCTGTGAGAATCAAACTCACTACTCAGTCATAATTGTTCTATTATTATTCAATTACTACTATGGCTTTTCCCTGTAGCGGGCCCCTAAACGATGAGGTTTCCAAATATGTTGTGGACGTGCATGTTTGCAGGACCCGCCACAATTATTTTCTTTTGTTTAGGAAAGGATCATGCCATTATGCTGGAGGTCACCATCCAATGTGGTTATCACAATGCAATTTATATTTGACGTAAAATAGCACATGGTATAAAGACAGAACGTAATTTATTCAAAACATAACAATTGAATTTATTAAGTGTTTCATGTACATGCATATAAACTAAAAGGTTTGACAGAGTTATGTCTCTTAGATTTGGAAATATTTGTACCTGAGCTCATAAGGGCAGAATTAATTACTAAACTGTAGTTTATAAAAATGAGTATGTGCTGAATGTTTGGAATTGTGTATTGTACAAGTTGGTAAGAGTTCAGAAATTGTACTTGCATGATTGTTGTAAAGTTCTTTTATGTCTGACTGCATTAGTCAAGATGGAAGTTCTTTGAGGGTTACATTTTGGCAGCAGAGATGAGATGTACGAGTGATGAAGAGAGGAATGAGAAAGAACGAAGAGGGCGAGAATTACTCGTGCTTGGCTTTTATAGTACGTTGTATCACGTGGCAGGCTCAAACTTAGTTGGCGCGAAAACAGACCTGTCACGTGTAGGTGATTTGATTGGTTGAAACTGACCAATCAATGAGCTAGATTGAAGGTGATTAGCCAATGAATACTCGTTGTATATTTTGTAAGTATGATGGTGGTGAAAATTACAACAGGAAGAGTGCATTTCCCAGCGGAGGGTAACTGGCAGATGTGGAAGATTCCACATATCCATCATCGTTTTGGCGTAATTCGTTTAGATTTCTGTCACACTGTTAGTTATATATATAGCTTAGATGTGACACAAGGGCGAAAGTATGGGGCACCCAGTGAGGATCGAACTCACTATTCAGTCATAATTGTTCTTTGCTGGGACCACGTGATTTCCTTTGTTTGCTCTATTGCGGGATACTAGTATGTTTGGGTAAATATTAGTCATCACCGTTATTTTACGAGTATCACTTCTTTGGTTGTGATGCGTATAGATATTTTATATTAAATATTTATGGGCTCCTGAAACATTTATCCCTCAAACAATATTGGTGGACACAATGTGAGTCTGGGTAAAAACAAGACCACACAAAACAGGGAATATACAACAAATGACAATGAATGTTATTAACAAGGAATTACATGTGTACCCAATTGTAATGAAAAGAAGACATTAAAACTATCTATAAACGTGTGTGTGTGAGTGTGGATGAGAAAGAGAGAGTGTGAAATAAAGGTTTGTGATAAATACGTGAAACACATAGAATTTCACTCGAAATTATTTTTATGTAATATTTTTTAGATTTATATAGAAAGATACACTGGAAATTATCGTATGTAAGATGTTTTTTCTTTTTTTTTTTTCTATTGTTCCCCAATACAAGGCTCAAGAGCCACTCAAGGTAGAGCCTTACTAAATGAGGTATGGTTGTATCGGGGAAGGAAATTACAAAATTGTCCTCTTCACACCCTCTACATGAGCATACAGAGATATTTTTTGTCTAGTGCACTGTAACCCTATTTTTGTTTCTTTAACGAAAATAAACTTGGTAATATATATATATATATATTTTTAAAATATGAGAGTGCCGACAGGATACGGCACAAATATGTATATACCTATCACTATTTCTCCCACACAGAGAAACTATAACATAAACGGATAAAACAAGTTGTGTGAAAGGGCAAAAATCGAGAGGCTGGTGTTGTTTATGTTCTTTACTGGGACCACGTGATTTCCTTTGTTTTACCCTATTGCAGGATACTAGTATGTTTGGGTAAGTATTAGTCATCACCGTTATGTTACGAGTATCACTTCTTTGAATGTTATTAACAAGGAATTACATGTGTACCCAATTGTAATGAAAGGAAAAGACATTAAAACTAATTATAAAAGTGTGCTTTGTGTATGTGTGAGATAGGCATGTGTGTAAGTGCATGTATGAGAGTGTTTAAAAAATTAACAGAAGACCAAGGAAGCAAACGCACCTAATTGGCAGTGTTCTTTATTGACATCAACCACAATCTGGAAGCAAGAGTTCAAAAGGGAGAGAGAGAGAGAAAATATGCATGCCTTTCTATAGGCTTAAAGTACACCCCCTAACGGGCATTTTGGCAAAGAATAAGAAAAAAAGGGAAACATTATTAAGGAGCGAGAACAATAAAAGAAGAGGAATAAAGAGGATAACGATTGATATTGCATTTAAATTTTTGAAGATCAAAAAATATGGAAAGCATGTAGCCAAAAGAGTTCCACAAGGGAGAAGTATGAGAAAAGCAACTTAGCATAGAACTTACGGTTACATCTTTCCAATTCAACTGTGAATTGATGAGACTTTGCTGCAAATATAGTCAGTCAGTTAATTGCCATACATGATACACGCTTGAGTGATCATGTCTCTTTCAATTTATGACTCATGAGGCAAAAGATTTTCCCACAGTAGGGTGCTGTTTCTTTCAGTGGTAGACTAGTTTCCAACCAATGATATAGGACTCAGTCTGTCCGGCTATTCAACCTTTATAATAACAGTCTTTCAGTTAATTGCCATACATGATACACGCTCAGACGATCATGTCTCTTTCAATTCACAACTGACTAGGTAGAAAATTTTCTCATGGTAGTTTGTCATTTGTTTCTGGGATAGACTGGTTGCCGACTAAGACCTATAGAACCTGGTCGGTCTTGTTATTCAACCTGTAGCTAAAGGGAGTAGAGATGAATTCAAACCTTTCCCAAGAGTATTTGGATGTAAGTTTTTGTGACGTCTGGTGGCCATTAATAATGAAATATAACTCAATGTTAAGATAAAACAGAATTTAATTACAACCGTAAATAAATACTTAACAAGAACAAAGAAGTAAAAAGTCAACCAAAGACAATTAACCATAGTTAATAAAGGTGGTGGTCTTTGACAAAAGCTTGGCAACTGACATTGTGAGTGCTTGACTATCAGAGTGAAGAGCCTCTCCAGCACTAGATTACCTTAAATAAGGCAAAGAACACAATGATTCTTTGTTAGTGAATGAATGAGTGAAACAAGCAACTGACGTTTTTAAGTATAACTCAAGACTTCAATGTTAAGATAAAACAGTATTTAATTACAACCGCAAATAAATACTTAACAAGAACAAAGAAGTAAAAGTCAACCAAAGAGAATTAACCATTTCAGTGAATACCTTGTTAGTAGCACGGCTCGGCTTAACATCCGGTCAACCCCAAATCAAAACCCAAATTATTGACGCACAATAATTCACACTAATTCGACTGGATAGTTCCACTCAATAGTCACTGCAGTCAGTAGTCTGACACCACTATTTATACACCTGGTAGAAACCATATATTCATAAGTCCAGGGTGTCATGCTTGAACCTCTTCCTATATGACACCATGACTGATAATTTTATTAATGAAGATTCTTAAAATATGAAGTAAATCCGAAAGAAAACTAAATTTTATTCATTCTAACTACAATCACATGCAATGAAAACCTTTTTTCATTTTTTTATATATCTACATGCATACATATGTGAGAAACACTCTCTCTCTCTGAGTGAGTGCATTCAACATAGTGCAGTGGTTAGTGTACACATTTTGCAAGGCATTAAAAGTGAGTTCAATCCCAAGGAGATGCTCAATAACTATCAAAACTGTGTCATCCGCATATCTTATGTTAAGTTTGTGGCTGCCAGTAATGCAAGTACAAATCTATAATTAATAACAGATTTTTAGAAACTTATAATTAATGCCAGCTTCTTATTTTAAATTAAAACTTAATTTTATGGTGGGCTTTAAATTTATGTTTTGTGATGTACGGTGGCCGTTAATGATTAAGTATAACTCAAGACTTCATTGTTAAAATAAAACAGTATTTAATTTATAATTGCAAATAAATACTTAACAAGAACAAAGATGTAAAAGTCAACCAAAGATAATTAACCATTTCAGTGAATACCTTATTAGTAGCACGGCTCGGCTTAATGTCCAGTAAATCCTAAATCAAAACCCAAATCATCAACGTACAATAATTCACATTAGCCTTGGTGTCAATAGTTACTCATTTTCTTCCTATATGACATAAGTGAATGTAACAAACCCAACTAGAATTTGATCTTGGCACTCTGATTTCTCATTCCAAGCCATGACACCACACTGTATATCCCCAGCCAATCTCGTACTGTGCTTAAATTCATAACATCTAGGTACCATGGCAGAAAGTTCATCAGAACAATTACCATGAAAGTATTTAAAGAAAAGACACAGAGAAGCTACATTACAGTGGTGGGAAAGTGACTGAAGCTGAGATGCCAGGTCAGGACCAATAACATTTCAGATTCTATCAAGGATCTTTAAATATACAGCAGAAGCACCAGACCAGATGTGGCAGCAAATATTCAACTGATAGACTTATAAATATGTAAGGTAGTTTCTAGTGAGAAAAATTGTCTTGCACAGTATAGTGAACCAACTTTCTTAGCAGCAGACTGAGCAATTAAGTCAATATAATCTTTCCACATCATGTCAGGTGAGAATCTTAGCCTGAGAAAGTACAATGAGTCACTCTCATAGGGGTTAGTATCAGCCTATACTGATGGGAAGCGGTTTTTCAGGTGATTGATAAAGAGAAGTTTCGTTTTGGTGGTTATAAATTTAACAAGCCATTCCTTGCTCCAGTTAACAACAGACTGTAGATTATTTTTTAGATCAGCTGCCAATTTGACCTTATTGAACTGATCAGACTTGCTCTTTAGACAGGAGTAAATGGTTGTGACATCAGCATAGATATCAAGTTGAAAACTGATGCCATCAGGTAGGTCATTGATGAAAATTAAGGACAAAGTAGGTCCAAGGATAGCACCCTGGGGGACACCGGCGTTATTAAAAAGAAATAGAAGAGTGGCTGTTCAAGAAAACTTTTATGATTTAATAAGAAAGACTGATTTAATTCAAAAATTCATCCAGAAATACAATCAACTTTCAAACTGAAGACCAGTATGTCAAACCCTGTCAAGAGCTTTTGAAATGTACAAGGCAACAGTCCGAGCTTCACCATTCTTATCTAAATCTTTATAGACTCTTTCAGCAATAATCATTAATACATCCACAGAAATAAAAGCCATATTGCTTGTCTGAAAGAAGGCCCTGTGATATGTGATGCTTAACCAACTTAGTAGATTAGGGCTTCTAATAGTTTGCCAAAAAGTGGTAGAAGGCTAATAGGCTGTTGGCTCAAAGGTTCACCTGAGTTTTAAGATCTCTGGTGAGCCTGGAACAACAGATTAGAGAGGATAGCAGAAACCGTGGAAGGAGTTATATGTATATCACTCAATAGAGACTCAGTTCTAAGTGGCAACTCAGATAAGGATACTCCAGATGAGTTAAGAGTAGAGTTTGAGGAGAATTTATAGGCTTTATCAGCAGAATCTGTTAACAACTCAAATTGATTGACGAGAGGGGGAATAGAAAACTGACTCTTATTTAATACACTATTACAAATGCTCTAGTAGTCACAAGAGCCAAAGTTGTTAGAGGTTATAAAGAGCCTTATTCTATCGGCAAACGATGACTTCACTCTTCCGAGGTCTCATTTACATTTATTACCATGAATAGGCGTCTGCTGTGATTGGAACTGTCACGCTGGCATAACTGGAAAAAGTGATTCTGTTGGCTACAGTGGCCAGTGTGAACAACCTGCATGTATGGATCAGTTTATAACAAATTTAGTATAGGAGATAAAGAAATTCAACATAGAATAGTAATGCTAATGTTAACTGTTTCCTTATAAGGAAATATTTGGTATTCAATGAACGAGCAGTGAGTACAGCTGTCATTTGAAATTTATAAATCTTTTCTCTTAGTCATTTTCCTTAAAAATTGTTCTTTGTCAAATTCAGTAACTGTTATCACTCTTTCTCATATTGATGGGGGTTTCCTTCCTAACCTTATATTTGTAGTCGTGAGGAATGCTAACATCTTAAATTGAGTTAGATGTGATATCCATTTCAGTTGTTGCGACTGTTGAAAGTCCTTAAGTGATGTGGTTCCTGTTATTTGATACATTTCTTTGTGTGTGCTTCTGTAGTGCCAGTCCACAATGTTCAAAAGACCCACAGGCTTTGCACGAGGGATAGTTTCAGACAATACCACATGTTGCTACAAAACAAAAATGTTAACATAAAAACTTGAGTCATGTTCTTAAATAGTATAATTAAATTAATATTTTTAAATAGCCGCATCAGACCAAAGCTTTTGTATGGATGCCATGCAAGGCACCAGACTCATTCTGAAATATCTAAACTGTCAGCTGAAAACAACTGCTTTGTAAGATCAATGTTTAAAAATGTCTTTGAGCAAATGAAGGCTGAAATGTAGGTCTTAGTGAGGACTATCCTTTTTAAAAACCTGTGCACTAGTGCTACAGAAACACAAAGAACTGTACCAGATAATAGAAATCACATGGCTTGAGGACTTTCAACAGCAGCAACTGCAAAAATGGATAGTGCATGTAATTCAAAGAGAAAGTAATGACATAACCAAACAAAAAAAAGGTTACGAATGAAGCCCCCAAAAGTGGAAAGAGTGATAACTGAATTTGAGAAACCTATTTTCCTGAAAAATTGATCTAATAGAAAGATTTTATAAATTTCAACTGAAAATAGCACTGGTTGCTTGGTCAAGGAATGCCAAATGTTTCCTTGTAGGGAAAAAGCTAACAGTACTATTAATCAGTAAGATAAATTTAAAAAATTCAAAAACGTTTGCAGAATTCTGTAATTTTAGGCTCAACAATGTTATGATCTTATTTCGTGCACTCATTCCTAGTAACCATGAACTGTATCAGTTGCGGACCACCAGCAGCAGCAACAACTAAAATGGACAACACAGAGAAAATAATGACATAACCAAGATGTTGACATTCCACGCCACTTCAAATAAAAGGTCAGGAAGGAAACCTCCGTCAATACTGAAAAGAGCGTTAACAGCTACTGGACTTGAGAAACCTGTTTTCCTGAAAAATTAGTTTAATACAAAGATTTTATAAATTTCAACTGATACTGACAGTTGCTGGCTGCTTGGTCAGTGAATGCCAAATGTTTCTTTATAAGAAAAAATGACTTAATATTACTTGAGAAAATAATGACATAGTTAATATGTTGGCATTCCACACAACTACAAATAAAAAGTTAGGAAGGAAATCCCTATCAACTACTAGACTTGAGAAACCTGTTTTTCTGAAAAAAATTCTTTAATAGAAAGATTTTATAAATTTCAACTGAAAGTGGCATTGGCTCTTAGGTCATTAAATTGTGCAGAAGAAATGAGATGCCAATATTTTATGCAATTTTGACTAATGACAAACTTTTGTACTCCTGACAAAAAATTGGTGATCACCAAAACACATTATAGACTGCGACAATATTAAATAATGAAAATATATTGACTGCGACAATATTAAATAATGAAAATATATTAGTCTCTCTTATGTGCCATGTTTTTGGGCAAATACAACTTCCTGTCTTTTACTGTTCAAGATAATTGTTGACTGTTTACCATCGCACTTTGTCAATGGTTTGCCATTTGTTACACATACTCCTTAAGTAGGTTACTTGCACTTTTTTCCTGCTTCTTTTGCTTTCAGTATGACATGTGAGTGTTAAATTCTCTAGACTGTCTTTCCTCATTATGTGTCCCAGAAATTTCCTTTGTAACTCTTTAAATGTAAGAATAAAGTTTTTGTAGTTCCTATTTTCCTTAAAACTTCCCTATTACTTCCATGTCTTGTCCATGGCATTCTCAGTATTTGTCAGTAGAATCACATCTCTGTCACTTCATGTTTCTTCATTATCTGTGAGAATCTTGTCAACATTCTTTGGTAGAACTACATCTCTGCTGCTTCGAGTCTTTTCTTCATCTTTTCCCAACATTCACTCACATACAAGGGATGAGGTAATTCTGTAATGTATTCTTGCTTTCACTGTTTCATTTTTTTCTAACAACATTATCCCATCTCTTAATATTTTGCTTCAGCCATATCACCCAGCCACATTTCGATATCATACAACCATATCACATTACTTGGATAACCAATACCACTGAATATATTAAATACATATACTAGCATTTATATATTGCTTCAAAATCAGCATCTCTTGGTCTCAAGAAACTATGGAGTCTACTAGGATGAGTAGCTAATCCCTGTTGCAGACACCTGCTCTGGCATTTTTTGTAGTTCATCAACAATTCCACAGTTATTAAAAGAGAAAATAACTTACTTGGGCAGAAACTTCTTGAGAGTGCTGTTATCAAGTCTTGCCAAAATGTTAAACTGTGCCAGGGATTTTTTAAATATCTCCTTTCCTAAAAGAAATACTCTCTTCCCAAGTCAACATAACTGACCATAAAAATTTGAAAATGGTTAAATCAAAACCTATTATTTAAAATAGTTAAATACATAGATTATTTATTAAAATAAAATAATAGATAACTAATATATATATATATATATATATATATATATATATATATATATATAAACAAATAAAATAATTCAACAACAATTTCATTTATTAGGCTTTAAGTTACATCTGTTGTGGAAACGAAGAATGAGTCATCTGGAAGGCAGAATTTGTCACCATTGTTGTTTCTGCTGAAGAGGTTAATTTCTTCTTCACCTCAGCAAATGTAAATTCAAGGAAAAAGAAATACATTGTATTTTGGGTAAATAAATGTATAATTTATTTACATATATACAAAGCCAGCATGCTACTTGTTGCTGTTGTAAAAGGCGACAAAGTGGGGAAGGAAGAAAGAAAGAAAGAAAGAAAGAAAGAATGTTGGTCATGGCTGTTGGCTGATGTTTTGCAAAGATGGCAGCGGTGAAGGATGAAAGTTGAAAAGTATCATGAACAGTCTGCCTGCGGTGTTCTTGACCACCCACTGCGTGTTGACATCTTAGCCGGGTCTTTCTGTTTTCTGTGGCGTTTAATCAAGGAATTTATATCTGTTGTAATAGCTCCAAGTCACAGTCTGTGTCTTTTAGAGGGAGTTATTTCTACTGGCCAATATATGAAGTTCACTTTTTTATTTAATACCGAAAACATGCATCAAACCATGATGCGCAGAGACACGTTTTCGCATTCTGCCTTGGGTCGTTGAGCAGTCAACATCTGGTTTAGTGTAAGAGACATGACACATCACTTAGTATCCTCTGTAGTTTACCTTGACTTTTACAATTAACTGTAAAAATATTTTGGTGTATTTTTAAATTTAAAATTTTTGAAAATCTGATATCTTTATTCCTGCTTATAAATACATGTGGCAAAATGAAATTCTCACATTTGAATTAAGTCCATCAGGGAACAAAATATGTTGTTAAAGAAAAGTTTTCCTTTTGCCATTAGTCATATTTTTATATGTTATTTATAAAACAAAAATGTCATCCAATTTACACATTTCTATAGAGTGTCAGATTTTATTAGGCAATTCAATATTTTCACAATAGAATTGGTATTACCCAGGATAGAACATCAGTTAGTTATGATGATAAACTACATCCGCATCCTGAGTAAGACAATAAATTACATCTGACAGCAAGGCCTCTGTTCAGGAGGTTTTGAGGTGCATGGAACCACCTCTTAATTGCTGGTGTTCCTATCTCCACCCTGACCCGGGGTGATAGCACCTGTTAGGGTCTAAGCTAGTGGACCCCCAAACTGAGGTCAAAATACTATGAAAGTGTAAAAGTAGGTTTAATACCAGAAATACTTTGTAAAAAATTACCAGCAATAAATTTTTGAAGGAAAAATTTATTACCAGCAATACATTATATTTAAAAAAAAAAAAAAAATTACGAGCTATCTATATATTTTTTTTGAAAAAAATATTACCAGAAATAGATTTTGAAGAAAAAAATATAATCAACAATAAAAATCTTGTCAGCATTAAATAACCTATTGAGGTTAATATGCCGTGAAACAAACAAAACCAAACCAAGTGATGTTGGTAAAATTTTCAGAATATACTTATATGAATAATATATCATGTGAATCTCATCTTATACGAGTATACATCTGTTACTAGCATTTCTATGTCATCTTTCTGAGTAATTCTTATCAAGATTGATGCCATTAGAACAGGAATCTTCTCAAACATCAAGTAAATGTCATTTGATCAGCTAAAAGAAGATAGTAATCTATTTTATACATTTATAAATCTACCATTCATCTGTCACATCTGGTCTTCGTATCCAGAGATTATTGATAAAATGCAAAGAATCTGCAATGTTATTGGGCCTAACCTGGCATCACCATAATGTAGCTTCCCTGTGCCTTTTTTATAAATATTTTCATGGTAATTGTTCTGACAATCTTTTCTCTAAGACTTAATGAATTTGAGTGCAGTACTAAATTGGTGGCTAGGTCTCATCATTTTACATTTAAAATAGCTGGATGTAACTATATGTCATATGCTAACTTCTATTGCACTTCTTGCTTTTCAGACAATTTTGATCTTCAAAAATATAAATGCAATGTCAATCATTATCTTCTGTCTTCTTAATAATGTGTTAGTCTTCCACTTGCCTGCAAAATACCCCTAACTCAATCAGATGGATCAACAGATATCTGAGGAAGGTCAGATGACACAGAAGGTATCAGTTTAAATAGTTTTGAATTCTCATTTCAAAGATGGTAAAATATCCAAAAATGGCATATATTAACTTATGCTCTTTTAGAATCAGGTTGTAAATAATGTAAATAATAATAACTTCTTATCTCCAGAATTTCAGAGTGAGAAAAATAACCTTGAAGTTTTCTGGATATTGTCAGTGAAATATTTTCATGTTTTAATTAGATTGTCTTTTATATTTATTGTTATTTTTTGTCATAAAAAGATTTTGGGATGCATTCTAAGAACATTAAAATAAGCATATAGGTTTAAAATAATGAAGACACCCCTGAGAAAAAAAAATCTAAAAATATTTTCTGGCTTTAAATAACCTGCAAAGGGTTGATAAATCATAAAAAACGAATCAATCAATAATCCAAGTTTATATTGAAAATAGTTTAGATCAGTGTTTCCTAACCTTTTTTGGTCATGCCCCACTAAGCATCTTTAAAGTCCTGATACCCACTTCCTCAATGACATATGATTTTTATTCAAAAAGTGAACTCCTCTTCATGTGGAGGAAGCCGAAAAGGCCATTAACTTAACTTTCCTTAACCCTAGAACACTAACCATAGGTTTATAGTACCCAGCGTAAATTTTCCTATTTTTACTTACAATTTTCAGTACCTGATTTTCTTACCTAAATAATGTTTTTCAGTTCCTATTAATGTTAACTCAAAAAACAAAGTTTGAAGTGCCTG
>OZ038515.1:65662245-65697245 GCA_964036315.1 Acanthosepion esculentum | reverse complement strand
AAAAATATTTTCATGGCAATTGTTCCGATGAGCTATTTTCACTGGTGCCCCAACTGCATGAATTTAAGCATGCTACTAGATTGGTATCTCAGTCTCACCCTTTTACTGTTGAAACAGTTAAATGTAACCGCATCTTCCACTCCTGCTTCTCTCACACTTCCTGACAGTGGAACTCCCTTCCTCTTACTTGCTTCCCTGACAACTATAATTTAAAAAAATTTAAATGTAATGTCCATTGGCATCTTCTGATGCCTTGATCCTCGTTCTTTTTATCCCTCTCCTTTCTTCTTTTTATTTTTTCCTCATTGCTATTCCTATACGCAATCTTTTCCCTTACTTTCACTCCCTGTAGCCCTTTTCATACTAGTAGCACTCCTGCCTTGCTTGGGGTGAAATGCTTAAAAAAAACCCAAAAAACTTGTTCTGACAATCATTTCTTTTCAGATAAATGATGATAAACATCAACTTGGTAAATAAAAAGGCAAGCTGCTGCCTTAAAGGTTGGGCATAGTGATTTAGAAAATGCGCTCTTCTTGAAAGTTGTGTGTTCATATGTTGTCAAATTTTTTACAGATCTGGATAAAGTTAATCAACACCCCTATAAAATTATAAAATCTTGACATAACACGTCCATTAAATTTTAAAATCTTTGAAGTCTATAACTTGAACTAGCATAATGTCTAAAATTGATAAAGAGCATCTGATTTGGGCAACATTTCAAACTCATAGCAGTCATTGGTGGTAATGGCAAATTCATTAAATAGGTGCATCAAGAAGACTCAAAATTATTCATGTTTTTTTCTTCTCAAATAAAGATCTTCTTTCATGACTTAAATGACCTCAAAGAATTTGGTCAACACTAGAATGAGTTACAATTGACACGATCACATCACCCCAAACATATGGCCTAGTTCTTCAGAGATGAATCCGTTGGACTATTACATATGGGACATAGTCAAGAGAAAAGTCAACCAATGACCCCATAAATAACACTGTAAAGTCTCTGAAGTTAGTACAAGGTAAAAATAGATAAAAATCATCTGATTTGGGCATGTCAACATTTCAGACCATAATTAAAAGAAAAAACTTGTAGTTAAAACGATTGATTTATTTTTATAGAAATATTTCGACTAGCAGTTGCCAGTCTTGGTCACTCCTTAATTTGAGTGAAAACAGTTCAAAGAAGCTTGAAATGCTTAAGAATTCAAATCAAGGAAAACAAACCGAGTTGATGATGTTTACAACATAATAGCAAGGTGTGTTTTTTACTCTATAAATTGCCTTTTTTTTTTTTTGGTAATATATTTTTTTCTTTGGAGCAGAGATGTCCAGACAGGATAGAGTTGTGCTGCATCTATCCCATTGCAGGCATTTTGGGGAGTTGCTATTACCATTTGTTCATCTACTCTTTGATTGAAATGCTTTTGTTTCGTCAATTTTATTTCCGGATGAACAAAGTCAATTCTGCGACCTTCTGTAATGGCATGTAATGCAATTGCTGATGTTTTTTCAAATTTTTGTTATCATTTGAAATTACTTCATCACAAAGTCTTTAATGTTCATCCAGTCATTCTTTCAATGATCTTGAAGTCATGCCCCCATAACTTGCTGGGCAGTTCATGCAATTAATTTTGTAGATCAGATTGCCATTACTTGCAACTGCTCTTTCATCTTTTAATCTGATGAATGTCCCTCCTATTGTGTTGAAAGAGGAGAATACAACTTGTATATCTATCTGTTTTAAAATTCATTTGAGAGCTTCTGATGTGTTTTCTTCATATGGTATGTTCACCTTTCAAACTTTTTCAGAACTAGAGTCTATATTTTTCTCAATGGCATTGTTGTTTATTCTGTCTAGTTTTGGTACAGTAATTGTTTAGGAAATCCATTCTTTTGAAGGGTATCTATTATATTCTGCTGCTCAAGTTTTTTATCCAAAGGATCTGAACCAATTCTCTCTGATTTTTTTGAAGAATCCTATTGTATTTCCTTTCTTTGTTCTAAGGCTGTGACACGAATTGTAATCCAAGTATCGATCTGTCGATGTGGGTTTTCTATAAACAGTTGTTTTTAATTCTCTCCTTTCATTTCTCATAACCAAGCAATCTAAAAACAGCAGACTCATGTCTTTTTCTAATTCCATTGTGAATTTGATATGTTTGTTTTGATTATTGAGGAATTGTAAGAAGGAATCCACATGTTGATGTTTCATTAAGACAAAAGTGTTGTCAACATACCTCCACCTTTATTTTGATAGGGTTATCATAATTACGCAAAGCTGTAGATTCAAAATCTTCCATAAAAAGATTTGCTAGGATAGGGGAAATTGGTGAACCCATGCGAAGTCCCATTGTCTGTCTGTACAAAACTTTGTTAAAAGTAAAATAGGTATTATCGACAGAGGTCTATCAACTTAACTATGTCGGTTGCAGAAAGTCTGGTTTGTTCAGATAGTTCAGATGCCATTGAGAAAAATATAGACTCTAGTTCTGAAAAAGTTTTAACGGTGAACATACTGTTTCGGACTGTTCATCATGACTAGAAAGTTCACTATTTGGATGGAAACACTGTAAAAGCTCTGATGTTCAGCATAACAAGTACAATGTTCAAAAGAGATAAAGATCATCTCATTTGGGTATTTCAACATTTCAGACCTTATACTGAAGCAGTCACCAATGGTAATGGTGGATTTATAAAGGAAGAAACTAAGGATTATTCATGCCAATTTTTTCTCAAATAAAGCTCTTTCATGACTTATGTGTCTTTTACTAAATCCATGCAAATGTCTTCAAAGAACTGAGAAACCTTGTATATAATCTAGAAAATTGTTTTTAAAATGTAAGTATCAATGGTGATAAGTGTGTAAATTCTGACCAAATCTGATCCAAGAAAAACATGAACTATTGAAATAGGAGTGAGGTTTCCATGCATAAATTGCGAGGCATAACTAAGACTGGTTTATAAAGAGATATTGTATTTGTTAATATGCTTGCCCTTCAGAGAGTGAAATCCAGAAAAGCATCCGACCTGGATATGATGATATATCTGCATCCTGGATAAGACAATGAACTATATCCAACAGCAAGACCTTTTGATCAGGAGTTTTTGAAGAGTATGGAACCACCTCTTAATTGCTGGTGTTCCCAGGTCCACCCTGACTCGGGGTGGTAGCACCTGTTAGGGTGCCAGCTATG
Source organism: Acanthosepion esculentum (assembly GCA_964036315.1). Lineage (NCBI taxonomy): Eukaryota > Metazoa > Mollusca > Cephalopoda > Sepiida > Sepiidae > Acanthosepion > Acanthosepion esculentum. Next base: position 65,694,051 of record OZ038515.1, on the reverse strand, counting down.
GGCAAATAGTTAACTATTACCAGCAATACTTTTTTTTAAAATTATTACCAGCAATACAATTTTGGAGGAAAAGTATTACCAGAAACAAATTTTTGACAAAACAAAATATTACCAGTAATAAAAAAATTTTGTCATCTTTAAATAACCATTGAAGTTGATATGCTGTAAAACAAAATAAACCAAACCGATCTAAACCAATGAATACATATTGTATTCAAACAAATCTATCCTAAAAATGTTGCCTAGCATATCAACCTCAAATCATTGAGGTTGATATGCTGTAAAACAAAATAAACCAAACCGATCTAAACCAATGAATACATATTGTATTCAAACAAATCTATCCTAAAAATGTTGCCTAGCATATCAACCTCAAATCATTGAGGTTGATATGCTGTAAAACAAAATAAACCAAACCGATCTAAACCAATGAATACATATTGTATTCAAACAAATCTATCCTAAAAATGTTGCCTAGCATATCAACCTCAAATCATTGAGGTTGATATGCTGTAAAACAAAATAAACCAAACCGATCTAAACCAATGAATACATATTGTATTCAAACAAATCTATCCTAAAAATGTTGCCTAGCATATCAACCTCAAATCATTGAGGTTGATATGCTGTAAAACAAAATAAACCAAACCGATCTAAACCAATGAATACATATTGTATTCAAACAAATCTATCCTAAAAATGTTGCCTAGCATATCAACCTCAAATCATTGAGGTTGATATGCTGTAAAACAAAATAAACCAAACCGATCTAAACCAATGAATACATATTGTATTCAAACAAATCTATCCTAAAAATGTTGCCTAGCATATCAACCTCAAATCATTGAGGTTGATATGCTGTAAAACAAAATAAACCAAACCAAACCAAACCAAATCAAACCTCCTATTCTCAGTCTTCTCTTTCACTTTAACCTTCTGTGTACTAGAGACGTTCCTGTCTTCCTTGGAGTGAAATGATAAAAAAAAGTCACTTTGTTCATTAATATATGATATTGTCCTTCCCATGATACAAATTGGAGATGCCGAGGTTTAAATATCTGGGAAGTGTTTTCACTGAGGACGCAAAATGTGACATTGAGTTATGAACACGCATTGGTTGAGCGAAAGAAGTATTCCAAAGACTAATCCAGGTGCTGAGAAATGGAAATATTTCGCTAGAAACAAAGAAAAGAGTGCTGTATTGCTATGTGATGTCCATTCTCTTATATGGCAGCGAGTGTTGGACAATCTCCTCAAAGATGAGGAAAAAAGCTAAAGGTAGCAGAAATGTGAAGGAATATTGAAAATTCTTTAAAGCAAGTAAGCAACAGAAAGAACATTTGTACTCAAAATCAGGAAAAATCATCTGAAATTCCTTGGATTCATAATGAGGATAGAGGACTTAGAAAAATTAAACATTACAGGACATATTAAGGGCAAGAGATAGGGAACGGCAACAAGCCTCTTACCTGATGAACTTGAGGGAATGAATGGCAGAATGTGGGAGCTTTAGCAAAGTGCTAAGTGCCACATGAGATAGGAAGTTATGGAGAGTCATGATCATCCAAGCCCAGAAGAGACACAGCACATAGAAGAAGATAGACATTCTATGACTATTAAATTTAACCATCTTTGCAGTTGAAATGACGTAAGATGTAACCGTAAGTTCTATGCTTACTGTTTCTTCTTTCACACTTCTCACTTCAAAAATTTAAATGCAATGCCAATTGCTATCTTCTGTATTCTTAATTCTTGTTCTTTTATTATTCTCTTGCCCTAATAATATTTTCCTTTTTCTTATATTCTCACTCAGTAATCCCCTGCATCTTAGTGGCTTTATTGCCTTGCTTAGGGTGAAATGAGTAAAGATTTTCATTTTATATGTATGAGGTCTGATCAAAAAGTATCAGGTCTGACACCATAAAAGGAAAACATATATCAATTTGGTATTTAATTTTCTAAGTCATACCCTTTACCCAGTGTTGTTTCCATTGATGGAAGCATTTCTGGAACTCCTTTTTTTGGATAGCAAACAGCCGCTTCATTGCATTCTGTTGGATTTCCTCAACATCTTTATATCTTTTATAAGTGGGGTGTGATTTTTGAAGCGGAAAAAGACGCAAGGGTCAAAATCTGGGGACTATAGTGGTTTTTGAACTTAGGGAATATTGTGCTTGGCTAAACATCTGCTGCACAAACTATGTTTCATTGATGGAATCTCTGTCGTGGCTTGAAATTCTATCGGGCCTCAAACTGGCACCTGACATCAAGTAGAACTTGTATATATGATCCATTGCAGGTAACATAATCGGCTTCCTGTACCTCTCCAGTAAGTACCTGACTCCTCCTGCTATCCTCTACCTTTACAAGAGTCAGATCAGCCCAAAAAAGGAGTACTGATGTCATATTTGGGTGGGAGCTTCCCAGACCTCACTCTGCAGCCTCGATAGAATCTAAAAGTGTGACCTTGTGGGTGATGAATTATTTTCCACCCTCCAACGTCTCTCACAGGCAGGATGTGGCAAGCCTCTCACTGCTCTACCACTACTTCCACAGAAAGTGCTCAGAAGAACTACATTCCCCGGTCCTGTCAATTCAAACCTTCACGGCAAGAACACACCCTACCACTTACATAGTAAAAAACCATGTACATTCCCTTTGTATTCCATTGGTGAGAAGTAAGTTCCACTCAAACAGCTTCTTCTCACTAACCACTGCTCTGTGAAACCGATTCCCAGGAGAATGTTTCCCTGATCACTATAATTTTAACCTGTTCAAGGCTAACTGTTATCTTCCATTCCTATCTCCACAAATTGCCCCCTAACATAACCCACTACCTTGATTGTCCTGAGCTTTGTAGAGGATGAAACTTACTGTAAAAAAAATTTAAAAAAAGATAATAATAAAATAAAATAAGTAATGTTTGACAGAGTTCAAAGGTCAATCTGTGTAAAGAGGCTTCACTGTGCATTTTAACTTTGTTACTGCTATGTTGGAGCTGAAGTACAGCAGTCTTCATACTTTTGATCAGACCTTCTATAACAGATTGTGAAGCAATAAAGCTGTCTGTTATTTGGTAATTAAGGTCAACTTTGATTTCAACAACGCTATTAAATTTCAGTATTTTCACCCTCTTAAATAGGAAAAATATATTAACTTTTATAATACTATTATTGGCACATTTTTTATTTTGTAACATCCGTGCATTTAGCAATAATATTTGGCTTTATGTAGGTCATTTCTTTTCTTTAAATTTGTGACCCCAGTACCCAGATCAAACTGGGAGTGACAATAAAATATAGTGGGAGTGGCTAAATCAGAAATTAAGGTTTTAAAATCCCTGCTTTAATGTCCTTTTATCTGATGTTCATGTAAACATTTTTTTTTTACTCATATTGTTCTCCTGCTGCATACATTGTTTTTGTTTTGATTTTAAATACACATTTTTTCATTTGTTCTTTTGTTTTTTAAAACCCTTTCACCCCAAGCAAGGAATTAAAAGCCACTAAGATGCAAGGGGTTACTGAATGTGAGAGAATATGAGAAAAAGAAAACTATTAAGGAGAGTTGTAGCGGACCAGGGGTTTACGTGTTGTTGAATTAGGGACATGTGTGTTTATTCCTGCTAGAATATTAAAAGGTCTACTTACTACAAGAACATGGCGGACTCAGAGATTGAATCTACCATAAAGAAGTGTAAAGAAACCAAAAAACAAGACCTATATATATATATATATATATATATATATATATATATATATTGTTACGAGGATGCATTTCTATAAAAAGAAAGTCTACAATAAGGTTAAATTTTATAGTAAGGGATTCTACTGAGTCCTACCTTTTAATACAAAAACGTTTTCATTCATGAAGTAGTTGTAAAATAGAGAAATTTGAAATAGAACGTTTGGAAGATTCTAGATCATTCCAGTATATTCGAGAAAAATCTAGATGATTCGAGAAACATCTAGATATATGGTAATTAGGTTCTTGCCACCTATAAAATAGGTCTTTGGAAAAGGGTTGTCAGTTGTAAAAAAAGGAATTTCTGCCATTATCAACTCTGGCTTTTTGATTTGAGGATTATTATATCCAGCCGAAAAGAATCTATATGAAAAGTTGCCGACAAAAACTCAAAAAGAGAACTTTATGGAACAAATCTGGTAAATAGAATTTTGACTAATTTCATTGAACAAACTAAAAATTAATCTATATATACACGCATTTGTGGATTTCCAGTAATAGCACTTAGATTACTTCGCTAGCCCTAAAGTGGTAATGATACTTGGCTCACTTTCCTTCTCCTTCGTAACACTTTGCCAGTTAATTCTGTGTTTTCTGTTTTGTATGCCACAATTATATATCTTGTATATATTTTATGTTTTGTTTTAGTAAATTAAATATTTGTTTGTGATTTAGCTCTGTGTTTTGGCAAATCAATTTTTTTTTCCTTTGTTACAATTTTCAACATGTAACAATATCAACAAATATATGTATTAAACAACAAAATTTACAATGGACATAGACATTAACATTTGTGTTTGTGTTTGAAGATAAAGAGTTTGTATTTTGGTGAATGTTTGTATGTACATATATGTGTGTATAATGTTCATGGCATCTCCCACAAATGGGAAGATGCAATCTTCTGCGAGAGCTTACATGGTAGATGTTGTAGCGGACCATGGAGTGATATGAAGAGATATCTCTGGGTTAAGATTTCCTGCTAGCTGGTCCAGCTACATAGGAATGTTGGACTATAATTAAGTCCAAAGAAGACAAAGAAAACAAACAAGACCGATATATATGGGTAAACAAATATATATTAATAACGAGTTACACAAAGACATGAAAAGTTACATAGTGTTTGTATGGAGAAGTTATGTGTGTGTGTTGTAAGTGTTCGTACGTACGTGTATTGTTCTTAGCGTGTTCCCAGAATTTGGGAAACGCTGTATCTGTGAGAGGTCACATATTGGTGTAAGTGGAAAAAGAACGATTTTACCTTATCTCCGTGCGAGGTAGTGACCAAAGGCCTGAGTCGAGAGAGAGAGAGAGGCGAAGGGTCAGCCAGTATTTATAGCCAGGGAAGAGAGACCCCTGTTGAAGGATTAAGGAAACTGAGGAGGAGCTAACTCCGACAATGTGTTTGCTGAAAATGAAAAAAATGAAAAAGAGAACGAGGCAAGAAATCGACCAGTATTTATAGTGTAGGGAGAGCGTCCCCTAGTGAACAATTTGGACAATTAAGGAGGAGTTAACTCCGACAGAACGAACAATAAAAGAATTAAGATTGAATCGGGTGAGAAAAACTGTCAAGCCCGACACAATAAACCAACTTTCCTAGCAGCAAACCTGTCCATTTCTTTGATCATTTCACTCCAAACAAGGCGATGATGCCACTAGGATGCAACGGGTTATTGGGAGTGAAAGAGAATAAGAAGACATTAATTAAATTAGATATTAGAGAAAAGACAATAAAAGAACAGGATCAGGAAGATGGTAGTTGGCAGAGAAGCAAGAAATCAGAAAGGAGTTTCACAGGCGAGAAGTGTGAAAAAAGAAACTATTAGAACAGAACTGGCGGTTCCATCGAGTTAGTTCATTATAAAATGGGGAGACCTTTTGCCAATTTAGCAGCATGCTTAAATTCATTCAGTCGAGGTACCAAGGAGGAAAACTCATCCAAACAATTGCCATGAAAATATTTGTACACAAGACAGATGGAAATAAGGTCAGGAACAATTACATTAAAAACTCTTCGTTGAATTTTGTCCAAAATCTCGAGGTATATAGCACGAGCAGCAGACCAGATATGGTAGCAAAATTCAATAAAAGGAAGAATTGTCTGGCACGAAACAGTCGACCAACGTTCCTAGCAGTGAACCTAGCAGTTCAATATAATCACTCCACTTCATGCCAATGGGGAAACGTGAGGCCAAGAAGGCACAAAGAGTTGCTCTCCTAGAGTTTAGTAACATCCATTCTGATGGCAGACCCAAAAATTCTCTGTAATGATTAATTGAAAGCAATTTTGTTTTGGAGGCGTAAAGATTTTATTCCATTTCTTGACCTAGTGAGACACTAACCAGAAGTCCTTTTCAAGTGCAGTTGTCAGTTTTACTTTGTCGTACCTATCAGATTTGCTACTAAAACAGGAATACACAGCTATGGCAACAGCATAAATACATAGTTGGAAACTGAAGACTTCAGGGAGGCCATTGATGAAGATCAGAAACAACGTAGATCCAAGGATAGAGCCCTGAGCGATACTCACATTAATGTGAAGTAAACTAGAAGCATGTCCGTTCAACATGACCTTTGTTACACGATTTCTCAGGAAAGATTGGATTAAGCCAAACTTTCGTCCACAGACACCGTAGCCCTTGAGTTTGTGAAGAAGGCCAGCATGCCAAACCCTGTCAGATGTCTAAAGTCAAAGCCCGAGCTTCACTGTTCTTATCTAAAGCCTGATTGATAAATTCAGTAATAGCCTTTAACATATAGGTGGTAGACTTGGAACAATGGAAGCCATATTGTTTATCCGAAAGAAGGCTGTGCTTAGTTTATTGCTTAATCAATTCAATGAGGGGCATTGCGAGGAAAATCACGAAATGAGTTCCAATCAGTGCGTTGATAACAGAAAGATGTTCTGTTAATAGGAGTATAGGGATACAAAAGTCGATTATCGAAATGAAGTCACGTGGTTCACATGACGACCGGTGAGCGATCTTTGGGGATAGAAGGATGTTGGTTGGTTGTTTTATTTAACGGCATTCCAACCTTAATGGTCATTTTATGCCGAAAATGATTTTGAGTGACTTTCATTTGGTTTTCAAAAATGTATTGCTGGAAACATTTGGTTTTCAAAAATGTATTGTTCGAAAATGTATAGCTGGTAATAATTATTTTTCCAAAAACGTATAGCCGACAACCTTATTTTTTCAAAAACAGCCTTTCTGTTGGACATAGTTTATCGCCGTACCCAGTATGCATATGCAGTTTACCGTCATACCCATGGACGCGGATGTAGTTTACCGTCATAACCATGGACGCGGATGCAGTTTACCGTCATACCCATGGACGCGGATGCAGTTTACCGTCATACCCAGGACGTGGGATAGAAGGAGATTTGCAATGTAAAACCCAGAGGCGAAGGATGTCATTAACCCATAGTGGTAGGACTTACAGGAAAAGCTACATGGTCTCACCAGGTTCATAGAAAAACATCTCCAATTTCCCTTTCGGTAAATATTACAAGTAAGGCTCCTTTTTTTTCACACATTGCTTGTTGTTGCATACATGTTATAATCCCTCTGTTGGGGACAAATGTATACATAATTTTGTGTACGATTTAGCATTATAAAACTCTCTTGGAGAACAAATCATGTTTATCATCCCTTTTTTAAGCTATCTCGTTCCGTCCGTAAAATACGGTGTTATTCTATCATGGATATGTTAATGCTCATAATGGAGGGGTGAATATGGGAGAATAAACCATTCTCCCATAGAGCACCCATTATCTGGATCAACTCACTATGACATGATATTATTAACCTACATTATTTGGTGACTTACTCGACAATATATTATTAACCTCTATTAGGGGCTTCTTGCCTAATAGGTAAGCGGAAAGAGACATCTGCTTAAACTACTGCGCAACTTAAGCTCCATAAGGGGTTGATTAATTTTTCATGCTTGGGTCTAATAAATAAAAAAAGAAAAACATTTCAGTAGAACTGAATGTGAAGACATGTTTGAATTCTTAACCCCTTTTCCGACAATTATTTTGTGAAAAACGTTTCATTTTTAGACGAATTCTTTATTTGTTTTTAATATAGTAACTAAGAAAATGATGCACCTTGAAGTAACCGTGCGGTGGCTAACACCTCTACCAAACGTATGAGTTGACAATTGGACTCATTTCAATCTCAGAAGGGCATAAAAAGCATCAAGATCGACTAAGAAACTGAGGTACCTTGAAGTACCCGAGCGGTGGCTAACACCTCTACCAGACGTATGAGTTGACAATTGGACTCGTTTCAATCTCAGAAGGGCATAAAAAGCATCAAGATCGACTAAGAAACTGAGGTAACTTGAAGTACCCGAGCGGTGGCTAACACCTCTACCAGACGTATGAGTTGACAATTGGACTCGTTTCAATCTCAGAAGGGCATAAAAAGCATCAAGATCGACTAAGAAACTGAGGTACCTTGAAGTACCCGAGCGGTGGCTAACACCTCTACCAGACGTATGAGTTGACAATTGGACTCGTTTCAATCTCAGAAGGGCATAAAAAGCATCAAGATCGACTAAGAAACTGAGGTAACTTGAAGTACCCGAGCGGTAGCTAACACCTCTAACAGACGTATAAGTTGACAATTGAACTCTTTTCTAGCTCGGAAGGGCATAAAAAGCATCAAGATCGACTAAGAAACTGAGGTACGTTGAAGTACCCGAGCGGTGGCTAACACCTCTACCAGACGTATGAGTTGACAATTGGACTCGTTTCAATCTCAGAAGGGCATAAAAAGCATCAAGATCGATTAAGAAACTGAGGTACGTTGAAGTACCCGAGCGGTGACTAACACCTCTACCAGACGTATGAGTTGACAACTGAACTTGTTTCAAGTTCGGAAGGGCATAAAATTAATCAAGATCGAAGCATAAACACGCCTGTAGCTAGTTTTTGAGCGTTATGTTTTGAATGTGTTTATTCGTCCGTGGTTGAAAAAGATTCGGTAAAAACGTATACACACCTCTACGTATAATAACGTATTTATTAGCTACTGTTCTTTAATTCTACTTTGTCCATTCTTTTTTTTTTAGTTACTTAAACAACACTAATATCAGTAATGGAATTTCTTAAGATTTAGTCTGATTTGAATGCTTATAAAGATAAAATAAATAACTCGGGCATATTTTATGGGTACAATGCTTGTGAGATATTTTCCGAAGGAAAATGTCGAACTTAACGCGGCATTATTCAGCTCAGTTGTGGAAAAAAATCTAGTATTTCCTGAATAAGTAGTCATCAAGAAAACTGTTACTTGAACGACGCCTACTGCATTGATTAATTCCCGAGGGAAATTTCAGCGTTCAAGAATTGAGCATGAAATCAGCTGGAAAGAGACACAAAAACCAGACTATTAGAAGAAAAAAAACCGCCATCTTGTCGGGTAACCTACATTTTTTTTTTTTTTTTTTAGAAGGTGTTGCGGGTCGGAGTATGCGTTGAGAGATAAACACGTGTGTTTCCTGAAATGCCCACAATAACCAAGGCAGACTCGGGATGTGAGTCCACGTAAAGAAATACAAAGAAACGACAAGAACCAATATATATGTACACAAACAAATGATCATGTATGTATTAACAAAACAAGGGTATACATAAACAATGGAATATTATTGCGTGTTACTGAACAATGAAAATGAATGAAGAAAATATTTAAACTAGTGAATTGTTTGTGTGTGTGTGTAGTTTGGCGTAGGAGAAAGTCTTAGAAAAAAATGAAGTGAAAGGTGCGTATGTGCGTGCCCAGTGGGAAAGCGTTTTTCCTCGTTCGACCTACATCTTGCCGTCGCTGAGTGAAAAAGGAAAAAAGAGAATGACAGAGAATGTAACTGCCTATTTTTAGTCCTGAGAGCGTCTCCTTGTGACGATTTTGATAATTAGCAGGAAGTAACCCGACAATACTCCCCCTACAAATAGGTAGAAAAGATTTTCTGCCCATATGTACAGTTCGTGTAGGTTTTTTTTCTGTCCTCGTGAGCTGAAAAGAAAAGGTGTCAGAAGTGTGTCTGAGATGAGTGATTCGAGCAAAATGTATTTGTGCTGTCAATAGGGTGCTGTCTTATATTCAAGTCGAATGTCGCATGTTCTGGAAAATGTGTCTGTAGTGTAAATTGTTCAGCGTTTGCTATTAAAATTTGTCTGTTTCCAATGCTCCACTTTGGTTTTGTCGTCCCGTTGTCGTTGTATTGTTTCCTGGCCGTAGTTTTCTTTGAGAAAAAGCTTGTTTGTTTGCTATGCATAAATAAAGTTGGCACACAAAGCGTTGTGGCAAAGTTGAGCTGATGTAGAATTTCTACTGACTGTCGAATACATGTTTGTGAAAATTTGCTATTATTGTCGATTGCATATCATAGTTGCAAATTCTTTCTGTTGTTCGAGTAACATCGTCGAAGAGTGAAAAAAAAGGTTAGTGAGTCGCCTTTTGAGATATGCCACACTTTATCTGATTGGCCCAGAAGAAACAGTATTTTCGGGTCCCACATGTTGCAAAAATTCTATCTGCTGAGTCGGAGCACGTCATGTACTGTAGATATGTTGTAGTATTTGAAATTTGTGATTTTGCACTTTCATAGGGTCTTGGGGTCAAATTTTGTAGCTGTGTAAATTGTTTTACTCTATAGTGTCCGCTACGCTTGGTAGAGTAGGAAGAGAAGTTTGTCAATGTTTTTTTTCACTGACTCTCGGTTTGAAAAAGGTGTGTAAATGTATATTTCAGTTTGTACATATATATAGCATTGTGTGTTTCTTGTTATCAGGAGAAAAATAATTATCACGTCGGGCGTAAACAACTTATTGCGAGCCGGTGTATGCGTTGAGAGATAAACACGTGTGTCTCTTGAAATGCCCACAACAAACATGGCAGACTCGGGGCGTGAGTCCACGTAAAGAAATGATCATGTATGTATTAACAAAACAAGGGTATACATAAACAATGGAATATTGTTGCGTGTTACTGAACAATGAACATGAATGAAGAAAATGTTTAAACTAGTGAATTGTTTGTGTGTGTGTGTGTGTGTATGTAGTTTGGCGTAGGAGAAAGTCCTAGAGAAAATGAAGTGAAAGGTGCGTACGTGCATGCGCGTGTACGTTCCCCAGTGGGAAAGCGTTTTCCTCGTTTGACCTACATCTTGCCATCTATGAGTGAAAAAGGAAAAAAGAGGATCACTGCCTATTTCTAGTCCTGAGATCGTAGCAGTTTTCGAAAATTAGGAGGAGGTAACCCGACAAAGGAAACAAACCTGATTAGCGGCAGTCGTTTCTTTGACGGGTCACCTTAAGTGGGAAGTTTTGTGAGGAGAAAACAGAAGGCTGTGTTGAGCTAATCTTTCCAAGTGAGGAAAATTTTTCTGCCTACTTAAAAACGACAATAGACATCCTAGCTTTTAACTGAAGTATGTGTGAACACTCTTCATTGTCGCATTTGAGAAATACACAACATGTCATATAATTTCTTTCATATCATCCTCTCTCTTTTCTCCCTTTTTCTTTTCCTTTCTCTCTGTGAACTTTATTAAGTTTTCTTTTTTTCTTCAGCATTTCATTATCAGCCTTTCTCTCTTATCCCTTCGTCTTTCTTTCTTCTTCCGCATGCCATTTTTTACGTTCATTCTTTCTTCGGCATAACATTCATTTTCGTTTTTACAATCCTTTCTCTTTCTTCTTTTTACGTATAATTTTTCTTTCTTTCTCTCTCCGTCATGTCGTTCTTTTTTCGTTTTTAACAATCCTTTCTATTTTCTTCCTTTTTTTCTTTGCTTATTCTATCTTTTTCTTTTACTATTCTCTCTATCTTTATTCCTTTGCTCATTCTATCTTTCTTTCTCTCTTCATCACGTCGTTCTTTTTCCTTTTTACTATCCTTTCTATCATTCTTCCTTTTTTCGCTTACTTATTCTTTCTTTCTCTCTTCATAATGTCATTCTTTTTTTTGTTTTTACAATCCTTTCTATTTTCTTCCTTTGCTTATTCTATCTTTCTTTCTCTCTTCATCCTATCATTCTTTTTCTTTGTTGCTATTCTTTCTATCTTTCTTCCTTTGCTTATTCTGTCGTTCTTTTTCATTTTTACTATACTTTCTATATTTTTTTCGTTTACTTATTCTATCTCTCTTCAGCATACGATTCTTTTCCATTCCTTTCTGTCCTTTTCTTCGTTTACATTTTCTTTCTTCCTCGGGCTTTATATTCTCTGAGTGACATTTAACATGCAAGTCTTAACATATTGAACTCACGAGTCATCTGGATCCTTATTACTCAGTAAAAATCAACCTTGTTGCACAAGTCAGTTATGTGCCATGCATAATAGACGCTTAGGCGATCATGTATCTTTTGATACATGACTAACGAGGCAGAGTAGGTTGCTATTTCTTTCTGCGGTAGACCAGTTGCCATCCAAGGCTATAGAACCCGGTCTGCGTGCTATTTACTCATAGCTTTGGGGAAAAGAAAAGTATTCATACCTTTCCCATTGATATTAGTACGTAAGTGAATGTAATGGATTCGACTCGAAGGTTCGAACTCGGCTCTCCGATTCCTCATCAATTACTCCACCGTGCCCCCCGTTCATAAATAGAGATCTCTATTGCAATGAAAAGGGGGGGGATTAAGGTAATAAGCCAATACTGATCAGCAAGATAATTTTTGAAGTTGGTATTCAGTCAGTTATGTGCCATGCATGATACATGCTTAGGCGATCACGTATCTTTCGATGCATGACTGACGAGGCAGACTTTTCCCGCGGTAGGTTGCTATTTCTTTCTTCTGTAGACCAGTTGCCATCCAAGGCTATAGAACCTGGTCTGCCTGCTATTTGGGGAGAAGAAGAGGATTCATACCTTTCCCAAGAGTATTAACACGTAAGTGAATGCAATGGAATCGACTGGAATTCGAACTCGGCTCTCCGATTCCTCAATCCGAGCCACTATCCACAACTCCACCGTGCCTCCTTCATTCAAAATAACGTTATCTTAAATTGGATGTTATTTAAAAGGCTAATTCTTTGTAAAAGGTCATCCAATTTGAGTTTCTCTTAAAACATAGACTATTTTAAGGTTGGCGCGTGAATAGGATTTGAAGGTCGAATAACAGTAAAGTGCAAATTACAGATCCAGACATTATCTGTTTTTTGAGAGAATGCTTTTGATACTTCTTTTTACGAAAGAGATCAAGGTTAATAATGAGCACAGCCCCGAGGAAATGATTCGTCAATTCAAACTACGAAAAAATAACTTGAGTATCAGAACTCTATCAAGAAATGACGAATTGATGCTAACCCATCTTTAGACGGAGTCACCATTTAATTGATTTGGTTTACTTTGTTTTACGGCCTATCAACTTCAAAGAATTATGCCGCCAAGATTTTTAAGGTAGGTTCGTAAGAATAGAATATGTATTTTTTTTTCAAAAATGCAAATAAGTTTTAATACCAAAAATACTTTGTATAAAAAAATTATTACCGACAATACATTTTTGAAAAACAAATATTACCAGCGAAGGGAGATTCTTACCAGAAATAGATTTTTGAAGGAAAAAATATTACCAGAAATAGAGTTTTTGACAAAAAAAATATTACCAGCGAAGAGAAATTCTTACCAGAAATAGATTTTTGAAGGAAAAATATTACCAGAAATAGATTTTTTGAAAAAAAAATATTACCAACAATGAAAATTTTGTTGGCTATTAAATAACCCATTGAGCTTGATATGCCGTAAAACAAAACAAACCAAACCAAACCAAACCAAGTATATAAAATGTGTTTATTATAAAACCTTGTTTATAATTATTTGTCTATTCTCAAATGGTGACGCGTCCTGGATATGACGATAAATTACATCCGGCAGCAAGGCCGGGAGGTTTTGCGGAGCGTGGAACCACTTATTATTTGCTGTTATTCCCAGGTCCACCCTGACTCGGGGTCGTAGCACCTGTTAGGGCACCAGCTATGGGTAAATAGTTAATACCCAAACTGGGATGAAAACACTATGAAAATATAGAAATAGATTTTTATAATAAAAATACCAGCAATACATTTTTGGAAAAAAAAAACATTACCAGCAATACACTTTTGAAAAAAATATTACCAGCAATGCATCTTTGATTGGTTTGGTTTGGTTTTACGGCATACCAACCACAATGGGTTATTTAATGCCGACAAGATTTTTATTGCTGGTAATATTTTTTTCAAAAATGTATTGCTGGTAATATTTCTTTTTTAAAAAATTCATTGCTGGTAATATTTTTCCTTCAAAAATTCATTGCTGTTAATAATTTTACAAAAATGTATTTCTGGTATTAAAACTTATTTTTACACTTTCATAGTGTTTTGATCCAAGTTTGGGGTTAACTATTTGCCCATAGCTGGGACCCTAACAGGTGCTACCACCCCGGGTCAGGGTGGACCTGGGAAGACCATCAATTAAGAGGTGGTTCCACGCTCCTCAAAACCTCCTGATCAAAGGTCTTGCTGTCGGACGTAGTTTATCGTCTTACCCAGGACGCGGATGTAGTTTATCGTCTTTCCTGGGATGCGGATATAGTTTATCGTCTTACCCAGGACACGGACGTAGTTTATCGTCTTACCAAGGACGCGGATGTAGTTTATTGTCATGTCCAGGACGGATTTTATATACAATTTAAGAGAAATTACAAGTAAAGGAAAAACGTCCTTTTGCGTGTGTAATATTCAAAGTTTGTATTTGTTTCATGACTTCATTATATTGAATCTAACGCTAGGTCAGTTGGTCCACTGTGTCGCGCAAGACAATTTTTCTTTTCAGAATCTATCTTACATATCTGTATGTCTGCCATTCTCTCATACTTAAAATATTGCAGCAACATATGGTTCTGTACCCTTGCTATTTACCTTGAGCTCCTTGATAAGATAAGATCCAAAGGAGAATCAGCAATATTATTGGTCTTGATCTGGTGGCTCAGCTTCAGTCAGTTTTCCACCACCATAAGGTTGCCTCCCTGTGTCTTTTCTATAAATACTTCCATGGTAATTGTTCGGATGAGCTCTTCGCTATGGTGCCTAGAGTTGTTTTTTTTTTAATTTAAGCACAGTACTAGACTAGCGTCGAGATCTTATCAATTTACAGTTGAGCTGGCTAGATGTAGCCGTAAGTTCTATGCTAACATTTTCTTTTATCGCACTTCTCGCTTGTGGAACTCTCTTCCGGATCCATGCTTTCCAGCCAACTTTAATCTGAAAAAATTTAAATGCAATATCAATCGCTATCTACTGTTCTCCTGGTTACGCTTTTCTCTTTCCGCTCGGTATTAATTCTTCTGTTTCTTAATTCCTCCATACCCTGCAGCTCTTTGTATCTTAGTGGCTTTACTGCCTTGCTTGGGGTGATACCGATTAAAGAAGTTTATAAGTTATATAACTTATTACGTAAGTTGAATGTTCGTTCACTCAGCAGCTGTTGTGCAATTCATTGTGCAATTGGTGTTCGATCCATTGAGCGGCGTGTGACGAAATGTCTCAAACTACACCCACGGTTATTGTCGAGATAACATGTCTGCATTTATATCGAGTTTTTGAGCGTCAATGTGACAGCTTGAAACACTGGTTCTCGCATGATCATCAAAGTTAAGAAATCTTGAGCCTGGCCAGTACTTAGATGGGTGTACTTAGATGGGTGAGCGCTTGGGAATATCAGGCGCTGCAAACTCGGATATGCGGGTGGTGTAATGGATAATGGCTCGGAATTGTTAATCGGAGAGCCGAGTTCCAATTCCTGTTCGTTATAGTCTTACCCTTAGGAAAGGTGTGGGTTCACTTCTTTTACCCCCAGCTATGGGTTAATTAGTAAGAGTTGTATCACTAAATCGTTATTATCTCCACAGCTGCATATATACAAGCCTATATCACGTTGAAACATCGGTTCCTGTATGATAACCGAAGTTAAGCAACATCAAGCCTGATCGTACGATCATCAAAGTTAAGAAATGTTGGGCCTGATCAGTACCTAGATGGGTGACTGTAAGCTTGAATGTGCGGGTGGTGTAATGGATAATGGCTTGGAATTGTTAATCGGAGAGCCGTGTTCCAATTTCCGTTAATTTCTTTTTGTATTCACTTAGGCGCAAAACGGCTTGTGAAAGGTATGAATTCATCTATTCTTTACCCAGCTATGGATTAATTAGTAAGACTTGTATGACTTATTATCTTAAAAAATTCTTACAATCTAAAAATATTTTCTGGTTTTAAATAATCTGTAATGTATGTAAGCCATAGATAATGAAGGAATCAATTAATCAAAAAAAGCAAGTATGCCCCTGATGGAGGACTGACATTATATAGCAGTTGAGCATTATTGTCTTTATGCTATAAACACATTTATGGTAGCACGAGAGAACAACCGAAACAAGTACGACGAAGAAAAAGAAGGCAAGAATTGCTAATATAAAATTCTGTTTTAGTAATAAAAATGAAGAAGAACTGTTGTGGATCTGAGAAGGCTGCGTGAATTTTTAAAAATGTTTCACTGTAAATAAAACATGCAACATCCACAAACATAAATTTAAATAAAAAATCAAATGATAACGATATTCAGTTACGACAAAAAGGACAACTTTGGAACAGAATGAATTCGTGTCTGGTATTTATAATTAATTTAATCACGTGTTAGGCTCCTGGAAAAAGAGGCGGGAAAACTTGACTTGGTCACGCGCTGGAAAAAGACTTGTACGTGGGTGGACTGCAGCACCCACTTGTGCGTTTATTGACCAATTAGAAGTTGAGATTTCCTGAAAATATGTATGAAGCTGGGTAAGCTCTTTGATCCACTTTTTGCACAGATTTGTACAAAATTCAACATTGATAAGGAAGTGGTATCGGGATGCTAAAGAACTGGATGAAGCCATCTCAGTAAGAGGACATTTTCAGTTAAGATCGCAATGACAAGGTTAATAAATTTAGTTTCTGACGAGAATATGGAATCATATATTTTACTGTCCATTGAAAAGGAATTGTTCGATGAACTGGATGCAGAAGCAATTATTGATAGATTCGATCAACCATCTCGTGGACACAAACGATTGCTCTAAATATGATAAACTGAATGCAATACTCTATTGTGCTTTTGAACTGTCAATGTGCAAATTGTGCAGTAAACTATTTTAAGATATAAACCAATTACTTAAAATTCAAAAACATTAAATTATTACATTCTGCATTTATGCTTGATATCTACTGCCAGTAATATGTACGGTACATGTATACTGTAATTACTAAAAATTCATTTTTCCCACAAAAATTTTAATTTCACTTTATTTTTCCATATGTGTTTTTTCGAAAATTCTATTTACTGGTTATGAAAAGTAAATGATAGCATTGTAGTTGTGGGTGGGACCCCTTTGTCTCCCGGCAACCAATATTTTAGAATCTGTTACGGCGCAGATAGCATAGTGTTGATGGTAGACATAGAATGCAACTTTCATGAACACCTAGTAAAGGAATGCGAGATGTTATTGCAAGAAGTTAAAATCTATGCTCATTAGCAAGATCAGCAATCCAAGATTCGAGCTACGAACTGAAGACGTCAGAATCAAAGAAATATAAAAACTATCTGGGTAGTGTTACTACGGGAAATGTGGCACAGAAATCCGAATGCGCACGTGAAAGATGCCTTCCAAAACCTAAACAAAGTATTAAGAAACGGAAAAATTTAGTTTGTAGCAAAGGTTCAAAAAAGATATCTTTCTGATGCACTCTACACGAAGCGCGGATGTGAACGCTAAGAAGTCAAAACCCAAAATAAAAATGTCGTCATCTGCGCGGGGGCACCGAGCATCACATCCAACCCACAAAACAAATACCCTATATATATATATATATATATATATATATATATATATATATATATATATATATATATATATATAAGAGAGAGAGAGAGAGAGAGAGAGTTGGCACGCGCATCAACTCTACCCTTCCTCCAAGTCGCTTCCTTTACCCACAAAGAGACATTGCGCTCACATCCTCTGAATCGGCAATACAAAGAATTTTATATTAACAATTCTTGTCTTCTTTTTCTTCGTCGTACTTGTTTCGTTTGTTCTCTCGTGCTATCATAAGCGTGTTTATAACATAAAGACAATAATGCTCAACTGCTACATAATGACAATAATGCTCAACTGCTACATAATCCTCTTGTGTGGCAGTGAATGCTGAACAATTTTCTCATAGATAAAGAGGAGACTTAAAGCAACACAAATGTGGTTCTAGATTATATAAATTTTTTTAGATAATGATTTACTGGTACAATTCCTACTAACTAACCCATAACTGTGGGGGAGAGGTAGATTAATAGATTTCCCAAGAGTATTTGCACATAAGTGAATATAATGACCCTGAGTGGAATTGGAACTCAACACTCCAATTTTCTATTCTGAGTTGTTATCCATTACACCACACTCAATTTGAATGAGCTGATTTGTTTCCGAAAATACTTTGACAAAAATCCTACTTTGCAGTTTAACAATTTCTTTAATTTTATCGAATTTTATAGGACTTCATGGTAAACAATATTTTTTAAGAATTTTTCTTTTCCACTTTTTAACAGCGAAGAATAAATTCTTAGGATTTCTTACTCTTGAGCATGCAACATACAACTGGCCAAGCGTAAATATTTCTTTCTGGAGCCAAATTCCAACTTTTTGAAGCGTTTGGCCTTGTGATTTCTTTATAGTTTTCGAAAACACAGGGCCAACTGGAAACTGAATTCTTATATATATATAAAAACTTAAAGAAAAGAATACTGCGTTTTAGTTAAATAAGTATTATTAAATTGTTTTTAGAACAGTGGGAGTATTTTATATGTTAAATAATAAAACTTTTAATCCCCCCCACCAAAAAAAAATTAATGAAAACTTATTGTACTAAGCTACGCACACCAGTAAAACCAATTGTACTTTGTATCCGCTTACCTGTTTGCATTTGGTTTCGATCGGTAAATGTAAGGCTATTTTAGAGGATGGACTAACAGAAGTCACAGGATTTTATATATAGGTTGTCTGGGAGAATTAGAAATTCTGTCGAAGTTACCTCCTCCTTAATTCCCAAATTCTTCACCAGGGATCTCTCTCCCCATGCTATAAATACCGGGCGACTTCTTGCCTCTTTCTCTTTTTCCCCTCAGGCCTCGTGCTGCGTTCCACCTCGGGTGGAGGTGAGGTAAATCTCTCTCTCTTCTTCATTTCAGCGACAAGATGTAAGCTCTTAGAAGATCAGCGTTTCCCAGTTTCTGGGAAAACGTTATGAACACTTACGAACTTCTCCAAAATAACATTCACCAAAATATAAACATTTCACCAAAGAACAAACACAATGTTCCCACACACACACAAATGTTAATGTCTATGTGTTTTGTAATTTGTCGTTACATATATTCGTTTATATATATATTTATAGATCGGTCTTCTTGTTTCTCTTTCATCTTTGGTTGGACAAATTAAGTCCGCCAATTTTCATGTAGTTGGACCTTTTAATATTCTACCAGCAGTTACACACGTGTTTCAAATAAACACACACCCGGTCCTCCACAGTTCTACCCTGATTCATTATTGGTGGCTTCAATGTTTACAATATAATATACGCAGATGACACAGTGTTGGTAGTTAAAATGGAAAATAAACTACAGACACTCTTACAAAAGCTAATAAAAGAAAGCTAGAAGAAAGGAATGACCATCAATTGTAAGCAGTTAGTTTAGTGATGTCAACGAACACTCGGTGCCACTTTTGTAATGTCAACAAATACTCGTTGTCACTTTCGTAATGTTCGTTGTAGTAGAGACTTTGTAATCGCAGATACAACTATAGTAACGCCGTTGAACAATGCTGGTGTCAGATGCCTTCGAATAACAATCGCACTAATAGTACTTGCTCGAATAGTAACCACCGAATTGTGATCCGAATAGTAATCCGTATAGTGGTGATATTCACTAATTGCTCCACGTGGCCGAGTTTATTGCGGGGTCTCCGAGCCCGTAGGCTCGGGTAAAAATATCCCCATAGACCCAGTAAAAACGGGTTCGGGTAGCTGTCTACCACTCCAGACGAAACTCTGCCCTTTGGCATAGCCTCGTCTGGGTAACTCTCTACACAGAGGCAGAAAGTTTGACAAGCACACTACCAAAGTAATCCCTATAGTGATCACTTAGACGCCACGCTAATTCCCATATATACACTTCCTTTACCATCACGTGATCTATTTATTCAGAAATGGGATCGCCGGTGTTTGCTCTCTGGTGATCTGTGTTCAAACTCCAGTGTCGGCAGCGACACTTTATTCCTATATAACAGTTAGAATGTATGGCTGTCAGCAAAAGGGACAGCTCAGGATGCGAATTGTAAATTGGGGATAACAAAATCAAGCAAGTGCAAAAAATGAAATATCTGCGATTATTTTAACAGGAGATAGACGAGGAGATACTGAAATCTGACGGGGTATTGTAAGAGCGAAAGATGCCTTCCAAAAGTTAAGCAAAGTATTAATAATGAAAAAAAAATCGATAGAAACAAAGAAAAGGGTGCTGAAATGCTATGTAATATCAACCCTCCTATATGGCAGATAACATCATCAGCTGAAGAAGTGACTTGAGCCAACAGAAATGTGATTCTACAGAAGGATGTTGGGAATATTACGGACGAACAATTTAGAAGGTGTTTTATCGGAGAATGGAAAATATGGCACCGAAATTTGAAGGTGTATTGAAATAGAAAAAGTTACATAAAAACAGAGAGGCGCATAAGGAAAGCGTATGTTTTTTTACTTATTCAATCTTTACGGTGAGAAGATTCCCGGGATAATTAGGAGTCCTACCAGGATTCATTATTGGCGAAGCAGATGGGACGAAGCATCAACTGTAAGGAGACAGAATGTATGGTTGTCAGCAAACAGAAGAGCCGAAAATGTAACCTACGAATTTAAGAAACCAAAATCAAGTAAGTACAAAAACATTAAATATCTGGGAAACCCTATTTACATTATTCGGACTATTGTCCTCATCTTTGTCGCCATATTTATTACAACGTTTCGGCCGTTGTACGCTTCGGCCTTCTTCAGAATCGGTCTATATTTCTGAGATGAGGTATTATGTACACTATTTACATTATTCGGACTATTGTCCTCATCTTTGTCGCCATATTTATTACAACGTTTCGGTCGTTGTACGCTCCGGCCTTCTTCAGGTGGTTAGAATGTCGAACTGAACCCTTTATTTCGCTCACTGGGGTAGACTGTTTAGTTCCATGTTTAATGGATGTCAGTTATCAGTTATCTCCTGTTAACTCCTCTCTGAAAGTTATCCACTACCTTAACTGGGTATTGAACTCACACTCTTTGAGTCCTGTCACTGAATCTAGCTAACGCTTTTATCCACTGTGCCATGTGTCCTTGAGGGTTCAGTTCGACATCCCAACCGCCTGAAGAAGGCCGGAGCGTATAATGGCCGAAACGTTGTAATAAATATGGCTACAAAGATGAGGACAATAGTCCGAATAATGTAAATAGTGTACATAATACCTCCTCTCAAAAATATAGAAAGACACTGAACGGCCGAAACGTTGTAATAAATATGTCGACAGAGATGAGGACAATAGTCCGAATAATGTAAATAGTGTACATAATACCTCATCTCAGAAATATAGACAGATCTGGGAAACCTTTTAACAGAGGACAGAAAATGAGACGCTAAAATTCGAAGGGGCATTGTAAGAGCGAAAGGTACCTTCTAAAAGTTAAGCAAAGTATTAAGAAACAGGAAACGTTTGTTAGAAACGAAGAAAAGCGAACTGAACTGTTATGTGATATCTGTCTTCCTAGATGGCAATAAATACTGGAGAATCTTTTCACAGCTGAAGAAGAGACTTGCGTCAACAGAAACATGGTTCTACAGAAGTGTGCTAAGAATACCATAAACTGAACATGTGAGCAACGACAAAGTTTTAGATAAAATGGAAACAAAAAGAGTACTTAATTCAGAAAGAGACAATTGAGCAGCACATAATAAGGGAAGTGGGCTTGGAAAATTTAACACACACATGACCTGTTGAAGGCCAGAAGAACAGAGGAAAGGAGCGAGTTTGTGTAAATGGTTGGCAGAACGGGGGTTAGGAAAGATATCAAAAAGACAAATATTGCTAAGAGCTACAAGGAAAAGGAAGTTGTAGAGAATCGTAATCACCCACGTCCTATAGGGACACGGTACATAGAAAAATGAAGAATTCCTTGAAAAAATAAATCTAAATAAAAAATTTAGTTGAAATTTCCTGGTCACATAATAAGAAAAGAGGGCTTAGAAAGTTTGACACCCATAGGACATGTTGACGGCAAAAGGGACAGATGAAATAAGCGAATAACTTACTTAACAAGATTGTGTAAATGGTTGGCAGTAGCGGGCTTAGGAGAGATAGCAAAAAGACAAATATTGCTGTCTGCTTCAAGGAAATTGTGGAGAACCATGATCACCCACGCCCTGAAGCGACACAGTACATAGAAGAAGAAGATTGGAGTACAATTTACAGTAAAATAAGTTAATAGTATTTTTTGTGGCTTAATTTGAATTATTATGTATATTATCGGAGTTAGCTCCTCCTCAGTTCCTTAAGCCTTCAATGGGGGTCTCTCTCCCCTGGCTATAAATACTGGCTGGCCCTTCTCTCTTTTTCAACTGAGGCCTTGGGCCGCTACCTCGCACGGAGACGAGGTAAAATCGTTCTTTTTCCACTTACACCAATATGTGACCTCTCAAAGATACAGCGTTTCCCATATTCTGGGAACGCGCTAAGAACAATACACGTACGTACGAACACTTACAACACACACACATAATTTCTCCGTACAAACTCTATGTAACTGTTCGCATGTAGCTGGCACCTCCCCCCCCCCCCAGCAGGAAAGTTTAACCTTCTGATATCTCTTCACATCTTCACCCCCACGGTCCGCTACAATATTGTTATGACGAGTTGTCCGTAAAATAAAGAGTGCTCCAATAACTTAGACCGATTTTAAATGTGAATTAAGTTTAAACACCTAATGATTTCTCTTACTTTTTCTTTCAGATTTAAAAACTTACGTCCTTCCTTGGCAATTTCAAAGAGAACCGGGGAAATCCCAACAATATATATATGGTCTGAAAAATATCAGTGTTAGGGAAAGTCGCTAAAAAGCAATGGTAAAATATCTTTTTGAATAAAATCTTTAAAGATCAATTGCCTTTTCTCTCCCGCCACCCTTTAACTATATGTCTCATTATGATAGAACTGGTTAGTATTTTACTGCCCAGAAAGCTGCTCTGACCTGTGAAATGCCACAAGTTAATTGAAAAAAAACATTTTTTGTATTTTTTGATAAGAACTAATTAAAACGGACTTGTTTTGTTTGCTTGTTGCACCTGGAAGTCAGTTTTCACAGGAACCCTGCAATAGAATCTGATTATCACAAATATATGAAAATCCCCAAAATAGATTAGTGAGGAATTTTGGATGCCGAAATAGGACACCATATTAGTAGCATTGAGACCAACACATCTTTGTCAACATTTAATTTCCTGGTCCAAATCTGTATTAGCCAGACTATCTGTTTATTTATTCGCATGTGATCAAAGTCAAACATAGAAGGTTTGTCTGTTGTATTTGTTTTCGAGGTGCGCCACAAAATAATCAGAGAAAAAAGGTCATAGGGAAGGAACTTACACGCGTATCATATATATATATATATATATATATATATATATATATATATATGTGTGTGTGTGTAATTTGGCAGCAACTTTTCTTTCAAACATGTAGTGTTGAATGTTAAAGACAACATAGTCTTACATATTTTCTTTTGAATTTTCTCATATTCTCTAATGAGACTTTTTATTTGAAAATAGTTCCGAAATATGTATTTTCCATACGATGACCTAGCGCTTTCGAACATCATTGTTCATCTTCAGGGTCAATATTTTAGTCAAAAATTTTTTTTTTTTTTTTTTATAAACAAACATTTGCCAATTATCTTGTAGCGTAATCATGTTGCTACTTTTTTACAAACTAAAAACGTTAAATTCCTTTTAAATTCAAAAGACGCGATGATGTTATATCACGTGCATGGCGTAGATTTTTATCATGTGACAGCGTGAAAAAGATTTCCAATACACAAGCCAAAAGATCGAAGAATACGCTACAAAATTTAAATATATAAACATTGCAATATATTACCAGATATATTATAATCTATACGATTAATAAGAGGTCTTTTTCTTTTAATATGTAATGCCTCTAAGATTTTAAGGCGTCTAATGTCTGTATGTTTATCTATAATTTTAGTATTTTCTACAAGTATTTTACGTATATCAGATTGCGTAAGGGAAACAGTATGTGACTTAATATGTTGTTTAATGGAGCTAGTATTATTTAAATGAAGAGTCAATCTTCTGGAGAGCCGGGTGGTTGTAAATCCAATATATGTATGTGGATTAGAAGAACATTCTTCCATGGGGGAATTTAAACTCATACACAACATTGGTTCTATCAACAACTGCAGCAACTGGAGAATGATTATTACTCATTATCAGGTTAGACGTTTTAAATTTACTATAATATATATTAAGTTTTAAGGCCTTGTTGGAATCAACAGGAAACACATTATGGTGTATTATAGACTTAAGGGTCTTTTCATCCATGCTGTATTGTCTATGCATTTGTCCTCTGTAAAAGAGGTTAATTGCGGATAATTTTCTTGGTGTATCTCTTGTTAGGTCTGAGAAGTATCTATCAAATTCATTATCAACTAGATAGTTAGGAAAACCGTTATTAATAAGGGTTTGCTTGATGTTAGTCAATTGTTTATGAAATATTTTATTGGTAGAAGAGATAAGTTTTGCTCTAGTAACTAGGTTAGAAATTATTGACCGTTTATATTTAATGGGGCATTCACTAAGATAGTTGAGGGTGCAATTGTTATCACTTGTAGGTTTTTTGTATACAGAAGTGGTAAAAGTGTCATTACTAGTATCTATTAAAACATCCAAAAAAGGGATATTATTATCTTTAGTTAGTTCATGTGTAAAATTAAGTACTGAATTATTTTTAAAGGCTTGTTGCAAAAAGGTTAATTCATCAAAATTTTTAGCAAGTATAAGGATATCATCAACATAACGGAGGTATATGCTAGGTGTTTCAATAATACCAAAAATTGTATCTTCAAGATGTGACATATAAAAATTGCTAAATGTTGGACCAAGGACAGATCCCATAGAGACGCCGTCCACCTGTAAATAAATATTATTAAGGTGGTCATAGAAAGGAACCTGTGTAGTGCAGATTAAAAGGATTTTTTTGAGTATATTCGGATTAATTTTAAGAGGTTGCATAAAAGGGTTGTTATAGATGTAATTAGTAAATATATCAATATAAAATAAAAAGTCTCATTAGAGAATATGAGAAAATTCAAAAGAAAATATGTAAGACTATGTTGTCTTTAACATTCAACACTACAGCAAAATTTGATAATATATATATATATATATAACACTAAGATATATTGTAGTGACTACTCCGATTTACCACGCCCACAAAATACTCACTTATAATTGGTTAGAAAATAAGTACTGTTTACAACTGGACAATTTACTTATCGCAGTATCCACACAAAATTTTCTGCCATAACTTTGCCTAACTTGGTTTTGTAAAAAAATCAGTGATTGGTCAATTTTTATCCAATCGTGTATTTTAGATATTCCTTTCGATATTTTTCCCGCTTCTCTCTGGAGCCTACCCAAAAAGTATTTAAACAGTTCGTACTCCAGAAATAAAGTAGTAGAACAATAAATCAGCAGAACTCAGCAACGCACGCGTATCTACATTCTTCAACTCACGCACACACAGACACAGAACTACCGTTACACTACACTGGAAACTGTCTGTCACAAGCCAAGTCACAAACCAAATTCTATTATCCTTTTTGTACAAACTTTTCATTCTTGAATTCAAATCTTATTTGTTCAACTGAACTCTGAACATTTCAACAAGAAAAGTCTTAAGTACATTATTCCTATCTTGTATCAGATATCACTACAAGGGAAGCCACTTTTCTCTCCCTAAATATTAATACATAAGCACAAGTGTTGTACTCGTTGATTTTCAATATATATTTTATTGTTGAATGCAATTTGATCTCTTGTTCTTCTTGCCTTCTGTTTTTGCAAATTTAAATGTATGTGCTCTCACTAAAAACGCAGCCTCACTAACAACCTCATTACAATTTTAAAACAAATCTGAGCAGCACACCACAATATAATCCGGTGTTCTTATTGATATTTTTTATTTTTATTTCTACAAAACAGTGCTCAATGTAAATTTACAGAGCATATATATTATAAATTAACTGATTTAAAATATGGTTCCTTCGCTACACAGTAATAACCATGTTTAAAAAAACTGAAGCTAAAAACTTCAAATTTAATTATATAATTAAATTAAAAGCATTAGTTCTGTTTCAACTTCAAGCGAATTTTGGAATAGCTTATTTTTAAATTTACTGAGTTTTAAACGCACATATAAAATCATAATTTCCTGTTTCCAAGGATACAGAGAAATCCAATCATTTAGACAGGGGCGGTAGCGTATTCATTTTTATTACCTATTGTTGTATCAATTATGAGTTACGTTCGAAAAATAGTTTAGGGAGGATAGGGGTGTATTTTTCAACGAATTCTGACATCCGTTCAACGCATATATATATATATATATATATATATATATATATATGTGTGTGTGTGTGTGTGTGTGTGTGTGTGTGTGTGTGTTGATATAATAGGAAAGAACTGTTAGATTGATGATGCGAAGTTCTTTAGTATTTTCTTTTTATTTAAAAATAAAAAAACAGTGCTCGATACAGAAGTAGAGCCTAGATTATAGTAATTTCTGTGTCGCGATGGAATCATATTTTTTAAAAATAATTATAATATATATATATATATATATATATATATATATATATATATATATATATATATAATGTGTGTGTGGGCGTGTATGTGTGTGGGGTGTTTTTAAAATAGGATATAGAATCCCGACAAAGTTTTTAAGAAATCTGACAAATGGAAAATCTTTCATTGAAAATAGATCTGATTACGCGTTTCGCCTTTCTAGGTTTCATCAGATCCAAAAACGAAAGAAAGAAATGTGTGTATGTATATGTTAAATAATGAATCATAGTACCTTTTTCCTTAAGATGACGTTTCTCGTTATTAAAGAAGGAAAGAAAATCAGTAACTTAAAAAAAAGAAGCCGTTAATATTTATTCTGTATCTTTTCTTTAAAATTCTACGTTCATGTCGAAAGTTGTCAATATATTTTCCCAGCTTTTTTGTGTCGAATTAAAGGTAAATCCTCATCGCATTTTCAGAATGGCGAGAAAGCAAGAAATTCATTTCGCTTTTTCGGAAATAAATCCTTTTATTTGAAGGTATAGCACAGAATATATGACATGACACAAAGAAATTGGGAAAAAATGCAGACAAGCAAAAAAGAAATGTCTCAATGAAAAGTGTACAGAAATAGAAAGAATGAGCATTCCACATAAGGCAGATATGAATAAAAAAAATATACGAGAACTGACAAGATAAAATACATGCTTATCAACAGGATATATTATATCCAAGAACGGAACACTGATAATAGAAAAAGAAAGATATTTCAAGAGTTGGAACGAATATATCAGAAAACTCTTGCTCGAAGGAAAAGGACAATCCGTAACACACAGAAATATCAAAGGACCAGAAATATTAAAATCTAAAGGGAGATCAGTCAAGGGCCAAATTGAACAAGAATAAAGCAGGAGGACTAAATGGAATTGTAATAGAGGTGCAGGCAGTTTTAGATGATTTCGGCATTGAAAAAATAGCAGACATAATAAACGAAATATACAACTATAGGGATAGAGAAGGCGCTTATATCCCTTTGGTGGAGATAAGTCACGTGGGTCATATGACGGCCGCTTCGTGACATCGTTCCATACAGTGACCAAAGTGGCAGTCATTTTGCAATTCGTGAACAGCAAGCAAACGGTAAGTTTTTTAAAATTTGGATTTCTAAAAATGGCTTCTCCAGGTCAGGTCTATCTCCAAATTATATATAAGACCTTTCCTTTTTGTTCATCCTTATTCTTTGCTTTGCCGTGTAGATATTATTAGTGATATATTGTTCTCTGTGTGTCATTCTTTTTTCCTTTTAGTCATTCCGTTCCATCCTGTTCGTGAAGTATCGGTGTTATTATATCACGGATATAATAATTCCAATTACGGGAGAAATGTAAATGGGAGAATAAATCTTTCATCCCTGGCTCTCCTCTTGTTACACAACAATGGAGCTGTAAGTAGATCCATTTTCATAGCGCTGCCTAAGAAGCCAGGTACTAACGAATACTAATTCCATCGGAGAATCAGTTTAATGAGTTACATAACGAATTCTGATGTACAGAGTGCGCAGCAGAATTAAACTCGGAATAGGACAAGAGCAGTGCGGTTTCGTTAAAGACACTGGAACAAGGAATGTAATATTTATGCACAGAATGATATCAGAAACAGCAATGTTGATGCAAAAGGATATGTGCTTTTGTTTTATAGGTTATGCAAAAACGGTTGAAGAAGTACATCGCAAAAACTGTTCGAACTGCTAGGTAAGTTTGGGAACGATATAAGCATAATCCAGAACTTATACTGGGAGCAAATTGCCAGTATAGGGATAGAAAATAAATTCAGAATTCAGAAATGTGGTTCTACAGAATGATCTTGAGAATACCATGGACTGGACATATGAGAAATGACGAAGTTTTAGTGAAAATGGAAACAAAAGGGTCACATAGGTAACATCTGAAAGAGGCAATTGAAATTTTAAGGGATCATAATGAGGAAAGAAGCCTTAGAGGAGTTGACACTCACAGGACATAGTGATGGCAAGTAGTTGTGTAAATGGTTGGCAGAACAAGAATTAGTACAGATAGAAAAAAGACAAACTTTATTTAAAACTACAAAGGACAGGAAAATGTGGATAGCCGTGATCGCCCACGTCCTGAAGGGAGAAGGCACCAGGAATAATAATAATAACTTTAGACTAATGATAGAGCTCAACTCAATTGCATTGTCATCGATTGAGGCCAAGAGGACAAATTTAGTCTTCTGTTTAGTTATTTAGTCAAAAAGTCTGGGGTCAATGAAGATCCACTAACCCAACCCTTACAGAGTTTGAATGTCGTGTTTTTTTTGTTTATATCTAAACTGTCACGAGAGACTGTTTTTATATTTTATTTTTGGAGTAGTTGAAAATCTCTGGTGTCGCGTGACTGTGAAGCGTGACTAATTTTCACCAGTAACCTTTCTGATGACATCTGTTCTCAACTCAGTATCTATACTAATGACATAACTATTTACTCCTGTCTGATCAGTTCGATAAGGTTAAATTGGCAGCTGATTTCAAAAAATGACCTACAATCTGATATTAATTGAGGCAAGGAGTGGTTTGTTAATATTAACACCGCCAAAACGAAAATGCTCTCTTTTAATCGTCTGAGTAAGCCCTTTCTGGTTTCCATCTTCAGGAGAGTGGCGCATTGCACCTTTTAGAGGCTAACGTTTTCTGCTGGTATTAAGTGGAAGATTATATTGAATCAATATCTGTCTATATCTCTGAGATGAGGCATTATGATTACTTGCATTATTTACATTTTTCGTATTGTTATCCTCATCTTCATTGCCATATTCATATTGTTTCGGTCGTTGTACGTTCCAGCCTTCTTCAGGTGATTGGAATTTTTCTTCAATATCTGTCTATATCTCTGAGATGAGGTATTATGATTATTTGCGTTATTTACATTATTCGGACTGCTATCCTCATCTTCATCGCCATATTCACAACGTTTCCAGCAGTGGTGAACCAGAACTTGAACAATTGAGTCAAAGGGAAATAACTGAGACATCCAGAAGAGGTATGGCACGTGGAACTAGAACAATCTACCCACATATATATATATATATATATATATATATATATATATATATATATATATATATATATATATATATTGATTTTCTTTGTTCGTTAAAGACTGCATTTTTAATGCATTTTAAACCTTAGGCATCGCTTTTTTTTTTTTTTTTTTTTTTTTTTTTGGCCCCGTTGTGATCTGACATTTTTCAGCACTGTTTTATGGCCATCCGCTATTTTTTTAAATTATCTTTAAACTGACGTTATATTGCCATTCATCAACTAATAATATACATCGTGGATGGCCAGGAACCCCCGACGAGGTTGGAGCAAAAAAAAAAATTGCTAGAATTTCAGCAGCGTTTTTTTTTTTTTTGCTTTTTGTACTTTTTACTTTTTTTCTACCTAAGTTATATTGACAATCATCAAATATAATAATCGTCGGGGCCAGTGCTTACTACTCCGAACCTCTTAACAAGGTGGGGACCCCATGCCTACTAGAGAGAGGATGCAGAAATGCTAATTTCAGTAGCTCTTATTTTTTTTAATTGTAATTTTCTTTCTGGACAGTTCTTTTAAACTGTGGCGGACCGTCGGGGTGAAGATGTGAAGAGATATCAGAAGGTTAAACTTTCCTGCTGGCCGGTCTAGCTACATGAGAATGTCGGACTTTAACTAAGTCCGAAGAAGACAAAGGAAACAAACAAGACCGATATATATGGGTAAACAAATATATATTAATAACGAGTTACACAAAGACATGAACAGTTACGTAGAGTTTGTATGGAGAAATTATGTGTGTGTGTTGTAAGTGTTCGTACGTACGTGTATTGTTCTTGGCGCGTTCCCAGAATTTGGGAAACGCTGTATCTGTGAGAGGTCACATATTGGTGTAAGTGGAAAAAGAACGATTTTACCTCGTCTCCGTGCGAGGTAGCGGCCCAAGGCCTGAGTCGAAAAAAAGAGAGAGAGGTGAAGGGTCAGCCAGTATTTATAGCCAGGGAAGAGAGAGACCTCTGTTGAAGGATTAAGGAATCTGAGGAGAAGCTAACTCCGACAAAACCAATTAAGAGGGCAATATACCTCGGTAAAATCATTTTTATTCCAACATCCTCCACTAAGGCGGATCTCCGATTATTTTTATTTTATTTTTTTACTAATAGAAATACTAACCAGAAGTCCACGGTTAGTAATTAAAATAAAATTTCTAGTACCTATTTTTTAATTTTTTTTTTTATATTTCTAGAAAGATAAAACCGAGAAAATGATCGCTTAAAAAATAAAAAATATTTGAAGATTTCAACACATGAAAAAATTTCCTAATAACAAATTTTTAAGACAATCCCGTTTGTGTTGTGTTGGAATCTTCGTAAAACTCTTTTTTTTTCAGCAGAGATGCATCGGCAATTAATCTTTATGGAAAAAAAATGTAAAAATTTGCGACGTAAACATTTTTTTCGCGTAAAATTTAGTCATAAAAATATTGGTGGTTAATCAGATTTTTTTAAATAAAAAAAATATATTTATTATAAAAGTAAATAATTTATGAATATGTACTGAAATTTTCATTTAAATTGGATTCTTAATCATTTAAAAAAGCGCTGCCCTTCCCCAATTTTCCTCCAAGCGTTTGTGGACCTCAGTTTGGGAAACTTTGAAATCGACATGTAGTAGGAAGAAGAACCCTGTATCAAAATTGGGTGGGGGGAGATCTTAGCGCCGGCCCTGGGCAAACATGTTACCGCGTCCAAGGTTATATAAACAGTCGAATGGCCAGGGGCCAGATATAGTTTTGTATTTGTATCTCGTTGGTACGAGAATAAAGTTATTCAGAATTACTACTGCCATTATGGTTATTTTACACATAGCACTACGATTTAATTTGATGTCGCTACCATGAGATGTTACGTATAGATCTCAGCATCCGAGTGTAGGTTCCCTCAAGCTAGGATTTTAGTTATTGTCCAGACAGTGGTACTATACATTAACACCGTCTCTACAGTGGCTCGAAAGTATCTCCGCTTGAGGTTG
>OZ038515.1:65569745-65657245 GCA_964036315.1 Acanthosepion esculentum | reverse complement strand
AGTTTCTTTCCCAAGTATAGGATAATGATTCCACTTGATTTCTTGCAAATATTTTTCTCGTTCATCGCAATATATTTGATCACTTTTTTTTTTTTTTTCTTTAAAAAAAATACTGCCCGTGGCGTAAAGTTTAGGGAAAGTCCTGCCTGAGTAAATGTTTCTGATCATTTAGTCATTATTAAATAAATTTATAAAGAACTTTTAACTTATTTTATTTCTCGCTTTTAAAGACAGCAAAGTTAAATAACGAATTGGTCTCTTACTCGCCTTTCCTGGGGTGAAAAAGAAAAAAAAATCCGTTAAAGGGAAAATTTGTCCCAAAGCTATAAATTTTTGGGAGAACTTGTCAAATAATCATTGACTTTTTTTTTTTTTTTAACTGTCTTACTTCCTCGCAGTAAATTAAACACGGGGTTTTGATGACTCTTAGTCTCTAGCTATAAAGAGCGGTACTTGTCGTCTTAAAGAATGCTCCTGTTTATTTAGGCATCTCCAATGATTCGCTAAAATGGAAAAAAAAAAAAAAATTAATAAAACAAAATTTTATCGTGAAAAAACGACCGAAGGATTTATTTATTTTATTTTTTATTTTTTTAAATTGTTTTTTACTTTTTATTACATCAGCGGAGTACAAAAGATTATTATTGTTATTATTATATATATATTTTTTTCCTTTGGTAGGTGTGTGTGTGTGAAATACATATCGATTTAAAAAAAAAAAAAAATCCAACAATTGTTGGATTTTGATGAAACTTTCAGAACTTTTTCGCAAATGACATTACTTTTTTTTTTTTTTTTTTTTTACATTGAAACAAAAATGTACAATTTTGTAGTAGATATGTGCTTGTTGTAATATAACACTGCATAAGAGATAGATATATATATATATATGAGAGAGTACTCAAAAAAACATAAATCTCAATGTAGCATATCCCCTCTAAGACTGAATCAACGGTAACAACTGGCAATGTATGATGGATTATGAGTATATGCCTATGTGGAAAGATATGTAAAAATCCATGAGGCCTCAAAATACACCAAGGCCAGATGAAATGGCTGGAGGGAGAGAAACTCGTGGAATGTACAGGTCAAATCTCTGGTAAAACAAAGGAGTGAGGTCAGGAGATACCCCACCACAGAACCCCAGATCTCAACCACCTATTACTCATTCACCAGGTTTGGCATCCCCCGGAAGAGGATTAAATGCCCAGCAGCTAACAAGAAAGGGGAATGGCAGGAATTTGATAATGACATCGGAGAGATTTTGCAAGAGGAGATTTAGACCAATGTTTAAAATGAGACGACGATAATTGTAAACATGGCAACAGAAAGATTTGGCTTTGTTGAAACATGAAACCAGGAAAAACTTTCAATTTGAACAGTAGAGAGAGCACAAGATAAGATATCAGAAATCAGAACACTCGGGGGGGAAACAATTTAAATCTGCTAGTACGGAAGAAAGAGTTGCTCTAATGGAGTTATGTCACATCCTGAGAAATAAATTGAATTTATTGCAGAGCAGAGTGGTGACAGAAGGATGAAAGAAAAAGCAAGGAAATAAGCAAAAGTTTCCTATCAAATCTGTTTGGCTTCACTAAGTCTCTCCTTGGAGATAAGAGAAGTGGCATTTTAGAGACATCAAAGGAGGAGATTTATCTTTGTAACACCTGTGATCCAGCAAGGGATCAGGAATTGGGCCCAAATGATCTGTTGATTATTCAGGAGTTCCTGAAGTATGAATTTAAGACAGGGACTCCAACCTGGAATGAAATTCAAAAGGTGGTCAGAGTATCGAGATTTGAATCGTCGCTGGGTCATAGTGGAGTCCCTTACATTGTATACAAGCGATGGACAGGAATACTCCAATTTCTGTGTCAATTGGTAAGGGTGATCTGGAGGAGAGGCAAAATTGCTGCACAATAGAGGCAAGCTGATGAGATATGGATCCCTAAGGAAGAATACTCAGAGATTGAACAATTTTGTATCGGTTCACATTAAAAATTTCCAGAATACTTTGTGTAATTGTACATGCTCCATTTGAATCCAGCTTGATAAATTGGAGAAATTGATAAATCAGGCCTGCCAGATCAATTTAAAGCATGGGTATTTTAACACTCGTTATTACCCAAAGTACTATGCCTGTGACAGCTATATGAAGTCCCGCTCACTGGTGGAAAGTTTGAAGAGGAAAATAACAGTGTGCTTGAGAAGATGACTTGGGTTACCTGAAAGTTTAAGCAGTGCTTCTCTGTATGATAACACAAATATGCTAAAGCTACCACTTAGCCTCAAAGAGGGGGTTGGTATTATTTGGAGGATTAGTTAGAAACATCTTAAAATATATTTAATATCGGTATCAAATACTATTTCTTATTTTTTTTAATTAGGATGGCTTCAAGAAATTGTAAGTGTATTTTTGCAATTGATTTTGTAGAGCATTTTGGAATTGTTGGTTTAAGATTTTTCTTATTTTGGAGGATTTGAATCTGTTAATGGTACAGTTTGCTGTTATGACACTTCTTATGGTGCTGGTTTTATTAAAATGGTATGTAAGACAACATGTGGTTGTCTGTCCGATGTATGTGCTAGGATTATTATGGGAGAAACACTCTCGAGATGTGGGGCATGTAAACCTGTACATTATATTGGTTTTATTGAGGAATGGTTTGGGAGGAGTAGTATTATTTTGGACAATTAGGTTTGAGGTTTTTTTTTTTTAATTTGGTCTAGTATATTATTTTTTTTTGTGGTGTTTGACAATTTAGTCCATATGTGGATGGTGTTAGTTATTGGTAGTTCATCATTTATAGTTGCTGTGCATTTGATTTCTATAGAAAAGGTTAATAGTGTTATTGTTGCCTGTTTTTTTTTTTTTTTTTTTTTTTTTTGTGTTAATAAAAATAAACTTATTTCAAACCCAAATATACAGCCATGATGGCAACCAAAAGTGCTCAGCAATAAAAAAAAAAAAAAAAAAAAAAGCATTGGGGTTTATTTTTTTATTTTATTTATTTTATTTTTATTTTATTTTTATTTTATTTTTTTTCAACAATTTAGACCCAAATATAAAGAAAATTGCAAGAAAAACTGATTAAATGGAAAAAGTTCTGTTAAACACATGCCTTATATATATATATATATATATATATATTCTAAAGAGGATATGAATCCAAAAAGACCTATGTAAGAATGAAAAGAGACTTTAGAAATCCATGGTAATATTTTATTTTGAGAGATTGATTAATCGATCTCTTTTCATCAGATGGTTTCACAGCAATAAATGAATTTTAAAAACTTGTCCAGGCACAGGCAAAAAATATCTTTTCAAACATAAGGTGAATTTTAAAATAGTTTCAATAAGGGGGGATGGTAAAAAGAAAAAAAAGAAAGATGTGTATGTCTAGAGAGAGATGCGAGAAGTGAAGTAGAGGATATAGAGAAAATATATTCAAAAAGGGCAAAGGAAGGAGAAAAAAAACAAAGATCGAATTCGGAACTGGCCAGCGCCAGGCTTTAAAATTGAATATATTCATAAGTTTTCTGTTCAATGCATGTACTTATTTTACATCATCACTATACTTGTGTAATTTTAAAAATAGGTGATTATGAAAATAATTTAGCAAAAAAAAAAAAAATTTTTCAGAAATATATATTGATAAGAAAAAGACCATTTTAAGTTAATAAAAATAAGATACACATACACATATCCATATAGACAAATACATATATATACACACATGTACAATACATACACATAAGACAACTTATGAATATATTCAATTTTAAACCCGGATACGCAAATACACGTCCGTGCATTCAAGTGCCTAATCTCGGATTGTTTATATGGATGTGTTTGTGTGAACTAAAATGCGTACACGTGTGTGTGTGTGTCATCCCAGATGGACACAAAGAATTTCCACCACCAAACATAATCTAACACAAATGAGCATAAACCAGTTTGTGTGATGATCACAAACTCATTTCTATACAACTGAATGTTTTTAGCTCTATCACTGATATTGAGTACTTTCCAATAAGTACTATGCATATGTTTTTATTATTATTAGAAAAATCATTCTCTAAACCCCCCCCCCCCATCTTTGACCACTCAATTTTAGTATCGGTTACATTTTTACTTTTTTTATTTTTCACTACGAAGTACATTGCTATTTGAAACACGGTCATTATGTAAAGAAAATGTCAAATGTCACACTAAAGATTCTGGCAGCAATTGCAAACTATTCAGTCATGTTGATACTACTATTTCGCTACTACTCATAGTGAAATTTGCTTTTGTTTCCTAATAGTACATCAATCCAACATTATCTGACTGACCCCCCCCCCTCCCCCCACATACACACACAACAAAAAAAAAGTCTTACATTATTCATAATGGGTCATAATTGAGTTGAACTTTTGACTTAAAATTGACCTTATTTTTAAAGCAGCATTTAATGAAAGGATTGTTTGAATTTTTATTTGTT
Organism: Acanthosepion esculentum; assembly: GCA_964036315.1. Lineage (NCBI taxonomy): Eukaryota > Metazoa > Mollusca > Cephalopoda > Sepiida > Sepiidae > Acanthosepion > Acanthosepion esculentum. The sequence continues at coordinate 65,652,761 of OZ038515.1, read as the reverse complement.
TAACTGTTAAACCTTTGCAACAACACCATTTTTTTTACTTATTTATTTTTTTTCCTGGCAGCCACTCTAGCCATAGGGCTACAGAGTAACAGGGACAGTTTATGTGGGGAAGATAATGGTTAACCCTAGACTTAAGCAGGTTAAGATTGTAGTGATCATGAAAACATCTTCTTGGGAGTCTGTTCCACAGAGCAGTGGTTTGTGGTAAGAAGCTGCTTGGGTGAACTTATTTCCCACTAATGGAATATGGATGGGATTGGTTTGCTACAAGGCACTATAGGTCCTAGAGCACTCTTCTACAATAGCGTAGTGAAAGGCTTGCCATGTTTTGTCTGTGAGAGAGGGCTTGCAGGGTGAAAAATAGTTTCTTTTTATCAACAAAGATGCCTGACACTGGAAAGTGAGGATGGGGTAGCTCCTGCTCAAATAGTGACAACAGTATTCCATTTTTAGATCTTATCTGGCTCTTGTAGAAGATAGCAGGACAGTGACCCGATAATTTTTCCTGCATCTTTAGCAATGGATTGTATGTACAAGTTCCACTTGAGGCCTGGGTTTAAGTTTAAAGCCCAATAATCACTTGAGGCACAGGTCCTCTCTGAGTAACATCCATTCATCATATTGTTTATAGTTCAAAGTTCAATCAGTGATGATGGAATGTAACTAGTTTGATTTTGTGGGGCATTGACTGAAATCGGCCAGTTTTCCCCACCACTGGGATGTTTGAGCTAGAGTGGCGAAGAGAATGGCTGTTAATCTTTGGTCATGTAGAGTTTTGGAGGTGCCTCCATATAGCACTGTCTACCCCCCCCCTCACACACACACACACACACACACACACCTACACACCTCAGAGAGAATTTAAAAATCCTACTGGGCTTCATTACTGGTGACCAGAATATGCAGATGACACCATGTTGAAAGGAAACTGCAGAAGAGGGAAGAAAATACTAAACGTCAGTTTTGGAAGACAGACTGTGTGGCCCTCAGCAAAAGGAACAGCCCAAGATAGAAACCAAGGATTGGAGACGCCGCCAAGATCGGGCAAGTACAAACATTCAGATTTCTAGGAAGTGTTTCAACAAAAGATGGAAGATGCAACAGTGAAATCTGAAGGTGCACTGGAATAGTGAAAGATGCCTTGTAAAAGCTAAGCAGAGTATATGACAATAAAAAAGTGAAGATTTCATTAGAAATGAAGAAAAGAGTACTGGATTGTTATGTTGGTCCTCCAATATAATGGCCAATCATGTACAATCTCCTCGAAGACATAAAGGTTTGAGGGAACAGAAATATGGTTCTGCAGATGGATGCTGGGAATACCATGAACTGAACATGTGAGTAACAAAGTTTTAGAGAAAATGGAACGAAGAAGGACACCTTAGACTTTGAATCAGAAAATAGTTGACATCTCTAATTCCCATAATAAGGAAAGAGGGCTCAGATGGTTTGACACTTGCAGGATATAGTGATGGAGAGTGTGGAGTGGGGGCAGTGAATAACCTATTTAACGAGTTTGTTTAAATGGTTGGTTGAACAGTCATTGGGAGACTAAAAAAAAAAAAAAAAGGCAAAACTTAGAGCTACAAAAGATAGGAAGTTGTGGAGAGCCATGAAAGAACATCAGGCAGAAGATTAAATTTGGTTTCTACTCCCTGTAGAAACATGGTTTTTATGATGGGGTTGAGGAAAGGCCTGAATTTGGGTAATTGTCATACTTGTAATATTGGTTGCATTTATAAAAGCATGTGTAGAAATTAGGCAAAAAAAAAAGCTATTTTGATGCAAGGATTATGAATATTTCTAGTTTTGTAAAAAAAAAAAATTGTGTGCATTTTTTTTTTTTTTTTTTTTTTCATTTCACCCCAAACAAGGCAATAAAGCCATTAAGACACAAGGGATGGGTGGTTACAGTGTGTTAGGGAGTATGAGAAAATTTACTATTTAGGAGAGAGAGAGAGAACAATAAAAGAACAATAATTGAAACAGAAGATAATGATTGACATTGCATTTAAATTTTTTAGTATCTGAGTTGACTGGAAAGAGAAGAAACGGTTAGCATAGAAATCTTAGCCATTATCTATCCTATATATCCTCATCTGCATGTACTTCTTCCTCTTAGATTCAAACAATGTCACTGGGTAGCTTGCACCTTTTTTATATACGGTCAACATTTAGCAAAGGAAAATAGTTTTAAAATAAAAAGAACAAAAACAAACCTATCCTCTTTTATTAAAAAAAAAAAGGAAAAAAAAAATTGGGCTGGAACTCTACCAATATTATTCTATCAAATAATCAGTTACTTAGATTGAACAAAATGACTCATTGATCAAATGATTTTTTTTTCCTCTCTATAGGTGTATAGGTATATATAGGTAGATTTTTTTTTTTTTTTTTTTTAAACTAGTTTTGTGCTACTTTATAAATTCAAGTTCTTTAAAGTAATTGATGTCTGTCTATATTTCTGAGATAAGGTATTGTACCTATTTATATCGTTAGGACTGTTCTCATCTTTATTACCATATTCACTATGTTTCAGCTGTTATATGCTCTGACCTTCAGGTGATATATATTGGAATTCTGAACCAAATCTTTTTAGTCCAGGGGCGGGGGGGGGGGGGGTTAGATTGGTCTAATTTCACATGCCATACCTTTTTGGATATCTCAATATCAGTAACTCAACTTTCCAAGTTTTTGTTCCCTTTGCTGTGGCCAGGTATTGAACTCTCAACTCTTTGGATCAAGTCATATTTTGGATTACTCAACCAACATTTGGACTAAATTTTATATATATATATATATATATATATTTTATCGCTCTCCCGTCGAACTCGACGTATGAGGGTCAGACAGATCAGTTCCCAGAAACTGAAAGCCCGACACCCACACAGGATTTGATTATAGTGGTGAAGGCTTTGTGCAGGGCCATCCACACTTTTTGGAGGGATGAATACAGGGACCTGGTGCAACAGATGCCACAAGGTCCCCAAACGACCCTCCGCAGGTTTTGAATTCAGAGTTGTCCTTCTCCTAGACCAGTTGCCATCCAAGGCTATAGAACCCAGTCTGTCCTGCTATTTACCCATAGTTGGAGGGAGAAGAGGATTCACACCTTTCCCAAGGGTATTAGCACGTAAGTGAATGTAATGTAATCAACTGGAATTCGAACTCTGCTCTCAGATTCCTCAATCCAAGCCGTTATCCATTACTCCACCGTGCCTATATATATATATATATATATATATATATATATATTTACTCAAACCTAATGAGCCAGACACACCTACCGACCCTGACGATCTGCCTAAGTGAAACCTTGGTAGGTGTGTCTGGCTCACTAGGTTTGCTCTACGCTTGTATTGAGCTCTTTAGTTAGTTGTTTACTCGTATCGGGGTTTTTTCTTTGGGCCTTTAACCTGTATCTGTGCGATTATTTTCAACAGACTTTCATGTTCCTGGCTCTTTCTTTTTTTAAAACCTTTTTTTCCTTCGTGATTGATTTGGCTGTTGTTAAATCAAGAGTTCGAAGGTTTTTCGACACGAGTATAGTTACCTATATATATATATATATATATATATATATATATATATATATAATGTTTTTAGTATAGAATTTTGTTCCTCTGTCTGGTTTTCATTATTATATAGAATTGTTTTTGCTTCATCATAATACTTAGTGAGAAAGTGTAACAATATCTAAGTTATTAAAACAAAAAAATAAAAGGAAAATGAAAAATTTTACTCACTGGAGCACCACAAAGTCATTTAGAGACAAAAAGCTACATTATCATTTCATCACTTTATTGAAATTATTAAATAACTTTTTGGGAAAAAGTCTAACTTGTGAAATTTGTCTTTCTGAAATGACACTGTCCCTCCCACCTCCTGTTACCATGTGGGATACAATAAAGAAAGTATAAAACAGACAAAATTTGTTTCCCCATCTTTTTTTTTTTTTTTAATTTATTTATAAATTTTATTTTTTTATTTGTAAATGAAGCCAACTTTGTAAAATTTGGTTCATAAATACTGTAAATTGTAGGGAGACAGTAGGTAAGGATTTATTAAAGCATTATTGACTTTCTCCTTTGAAGCCTGTCGGACAAATGAGTTAGGAAAGGCAAACATACTAGCAAATTAAAATGTCAGTTGACAAATCTGATTCTTAAAAAAAAAAAAAAAAATTCCATTTCAAAATTGTGATTTCTATTTTTCCTATCTTTAGGGAAAATAAACCTCTCTCTCTCTCTCTCTCTCTCTCATATATATAATGTATGTAATTTTTTTTCGTTGCTTATAGAAGAGCAAGATGTGGCAATTCAATGCCACCTAAGATGACTAAAGACCAGCATTAAGCATGCACACTTGTACAAAAGGACGGATTCAGTTTCCACCTATGAGATCCTAACTTATCAGTTATACATCTCAGAAGTATGTGTAGATAGTGTGGTAATTATTGGTGTGAAATCATCAAGCAGTTTTAATTGGGTTGACTTTGTTTCAGTCACTTCACACTAATGGCCTTGGAAAAGGCATGAATTTATATTGCTCTAACTATGAGTTAAAGAGCAGAATGGATTGCTGAAGAGGAATAAAAACATTGAATTTAAACCTAAAGAGGGCAGTTTGGGAACTTCATGGCACAATAGACCATTTTTCTGTTATTAGTTTGTTTGTGTTTTTTCTCAAGAAGTTACTTCTGTGGGTTTCCCAGCAACTGGGGTAGGCAGCAGTCGGCTAGATCTCCCTCATTCTTTTCAAGCATCCCTGTCAAGCAGTCTAATGTGGGCAAGGCTGCACTCTCCCTCTTAATGCAGTCCATCCATGTCTATCTTGACCTCTGTGACCAGAAATCCTGAACTCTGAGACAGTTCTAATGTAAGACAAAACTCGTTGGGTGTAACCAAACCATTTAAGACGACCGGTGCTCAGCACTGATATTATATCCTCAATACCAAGCCTTGTTAACAACTCAGATAAGGGGGGGGGGCTTTATACTGAGGCTTGGTGCTGCAAATCATTGAATGGTCTCCACACACCACTGCCACAGGACTGAGGATTAAACTACTACCCCCACCCCAAGCAAGTGAGGAGGAGAAATGCTACAGGATTAAAATGATCTCCAAAAATCTGAAAGTGAGACACTCTTTATGCTGCCTTCCTGGGTATGTTGATCAACTGCACCCAGAAGCATTAAAGTTTTTGGGGAACATAGAACCACCTTTTTAATTGCTGTTGCTACCAGGTCTACCCTGACCTAGGGTGGCATCACCTGTAAAGGTCCCAGCTATGGACAAATAGTTAACCCCCCAAACTGGGGTCAAAATGCTATGAAACTATAAAAAATAGGCTTTTATATTAAAAATACAAGCAATACATTTTTGAAAAGGAAAACAAAATATTACGAGGAATATATTTGACTCTTGGCAAAAATGTTAATGAAACCTGATGTACAAACCGATTTCTTACAAAGAGTACAATATTCTATTCATACAAATCTATTCAAAAAATCTTGCCGGCATTAAATAACCTGTTGAGGTTTTGATATGCTATAAAACGAAATAAACCCAATCCCTCTTTATGCTGTACATATCTATGCCTGTGGGTGAAGGATGCAACACCCTCGATCAAAGTCCCATCAAACATCTTATTTCTGGGTTATGTAGTTGGGATGGCGAAGGTTAATAGCCACACTTGACACCTCACTTACTTGATATCCTTATATTTAGTATTTCTACTTTGCAACGCCTATGAGCAGGCAGCTAGCAACACGAGCATTCATAGTTATGGTGGCAGCTGGTATTATATTTCAAATATATAACTTTATAAATTATAGTGGACACTCTTACTGGAAATAGATACTGTTTAAAATAAAAACTAGGTATTATGCCTTTTGGCCAGACTTTCATATAATCCTAATAGAGAAAAATAGCTTTGATTCCTGCACTAGAACTTATGTTCCCTCTTTTGCAAAAGAAACCCCTGTTTGATCCATCATGCAGTAAGCAAGGCTCTTCCCTTTTAAGGAAAGCACATCCTCTTCACTCGGATCATTTTATTTGAAAGCCTGTCTGCTGTTCGTATCTGAAACATAAACAAAAAGCAATTTCTTATTTTTAGTGGATACTTGTATTTGAGTCGACACTCCATTTATTTACTTTCACCTACCGGCTTGAATGTTAGAGATGTTAAAGAAAAATTTGTGCCTTACAGCAAGAATCTACCCTGCATCTTTTAGGGCAGAGGGAGCCACTGTTTAGCCTGGCATGCCTTACCACTTGGCCATGAAGGAAGAGACTGCTAGGTAAAACCCATTGGTTTCTAAATGGTAGCTGCTTCTGCCCTGAGAGATGCTGGTTTGATTCCCACTGAGGGGTACAAATTACTCAAAAAGATTTCTGTAACATTCAGGACAGTAGATGAAAATAAATATACTATTTAATAAATAAATGGAGCATCTACTTAAACATAAGTATCCACTAAAAACAATGTTTAAAGTGATATAAATCTGTTGGATTAATAAAAAAAATCAATTCTAAAAATTTATATATATATATATATATATATATATATATATATATATATATATGAATTGGACAAGGTCCAGTTCAAAAATATGACGTCATTTGTTTACATTTGATACGCTAGAGCAGATATGAATAGAAGAGATTCATGGAAGATTTAAGTTTAAAGATAGTAAAATCGACCTTGCTAACCAAACGCTTCTCTGTGGCCGAACGGTTAAGGCACGTCACGTGAAATGACGGTTCCGTATAGGATACAGGTTCGATTCCTGTCGGAGAACGAAAATTTTCTATGAAAATTTCTCGGACATTCAGGCCGGTAAATGTTATTTAATACTGTTTATTGTAAAACAGAGCATTTCCTTAAATACTTGTATCTATAAAAAAGAATGTTAAACATATCATAAAATGTCTTCTTTTTTTTTTTTTTTTTTTTTATATATATATATATATATATATATATATATATATATATCTCACACTACCTTAATATCTTTTTATTTTCTTGTAAGTGGAATGATTAAAAAAATATACCCATATCCTCTTTTTAAAGATGTCTTGGGAAATCTTAGGTAATATGACAGCATTCTATATTAATGTGTTATTCTTTATTTGAAGTCAAGAAATTGAAATCCGGTGTAACAAAAGTTAGTTTATTGTTGGCCAACACCCAGAGCAGATATTTAATGACACAATGTTTTTTAAAAGCAGGACTGGACTTTGACATGCCAAACAAAGATGGCCAAACTTTACTTTGTTCTTACAAAGGCCCAAAGTTGGAGATTTGTCTGAAAATTTTTTTTTTTTTTTGTGTTGCCTTTAGATAGTACAGTACACCTGTTCTATTGAAGTATGCATAGAATTAGAAAAGAAATATGCATGGATTTCTCTAGTGTAGTGTCTGTTCATTTTATGGCTTGTCCTGTAACCATTTTCCTCCTCCTCTTCTCTATTTTATTTGTTTATAACTTTTAATCCATTTGTGATTATCTGAAAGAAAAGAAAAAAAAAATTCTGATTTCTTTCCTCTGGTGTAATCAGGAGCCCATTGTAATATGTCTTAACCTTTATCATATTCTATATATGACTTCATTTGCGGTACGAAAAGTTAATCCTGCCACTGAAGGTGACTCTGATCCCTGAACAATAGTGTCTGAATTTCATAGTTGTATTGTCTATTGGCAATAGAAGACAACATTGAGCGAAATTAACATTAAGGCTACTACTGCAATAGAGACCTTGAAAAAGAATGCAGTGCAAAGGGAAGTAACATTAATAATGCAGCCTGCCAAAGAGTTAATTTTTTATGGTTTGCTTGTATATGACTGCAAAACTTTCTTCCCACAATACACTAAATTATTTTTAAAAAAAACAAACGAACAAACAAACAAAAAAAAAACTAAAGTTTCAATTTTATTTACTAAGGGTAGCTTAGTTTGACACTGGGCTGCTCTGCTGGACCACCTGGTGAGGTTTTTTTGTTATGCAAGGGACCAAGTTTTGTAAGCGTATTTAAATATCATTGGTATTTTTCTATCAAGTTGGATGCAATTGTAAATTTTTGCATTTCTTGAAAGAATTTTTTTTTTTTTTTTTTTTTTTTTTAAAAAATAAAAATTCAAGTTTTCTTTTCTCTCTTTGCAGCTTTTCCGTCATGGAGACCGATCCCCAATGAGGTCATTTCCGACAGATGAGCACCAGGAAGACAGTTGGCCGCAAGGTTTTGGCTGGCTTACAAATGTAAGTAAAAACTGATAACTGAGCAATTTGTTGCCATTTCTTTTTTTCAAATGCTATTCATTCATTAACTTGAAAAATATACATAAATTAATGCTCTGGAAAGCTGTTTTATATATATATATATATATATATATATATATATATATATATACACACACACACACAACATATTTCACATTCAAACATGTTTCATTGAATAATTGTTGTCTACTTATTTTTATACTGATTCTTTCCAGTTAACTAATCAATTTCCTGGTGTTAAGATGAAATTCAAGGAAGTCACTGTAGTGTTTGTTTTTTTTGTTTTTTAACCCAAGTACTCTCGACCTTTTCTAAGATCATCTTCAGGAATAAATTACACAGACAAACTTATTGTAACTGCAATAAAACCTGCATCCTGTTGCGATAGATTTTTAAAATTTTTTTTTTTTTTTTTTTTTTTTTTTTTTTAGTAAAGTTTGAAAGTACTTTGGTTAAAAACAAAACACATGGCACCTTTCTTGATGAATTTAATCAGCTTCTTGGTGTTGAGATTTGACAGCGGGAAAGGATCTGTATAAAAATAAGTAGACACAATAAGTCTCTTTTTATACTGATCGTTTCCAGTTGTCTAATCAATTTCTTGATGTTGTGATGTAATTCATGAAGAAAAGTGGCGTGTGTTTGTTATGTCATATATATATATATATATATATATATATATATAATGTGTGTGTGTGTTTGAAAGTACTTGGGTTAAAAAATACAAACTTATTGTAACTACAATAAAATGTGACCTGCAAATGTTTAAAAAAATTGCTATCACAATGGGATGCAGATTTTATTGCAGTTACTATAAGTTTGTCTCTGTAATTTACTCCTGAAGATAATCTTAGAAAAAGTCGAAAGTATTTGGGTTTAAAAAAAAAAATGAAAAAACTAGTGCCTTCCTTGATGAATTTCATATTAACATCAGGAAATTGATTAGTTAAACTAGTAAGGATCAGTATAAAAACAAGTAGACACAATATGTTTATATTTTTCAATGAAGTATGTCATTAAGTTAGTCATTTTTATTGATTGATTTTTGGTGGGCATTAAGTTGTAGGCTATTGTCAAATCGGTGTAACATGTCTAAAACAGGTAGTGTTTTTCTCTTTCATATCTGGATTCTATTGTATATTCAGTTTCGTTTAATTTATCAACAAGGTCTGGAAAGTTAGTATCACGGGAATATATTAAAAGAGCATCATCTATACATTGGAAGTAAAGTGATTGTTTAAGCAAAATCTTTTTGAAAGGAGTAGAAATTCCGAGAAAATACATGTCATCACTCCGATGAGAGGAGATGAAATCGGTAATCCAAGTTTTTGTTTGTAAAAATTGTTATTGAAAGTGAAATAATATTGATTGGTGATATGGCCAATTTTTATCATTTTCGCAATTGGTAGGGAGGGGTTTATCTTTTTTTCTTTTTCTTTTTCTTTTTTTTTCTTTTTTTTTCTTTTTCTTTTTTTTTCTTTTTTTTTCTTTTTCTTTTTTTTTTCTTTTTTTTTTCTTTTTCTTTTTTTTTCTTTTTCTTTTCTTTTTCTTTTTTTTTCTTTTTCTTTTCTTTTTCTTTTCTTTTTCTTTTTTTTTTCTTTTTCTTCTTTTTTCTTTTTCTTCTTTTTTCTTTTTCTTCTTTTTTCTTTTTCTTTTTTCTTTTTCTTTTTTCTTTTTCTTTTTTCTTTTTCTTTTTTCTTTTTCTTTTTTCTTCTTCTTTTTTCTTCTTCTTTTTTCTTTTTCTTCTTTTTTCTTTTTCTTCTTTTTTCTTTTTCTTCTTTTTTCTTTTTCTTCTTTTTTCTTTTTCTTTTTTCTTTTTCTTTTTTCTTTTTCTTTTTTCTTTTTTTTCTTTTTCTTCTTTTTTCTTTCTTTTTTCTTTTTCTTTTTCTTTTTTTTCTTTTTTCTTTTTTTTCTTTTTTCTTTTTTCTTTTTCTTTTTTCTTCTTTTTCTTTTTCTTCTTTTGTGCATATGTGTCTGTATTATTGAGTAATGAGTTTATTTTTTCTTCTATATGTAATCCTGTTTAAGATTACAATACCACCTCCTTTGTCAGGTGGACCAATGCGGCTTTCCTTATTTCTCATTAGGTTCTTTAGTGCAGTGAAGTGTCTCCATGGTAATGTTTTCATTGTTGGATTTTTTTTTTATATAGTAGTAGTGATTATGGCTTGAATGGAATCATTATGCTTGTAATTCTTTATTATAGTGTCTACTCTGGATCTTTAAACTGAAACGGAGGGCTATTTGTTCTGCATTGGGAAGCGTTATATCCGATAAATTTTTTATTAGATTAGTATTTCTGATATATTTCCACTTGCTGTTGATTCAGAGGTTGGTGAGTCTTTGTTGCCAGTTTTTGTTTTGGTTGCCACTCATTCATTTGATATTTTGGTGTAGTTGAGTCATTTCTGGCTTTGTTATAACGCACTCTTTGTGGAGTTGCATTCTTTCCAAAACATTTTACCTAAATAATTACATAACTTTTGATATATTGATGATGCTCTATTAATATATCCCTGAATAACTTTCTGAATTTTGTTGATAAATTAAACAAAAATGAACACAATAGAATTTACATATGAAATAGAAAAAAAAAGACATGTCTTAGACATCATGTTATACTGATTTGACAATAGCCAAGAACTTAGTGTCCACCAATATATATAAACTGTTACATTGGAACATACAAGTTACCTAAATTAGATACTACTAAATGTGTATTTATTTTGATAAGTTGTATGTACCAATGTAACAGTTTATAATAACTATCGCTCTACTCTTGTACTCGGGCTTTTTTTTTTTTTTTTTTTTTTTGTTAGAAACGTTTGAATTTATATTCTTTTCATTCTGTTACATATGGATTAAGTCTGATAATTATTTAATGTATTTCCTGTTTATTTTAATATTTACAATTTAAGTAAATGCTCCGTTTTTAATTACATTTACTGGCCCAAATGTTCGAGATTTTGTAGAAAATATCGATCATCCAACAGGAATCGAACCTGCATGGTCCTGACCTCCTCTGCCGACAAGGCTGAATGCTTTGCTTGGAAACTTTCTTTCAACTCGACGCTTGACTCTTCCGGTGTACCCATACCCGATTTCCCTCTCAGAACTGAAGCCCTTTTGAGCGGGTTACACATATCCCCGTCATTTGTATTGGGCATTATCTCTAATCTAGACCCCCCCCCCACAAGGCTAGTGGTGGGGATGGGATACCAGCCATTGTCTTGAAGAAATGCACGCCTGAATTGGTGCCCACCCTCTCTAAATTATACAACTACTGCCTCAAGGAATCTTGTTTTCCTGACTGCTGGAAGTCCTCATCCATTGTTCCTGTCTTTCAGAACTCTGGCGACCCCCCCCCCCCTCCGACCTTTCTAATTACCGTCCTATCAGTCTCCTACCCTTCTTTGGCAAGGTCTTTGAAGCCCTTATCAACACCGAAGTGGTTGACCACCTTACATCACATGATCTGCTCTCTGACAAGCAACATGGATTCCGCTTTGCCCGATCTACAGCTGATGTGCTTACAGCCATCACTGAACTTGTCTACCAAGCTCTTCATAATAACGGAGAAGCTAGCACCATGGCCCTTGACATATCCAAGGTGTTTGATAGGATTTGGCATGTCGGCCTTCTTCGCAAGCTCCAGGGCTATGGTATTACAGGTCGATTGTTTGACCTAATACAATCATTCCTGTCAAACTGTGAATTGAAGATCGTTCTCAACGGATTCTCCTCCAGCTCCTATCCGCGAATGCAGGTGTTCCGCAAGGCTTCATCCTAGGCCCTACCCTGTTCATAAATGATCTTCCAGATGCCATAGATTCCCAAGTTGGCATCTACGCGGATGACACCACCGTTCATCTCGAAAAGGACCTTCAATCGGTTGTGAACTGGGGCAAGAATTGGCTGGTTAACTTTAATGCCTCAAAAACAAAATTGCTCTCTATTAATCACCACAAGGATCCATCCCTGCATCCCATTAGAATGTCTGAAGCTCAACTTCTCGAGAGCTCCTCTCTGTGGCTGCTTGGTCTTACGCTGTCTGCTGACCTGAGATGGAACAAATACATTGAGTCAACTGCTTCATCCACCGCAAGGAAAGTTGGCTCCCTGTGCCAGGCCAGGAAATTTTTCTGCCTTGAATCGATCCTCCAAATTTACAAATCAACCATCCGCCCTTGCATGGAGTATTACTGCCATATATGGTCTGGAGCCCCTTCTGTTTGCATCGGGGTTCTTGATAAGATCCAGAGACGGGTATGCAATGTAATTGGCCCTGATCTGGCTTCTCGTCTGCAGTCACACACACACACACACAGTCACCTCTCTTTGTCTCTCTTACAAATACTTCCATGGTAATTGCTCTGATGAGCTGCTTGCACTGGTTCCCAGGCTCCATGAATTCAAGCATCCTACGAGGCTGGCATCCCATTCCCACCCTTTCACTGTTGAAACTGTTAAATGTCGACGTCTCTTTTACTCCAATAGCTTCATATCTTGCACCTCACACCTGTGGAACTCCCTTCCCTATTCCTGTTTCCCTGACAACTATAATCTCCAACTATTCAAATGTAACATCAATCGACATCTTCAGTTGCATTGATCTATCTACCATCCTTCTCCACATCCTTTTCTCTATCTGCTCTTGCTCCAAATCCTCTGTAACCCCTTGCATGCTAGTGGCTTTCAGCCTTGCCTGGGGTGAAAAGCTTTAAAAAAAAAAAAAATTGACTTGACGTGCTATACCATTTAGCCACAGAGAAGCATTTGGTTAGCAAAGTCCAAATTACTGTTGTCATTGTTTACATTAAGATACATTTCTTGAGCAGATATGATTGATTGAGAAAAATCAAAGATCATGTTTATAAATGGTAATTTGGACTTCGCTAACCGGGCGCTTCTCTGTAGCTAAATGGTATAGCATGCCAAATCGAATGACGGCTTCCATAAAGGAATACAGGTTTGATTCTTGTCGGAGAAATTTCTTGAACACCAGTAAATGTAATCTATACTGTTTAATTAAAACGGAGCATTTACTTAAATAAATTGTGTGTATTAAAATAACATATAAACAGAAAATTATATAATTTTCTGTTATTTAAATAAATACAATTTAAGGAAATGTTTTTTAAATAAACTGAATTAATAACATTTACCAGCTTTAATGTTTGCAAAATTTCACACTGGTCAAATGTAATTAATAGTATTTATTTACCCCCCCCCCCAAAAAAAAAACAGCATTTACTTGAATTAATTGTATCTGTTAAAAGTAACGTCTTAACAGAAAATAAATTAAATAATTGTCGAACTTGAATCCATTTCATTGTATTATGTTAGCATATTTTACTTTTTGCTGAAATGTCTGTCTTTATTTTGTTTTTATTTTTAAAAATCTTTTTATTTTCAGATAGGAAAATTGCAGCATTATCATTTGGGGAAATTTTTAAGAGAGCATTACAGTGGGTTCCTTAACACAACTTATGATCACAGACAGGTTTGTATATAATCTCTCTAGGTAAAATTCCCTTTCATCTGTTCATGAAAGATTTACTTTGCTCATAAAACTTGTTAGACATGATGGGAATGATCTTGGAGGTGGTGGGGTTAATTCCAGCTGTCAGAACTCCTACCCAACTCTCTGAATATTATTGTTGATGTACTTGTCAGCTGAACATATTATGGCATGTTAAATATTCAGCCTATACTATTAAAGTCAATTCTGATTGGTCAATCTACAACCAAACTGGGTTATCCAGTAGGATTTACTTTCATGAAATTAAATTGACAAGATTTTGAATGGTGAAATTTATTCTTTGTGTTGTAGAAGGTAACGTTTGTGTGAATTGAAAAATCTTTGTGCAGCTGTGGTTAATGTTTTTGCTGCTGTGAATGTACTTCTTTCTTTCTTTTCTTTCAAAATTAACATTGTCTTGAAAACATGCATCAAGAGTAGGCAATGTGCAATGTTAGTCTTTATTGTTTGGGAATATCACTAAATATTAGTTTAATACAAACTAGTGTATACAATATGACCTGTTTTGCAATATATTATTTGTTTTTGTTGGTGGTGGTGGGTGCTTAGTTTATTCTGTACCGAAGAGTATGCAGTTGGAACCAAAATAGCAGTGCCCCTTAGAAATCTTTTAATAGTTATTTATTAAAGGTAAATAGTAATTAATATCCTATTTTATTTAAAATAGGCCAGCACAGCCATGTAACAGAGCTATAACAATACAGCAGTGAAAGGGTTAATGATTCTCCAACTGGAAATAGTTGTAATCTGTATTGAGTCTAATATGTCAAACTTGTTCCCTGTGTTGTGTCCTTTCAGGATGTGGACACTGATCTTTTATTGCTATCAACAAAACTCCCCCCCGCCAACCTCTTTTCGTTGCCCCCACCTCATCTTTTATTGTCATTTCTCTCTAAACCAATTTGTCAAGTAAATCATTTACTTTCCTTTGCTTCTCTTGCTTTATGTCCTGTGAGTTTTAAATTCTACAACCCTTCCTCCTTCATTGTCTCACGAAATATAATGAATCAGCTTAGTTGACTCACACACTAGATTGACGATGGAACATTTTATCGAAGAACAATTGTGACTGTAAGTAATACTTGGTGAGATGAGTTTGTTAATGTTAGTATGACTATAAACTAATCTAGCAGCATGGCCTTTGATCAGGAGATTGTCATAGGTTCAGCCTGACCCAGGGTGGTAACACCTGTTAGAGTACCAGCTAGGGGCAAATAGTAAAAAAATAAAAACTATGAAAGTATAAAAATAGATTTTTATGCTAAAAATACCACCAATACATTTTTATATAAAGAAGAAAATTACATATTTATAACATTACCAAATTACTTCAAAGTTCTCAAATTAAATGACCCATATTTGTTGATGTGCCGTTTAACAAATGATTGATTTGCTTGTTTATTTTTGTTTTTTTATGCTAAGGTGACCTTCTTTTGTAAAGTTCATGGAGCATCTCCTTAGGATTGAACTCGCTACATCAGGAATTAGGCTATGAGATTAGCTTGTCAAAAATTACTCTGACTTGAGATTGTTGAAGGCATATCAAATATGTAACAATGGTTTCAAATTTAATCGGTCAAGCTGTTTCATGCCTTGACTGTAAGAATATAACTACTGTAAAGTGCAATTTTTTTTTTTTTTTTACTATTTGTCCCTAGCTGGGACTCTAACAGGTGCTACCACCCTAGGTCAGGCTGAACTTATGACAATACTAGTCTAGTTTACAAACCTGAAATGATATTTTTTATTTTGGGTCAATGGTAGCCTATCTTATGTTTGGAGATAGGCTTATATTCACCACATAGGTTGAACTCAGAATTTTGGTGTTTACTTACATGCTGCAATTTATGGTATACATTTTATATTTACTTCCAAGGTGTGTGTTCTAACACTTGCTTCAGGAACTCTTCCAGCTTCTTTTCTTCCTATCAATTAGGATCTTTGGAAATTTAAATGCAATTTAAATAGTCATCTTGTCTTCTTGAACCCTGTCTTTTTATTGTTACCTTTCAGTGTCTCCTTTTACCTTTAGTGGTTTTTATTGCTTTGCTTGGGGTGAAATAATTGAAGAGAAAAAAGACCTTTTTTTTTTTTTTTTTTTTTTTTTTTGTCCTCATCTTTATCATCATAGCATTTTTGATTGATCTGCCCTTCAGCTTTCATCAGGTATATCTTTTAAAATTATAAAATAGTCCATAAGAATTTTTGGTTCTCACCAGTAGAGATGCAGCCACATCGAAACAAGAATGCATCTTTGTAGTGAGTAATTTGTTTTCGTCCATATGTAAAAATATATATTAATATAAATTAACCCTCTCGTAAACTTTGGACTTAATCTATGGGGTTTGTAGGAGTGAGATTGTTTTCTTTCTACTGTTTTCTGCTGTGTTTAGGGATATCTAGTCTTGTTTATTGAATCTCAATTATTGCCTACCCCTAATTACTGTCACCAAAGCCATTTTGTTCTTATCAGTTTTTAATCAATAAATTTATATTGAACATTTTAATTGTACAATAAAATATTTTCCTAAAATGGAAAACAGATGTCTCGCTTAGAAAAGCTTGTGATTCTGAGTAATTAAGATTTATAGATAGATTGTCAACATACTTAATTGAACATTACTTTGTCTTCATGGATTACATCAAGTGTGCATTATTTTCATGGCTACAGTTGGTCTGGGTCAAAATAGTTTTGCTTATATTGAGAATTACTACATAGAGGAAGGAACACTAGGATCTGCACAAGAACAAAATTGGGTTATTGGCTTTGATTAGAAATAAGCAAAACGTATATAATATCCATTGAGTATAATGGATTTTATGAATCTGTTTTGTCATTATAATAGTGTAAAATTAGAAGAAATGTTCTGGACGACTTATTTTGTGATCTTGAATTGTATTTGTTGATATTTATTGGGCCATGAAATTAGACACGATGCTGAAAAGTTCTTGCGACAGTTCATCTCCCCCACACACACACACACACACACACACACACACACTTTTATTTTTTGTGTTTATATGGCCTGCTTTATGCTCTCTGAAAAAAAAAGTTTGATATTTTAGTCCCTTGTTTTGTTTAAGCAGAAAGACACAAATAAATTTTTATTTTAGCAATAATATAAATACAAATTCTCAGTATGCTAGGTATAATATAAAGGTGAAAGGTTAATGGGGGACTTAATTTTATATTTATTCAGATGCTAAAACCATCAAGTAGCCTGTGTTTATTAACAGTGGTTTCTGTTTGTTTTTTTTTGTTTTTTTAATCTAATGTCCTTCGCAGTCTAAATGTGAAACAGTCGGTCATAACTTATTGAAAATAAGGAAGATTTTTAAGGTAATCATCAAATAATTGATTGGTTGAATGGGATATTTAATTAGTATGGGTTATTCAAGTATCTGGCAGAAAGGTTCCATAGAATGATATTAGGACACCATCTGTTAACACCAAACACACACATATCATATTATCGTATTCTGTTAAGTGGAAGTTGCCTTTTTATTTATTTGTGTAACAAAAGGCAGTTGGTAAAATTTGATTCCTACATAAGTAGCTTGGGTTTCGTAGTTCAATTTGAACTAATTGTTTGTGTACAAAATTGATTGGCGGGAAATAGTCATTATTTATCTATTAGGCGAGTCCGTATTCATTGTGAAGGAATATAAGAGAAACATTAGAGTGCAAGCTAATATTTACAGAGTTGAATACTAAAGTGTTAAATAAGGACATGCATTCATATTTATCATTGATATTGCAGTATGTTAAGTTTAAGCTCAAAAGCGCAGCCTTTCTGTTTTTACGCCGGCTGCGCGCGCAGCCTTTCTGTTTTTACGCCGGCTGCGCGCGCAGCCTTTCTGTTTTTACGCCGGCTGCGCGCGCAGCCTTTCTGTTTTTACGCCGGCTGCGCGCGCAGCCTTTCTGTTTTTACGCCGGCTGCGCGCGCAGCCTTTCTGTTTTTACGCCGGCTGCGCGCGCAGCCTTTCTGTTTTTACGCCGGCTGCGCGCGCAGCCTTTCTGTTTTTACGCCGGCTGCGCGCGCAGCCTTTCTGTTTTTACGCCGGCTGCGCGCGCAGCCTTTCTGTTTTTACGCCGGCTGCGCGCGCAGCCTTTCTGTTTTTACGCCGGCTGCGCGCGCAGCCTTTCTGTTTTTACGCCGGCTGCGCGCGCAGCCTTTCTGTTTTTACGCCGGCTGCGCGCGCAGCCTTTCTGTTTTTACGCCGGCTGCGCGCGCAGCCTTTCTGTTTTTACGCCGGCTGCGCGCGCAGCCTTTCTGTTTTTACGCCGGCTGCGCGCGCAGCCTTTCTGTTTTTACGCCGGCTGCGCGCGCAGCCTTTCTGTTTTTACGCCGGCTGCGCGCGCAGCCTTTCTGTTTTTACGCCGGCTGCGCGCGCAGCCTTTCTGTTTTTACGCCGGCTGCGCGCGCAGCCTTTCTGTTTTTACGCCGGCTGCGCGCGCAGCCTTTCTGTTTTTACGCCGGCTGCGCGCGCAGCCTTTCTGTTTTTACGCCGGCTGCGCGCGCAGCCTTTCTGTTTTTACGCCGGCTGCGCGCGCAGCCTTTCTGTTTTTACGCCGGCTGCGCGCGCAGCCTTTCTGTTTTTACGCCGGCTGCGCGCGCAGCCTTTCTGTTTTTACGCCGGCTGCGCGCGCAGCCTTTCTGTTTTTACGCCGGCTGCGCGCGCAGCCTTTCTGTTTTTACGCCGGCTGCGCGCGCAGCCTTTCTGTTTTTACGCCGGCTGCGCGCGCAGCCTTTCTGTTTTTACGCCGGCTGCGCGCGCAGCCTTTCTGTTTTTACGCCGGCTGCGCGCGCAGCCTTTCTGTTTTTACGCCGGCTGCGCGCGCAGCCTTTCTGTTTTTACGCCGGCTGCGCGCGCAGCCTTTCTGTTTTTACGCCGGCTGCGCGCGCAGCCTTTCTGTTTTTACGCCGGCTGCGCGCGCAGCCTTTCTGTTTTTACGCCGGCTGCGCGCGCAGCCTTTCTGTTTTTACGCCGGCTGCGCGCGCAGCCTTTCTGTTTTTACGCCGGCTGCGCGCGCAGCCTTTCTGTTTTTACGCCGGCTGCGCGCGCAGCCTTTCTGTTTTTACGCCGGCTGCGCGCGCAGCCTTTCTGTTTTTACGCCGGCTGCGCGCGCAGCCTTTCTGTTTTTACGCCGGCTGCGCGCGCAGCCTTTCTGTTTTTACGCCGGCTGCGCGCGCAGCCTTTCTGTTTTTACGCCGGCTGCGCGCGCAGCCTTTCTGTTTTTACGCCGGCTGCGCGCGCAGCCTTTCTGTTTTTACGCCGGCTGCGCGCGCAGCCTTTCTGTTTTTACGCCGGCTGCGCGCGCAGCCTTTCTGTTTTTACGCCGGCTGCGCGCGCAGCCTTTCTGTTTTTACGCCGGCTGCGCGCGCAGCCTTTCTGTTTTTACGCCGGCTGCGCGCGCAGCCTTTCTGTTTTTACGCCGGCTGCGCGCGCAGCCTTTCTGTTTTTACGCCGGCTGCGCGCGCAGCCTTTCTGTTTTTACGCCGGCTGCGCGCGCAGCCTTTCTGTTTTTACGCCGGCTGCGCGCGCAGCCTTTCTGTTTTTACGCCGGCTGCGCGCGCAGCCTTTCTGTTTTTACGCCGGCTGCGCGCGCAGCCTTTCTGTTTTTACGCCGGCTGCGCGCGCAGCCTTTCTGTTTTTACGCCGGCTGCGCGCGCAGCCTTTCTGTTTTTACGCCGGCTGCGCGCGCAGCCTTTCTGTTTTTACGCCGGCTGCGCGCGCAGCCTTTCTGTTTTTACGCCGGCTGCGCGCGCAGCCTTTCTGTTTTTACGCCGGCTGCGCGCGCAGCCTTTCTGTTTTTACGCCGGCTGCGCGCGCAGCCTTTCTGTTTTTACGCCGGCTGCGCGCGCAGCCTTTCTGTTTTTACGCCGGCTGCGCGCGCAGCCTTTCTGTTTTTACGCCGGCTGCGCGCGCAGCCTTTCTGTTTTTACGCCGGCTGCGCGCGCAGCCTTTCTGTTTTTACGCCGGCTGCGCGCGCAGCCTTTCTGTTTTTACGCCGGCTGCGCGCGCAGCCTTTCTGTTTTTACGCCGAACATAAGAATACATAAGACGAGACGAGATTTTGAGGTGTGATTCTCTTTTATTGTTTGCATGATTGGACTAAAAGCTTTCAGACATGCAACTAACAGACTAATTTGCTAACACTTTATTCAATCGATAAACCAGTCAAGAGAAGTATAGATCATCCAACAGCTTTAAAATATAAATGTATTGCTTGAGATTAAAAATAGCAGACATTATTCTTTTCCAGATAAAAGTAGAAAGTTCCTGTATACCACGATGCCTGATGAGTGCCTATTCAAATCTGGCTGGACTTTACCCTCCAGTTAGACAGCAAGTGTGGGAAGCAAACCTCCTCTGGCAACCAATTCCAGTGGAAACAAAACCTGGCAATACAGACAATGTAAGTAGAATTAATGCCAATAGCATAATTGATTTGCATTCAATAAGGAAATGATTTTTAAGTTGGCATAATAATGGATTTCTTGCTTATGAAGATTACAGACTATTCTTTGTGCCTTCTAAGCACACTGAAAATTCAATATTTTGCACAGGTTTTCTCGTATACATACATGCATACACATTAATAATTTCACTCGGGTTTAAAGCAATATAGCCACCAAGACAGAAGGAGTTACTGAGTATGAGAGAGAGAGAGAGAGAGAGAGAGAGAACAATAAAAGAACAGGAATTAAAAACAAATACTGTTATGAGAAACTTGACTGGAAAGCAAGAATCTGGAAGAATGTTTCACATAGGAGAGAAGAAACTGTTAGTATAGAACTTAGTTATGTCTAGCCATTTCAATTGTAAAAATGACGAGACCTTGGTGCTGATTTAGTACTGTGCTTAAATTCATAAAGTTTAGGTACCAAAGAGGAAAGTTCATCACAACAATTACCATGGAAGTATTTATAGAAAAGGCACAGGGAAGCTACGTTATCCCAAGACCATTAACATGAAGATTCTTTATAAACAGCAGAAGCACTGCACCAGATGTTATAGCAATGTTCAATGCATGGACATAATGGTAGACTAAAAATTGTTTAGCAGGACACAGTCAACCAATTTTCCTGGTGATATTCTTATCCTAGTCTTGGTAAGGTGAATGATTGAAATGGTGATTGTAACGTGTGCTTCACGATTTTGAATTTTATATTGTTTTGGGTTAATAATGAAAATATTTTCCTGTTCATAGATCTTATACATGGGAAAACCATGCCCAAGATATGATCAGCTTTTCAAAAAAGAGATGCAGTCTCATGAAGTAACAGATGAGGAAAAAAAGAATAAGGTAAGTCTTTCTTACCTGCTGATTGGAAAGTGGGTCAACAGTCTCCAGTTTTATTTAGTGATGTGGTTTATAACCAAAATAATCTGAATTTTGGTTGAGGCTGTTTTTTTTTTATTGACCTTGCACTAATTACTTTGGGAAAGGTAAGAATACATCTCATCTAGTTTTAAGTTAAATAGGAAAGCCCAGTCTGTCATGAAGAATGTGAAATAAATGAAATATTATCAAATAAAAATGATCATCCCAAACTGATTAGATTTAGATTATGCAA
Organism: Acanthosepion esculentum; assembly: GCA_964036315.1. Taxonomy (NCBI): domain Eukaryota; kingdom Metazoa; phylum Mollusca; class Cephalopoda; order Sepiida; family Sepiidae; genus Acanthosepion; species Acanthosepion esculentum. The sequence goes on along the minus strand of OZ038515.1, from coordinate 65,631,351 downwards.
ATCAAAATTTATCTGAACTTGAAGCCTTATTGAACACCTTCAGCCAGGAGGAAAGGTGACCCTGGACTTGAAGAGACCAACATTGTAGTTGCTAACTACATTTTGTTGGTGGAATAAGGATTGCATGTTAGTGGAATTGCAATGATGTAATATGCTAAATGGCTTTGCTAGATTGAACTTGTAACTACCAGAAAATTTTATTGCTGATCATAAAAAGTCTGGTTTTGAATGTGGCCAACTAATGATCAAAAATAGATTGAAAAATGAAGTTTGAGGGGCAAATGGTACTTGGCTGGAAGTAGGAAAGTTTTGCACAGCTTGGTGGTAGAAACACAAAATATCCGGAATTGGAATGAAAGCAGTAATGGCACCTACCCTGAATCCATCATAAAAATTTAAGATGAGTAATTAGTATTTATAAAACACATTCAATATACCTAGGTGTATTGATCAGTCATAATATATAGGAGATAAAGAAATTGAATATTGCTAAAGTTTGTGCCCAATTTTTCATTGTTAATATAAAGTGACTGCACTTTGACACTAGCATTTATTTTCTAGATTGAAACCTTTCATTGTTCAGTTGTAAGTCGGACTGTTGATGTTTTGCCAAATGGAAAAGGTGCTAACAACCACCGTATTTTCCAGACTTGGTCCCTTTGGATTTTCGTTTGTTCTGATCTCTACAGAAAAACTTTTACAAAAATAAAATCAACAAGTACCAGAAGATGATTTGGTCTGATGCAGGATCAATCCAATGCTGACTCATATGGGCCGTTGGCTGCCCTGGTCCACATTGTGTGTGTTTCTTGATCACAGAGCAGTAGAGATCGAGTATCGTGAGTAGTCATTGCGAAGCTGTGTTGTGAAACAAAGAAGAAAAAATATGTTCTTGCAGATGAAATAAATTGAAAATTGACTCTAAGCATCTTTCGTTTTTATGTAGTTCTTTGTGTAACATTAAGCCTTCCCACTAAAATGTCTATAGTGACACTTTGGCTATTGATGCTAATTTTTGGAACAGGGCTCAGTCAGGGGTTTATCTTGGTAGCAAGTCACATGGATTTCAGTAGCACCTTCATCTGCTCTTTGCTGATTGTCTCTGTCTGGGCTGTGTAAGTGTTCTGCTTATATTGGCTTCAACCCAAGACTGGAGTGGGGCTGACAGTATTTGGGGGAGCTGGTGATTCCGTGTTTTTTTTTATCGATTTGAACAAGAATTCACCCTACTGGTGGTATAACTCATTCCATCTCTTATTTATGCCTCGCACCATTACTTCCTCTTCCCAAAGTTTGACACATTCGCTGTCTCTTTGACAAATGTGATTTTTAAACTGAGTGGCTGAAAGGGTAGTTGTTAATTACAATTTTATCGACAACAAATTTTTGCAGTCCTTGGTCCTGTTTATTTAAGCAGACATTTACCAGCTGTTCCACTATTAGCAAAACTTGTCTTCATATCTTTTCACTTAATTGTACTCAAAAACCTTACAGGTTCATTTGGTATCTCAATTTGTTTGCATTTTCAAAATTGAAAAAAGCTATTTCTGCCCTTTGACTGACTGACAGGCAGGCATAAATCAGTTTCTTGATTCTGTCTTTGTCTTCAAAATGGACTCCTCCTTCCATCTTGAATGAAGAAAGAATCGTGTTTTTGTAGCTTCCACTTTAATTAAAGCAGACATAAATCAATTTCTGCTTCCAATTCCAAAATTCTCATCTAACCTTGAATGTTACTTTGACTCGTGTGTTGAAGCCTTTCACAAAACCAATAATTTTGTTCCTTCTTTCACTTTATATATAATTCCGTAAAAGAAAAAGGTTAATTTAGAATACAATGTCTTTGAATGTAGGAAGCCTCTAGATTTTCAAAAGAACCATCTTTCTTTGAACTGGTATTACAGAATTACAAGGAATTGTACCAAATAATACAAACCACATCACTTGAGGACTTTCAACAGTAGCAACAACTAGAATGGATAGCACATATAACTTGTAGAGAAAATGGCATAAGGAAGTTATGTTGATGTTCCACACTACTTCAAATAAAAGGTTAGGAAGGAAACGTCCAGCAATAACAGTTAGTGGGCTTGAGAAACCTATTTTCTGAAAAATGTTATAATTTTAAACTGCTCAATGAGTGTTGAATTTACCATTTGTTATTTATTAGCTCCTTTCAAGGTTGACTGGTTGTAACGTACAACTCACAAAACTCCATTTCAATTTCTAGGCCTTTTATGATTTCATTGACAAGAAGACGGGCATCACAAGAGAGAACATCTCTTCAATTTGGTCAGTTGCTGATACGCTGATTTGTGAAGTAAGTGATTTTTCTCAGGATAAATAGAAAACAGCCAATCGATCTTGAGTAGTATTTACAATAGACTGTGAAACGTTTGTTATTGTTTGCCTTCTAAATAATCAGTATATTGAATTCTTGTCAGCCAGCTGTTATAAGTGCAAGAATAATAGGAATTCCTATTCAAGGGATGTAACTGGTATCACGTTTTTTTTAACTTTAATTCATTATGGTTGTAAACACTAATATTACCTGTAATTTGGGGGCATATGGGTAAAGAGTTGATTCACAGGTTTAAATGGGAATTTAACATTGTTTTCTATTCATGCTTACATTTTCTTTCTGACTTAGTCAATCCAAAGGAGAAACAACAATTATTTGGCCACTGCCCTGTCTTGATTCTTCTTTCATAACTACTGCTATTTTAACCTATCACTTTCTCAGTTCATTGACCTTCTCTTGATTCCAATAATTTTTTTTTTCCTTGACCAGAGACATCATAATATGAGTGCCCCCAGTTGGTTGAATGAAACTGTCTTCAAGAAATTGCGTGAACTTCAAAGTTTTTCTTTTTACATCAAATTTGGTAAACCAGAACTGGCTCGATTGAAAGGAGGTAAGAAATTTGTAATTTCTGCAACAAATCAGTTCTGCGTGTGTGCATATATCAAACCAAAATCATGGATAATTATAATGCGAGTCTTGATAGGCATATCCAGTATATCTCTCGGATCATAGCTCAAGTAGGACTCCTTTAAATACACAGAAACCTGACAAACTCCATTTGCAACATGCTTGTAGAAAATAATATAATTAAACTGTTCTACAATTTCAAGCAAAATACAACATTGTTGGTCCTTTTTAAGGAATACTTGCTGTGTGTGTATATTATTATATAATATAATAGCCCCCCATCCACATGTTTAAAAAAGAAAAGGCTAAAAATAATGGAAGCATTAATAATAAAGAAAAAGCCAACACTGAATAACATCAGATATGAACATGGACACAATGTGCTGAACATGTTTGGAAAATAAATATTCCATCACTGTAGATATACATACATAAAATTTTAATGGCTGAATACACATAAAGAAAATTCAGATAGTTTGTACACATGTTATATCCAGAAAAGAAAATGCTTATAAAAGAGGGATTGATATACACACACAGCAAGTATTCCTTAAAATAATTTTGATTAAAAAGGACCAACAATGTTGTATTTTGCTTGAAATTGTAGAAGAACAGTTTAAGTCTTTTTGGGTTTTTTTTTTTACCCCATCTCAGGAATTGTAGCTACCACATAGGTTCATGAAAATTGTTTTTCCACATCCTGGTTTTCTGGAAGATAAAACCATACTGAAAGTATATTAGTTGATGAAGGAAGAAATGAATGCTATTTCAAACATGGAAGTAGACCATTACAGTTTCGTAGTAATGAGAAATTCTTTTGAGGTACCCAAAGACTGCAGAATTCCTCAGCACATGTAATAATATTTATATCTCTTTTCAACACTTATATTGCATATAATCTGAAGCTGTCCAAGATCAAATAATACAGCTCTCCGTGAAGGCTAAGCATTGGTCACTTTTGATGGATCATAAAAATGCTTTCATTGGGAGTTGAAGCATGATTTTACTAGATAAAGACAGTTTTCTATTGCTCAACAAATACAGCATTTGAAATGATTTCAAATTTGTTTTTATGTAGGTCCATTGCTGAAAAGGATTTTGGTGAATTTCCAGAACAAAATAAAGGGAACTGACAAAACAAAGTTTTTTATGTTTTCAGCTGTGAGTAATTTTTTGGTTTGTTTATTTTTTTTGAAAAGGTTTGTGATTCCTGCAACTCGCATTGATTGTAGGAACATATATTCTACAGCAATAATTATGCAAAGATAGTTCTTCCTTGTTAAGGCTCGTTTTAATTAAATTGTTTTTCTACACTGAGGAAAAAAAAAAAGCTGTCTGCTATTTAGCCCATAGATGGGGGTGAGTAACCGTTTACATTTGTTTTTTGTTTCTACAGAATTTCATGTATTGAATTACAATACCATGGCATTGTAATTAAACCTGAAAAATCCATTAACATTTTCTATTGCTGTTAAATGTGTAAAACTGTTGTATAAAAATAATCCATGGAAATGTATATGTACTAATATAGAAAAGAATGAAGATGATATATGCATATTTGGAATATAATCTGACTTCTGGGGAGGAGGTTGAGGCCCACTGTCCTTGATTAATACCTTTTACAAGGGCATAAGTACAATACGTCCCCTAAGTAGGGGAGGATAATGTCATGTAAGTTGGTTAATCTTTGAAGTCTGCATGCTGATAGCTATTATGAAATTGCAAGTATTTGGTCTTAATCAGAGTAGGCCTATGACAGGGTTAGTACAGTGGGCACCTTGTAATGGTAAAGGAGCTGGTCTTTGAAAATAATGACCCTCACACTGGGTGCTTGATATTTAACTATAAACATTTGACCCCCAACCAAGAAAAAAAAAAGGGTTTAACTCTTGATATTTTTGACAAAAATATAGTAAATAAATCACAGGAATAGTATTTGGGATGTTAATATAATGATGAAAAGCAAAAATAGGTTTTGCTGTTATCTAAGTAATGTGTTTGGAATTATAAGGTGAAATTTTACATATATATATATATACACACACACGTTATAAATAAATCTAGTACAGTAATATAGAATTGTATGTGTGTCTAGATATACAAGAAACGTTATTAGTGATGGATTCTAAGAATATGAAAAGTTGTTGCATATTATATTAATATTTGTAAAATCTCTTTTAATTGGTCTCGATGTGTTTTAGCATGGGGATGTCCAGCAAGTTAGGGTTATTTAAATATAAGAATTTTCTCCCACAACCTTTTCATTGTATGGCTTAGCTTTCATGATTGCGTTCCTATGGTGTGTGTTTTTGTTTTTTTTCTTTGATCACAAATCATACTTTGAAAGTGATGTGCGGGACTTAATATTGCTAAGTGGATTCAAAGTAATATCCAACATCATCTGAATCAATCGTAGCTCTGTATGCACTGGCTGCAATACATTATTGTTATGTTGGGATATGTAATTATCTGTGTTTTTGTACAGCTATAGCTTACCTGAATGTTTTTTGTTGAAAATATTTTCTTTACTGTTAGAGAATGACCAAAGTGTTAATGAAATTCAGGAAAATTCTACCTTCATTGGTTTTGACATTAGGGATGTATGGCAGGTTAAACCATATAATCATTCCATATATTTTAATTGCACCTCTAGTGCTGGTGTTAATAGCTGTTGTATTACATCAAGTATGTCCTTCAGTACTAGACGATGTGTGTGTGTGTGTATATATATATAATGAATTTGTCATTCAACTGATTGATGTTATTTTCAGCATCTTCTCTGTACAGTTTCATATAGGGACCGTCCAGCAATTGCTGTGTTAACTCGTTAGGAAAATAAACAATCAATTGCTGGTATCTGTTTTTTGTCACTGTTATATTGGTGCAAGATTGATTTTTTTTTTTTTTTTAAGGCTGAATAATGCATGGATATTGAATTAATTTCATTACTTTTCCATTGGCTGCTTATTTGTATATATTATTATTTTTTTTTTGTTGTTTGTAGCATGATACAACCGTATGTGCCTTATTAAGTGCAATGAAAGTGTTCAATAAACGATCACCTCCATATGCTGCCACTATTTTTGCTGAACTGCATGAAAAAGCAAAGGGAAGCTTTTTCATTCGTATTTACTATAAAAACACAACGGAAGATGTCAATGATTATATGGCTGCTCCTACACAATTGATTGTACCAGGTAAGTGAAGATGGCTTGCTTAATAATGTTATGATATCTGTGTTTGCAGGAATTGCTGAACATGCAAAAAGTGTTTTGATATTTATCAAGCTTAAATTCATGTGGATGACCTAACCCCCCATTTTGTTTAATGGCTGGCTGCTTGTTTCATTATTTGCACGTCAGACTGGTTAGCAATATTCTTCTGAACTGAAGAAAGGCCAACCTGTGGTTTATATGGCAACTGTATAAGCACATGATTAAGGGTTTGAAAAGGACCATTAAACCCACAATTATTTGTGACTGGTTCAGTTTGGTCAGCCTGTGGTATTGTGTGTGTTTGTTTTTTCTTGACCACTTTGCATGCTGATCTTAAGAAGTTACGATTGTCAATTTGTCCGGAAGGTGAGATTTGAACCTTCTTCAGAAGTGAAGGTTCTGACCCCTATAGCCATGAACCCATTACATTTAATATGAAATTAACTGCATTTTGTTTTTTGTAGGTTGTGATGCTGATTGTCCTTTTGACAAATTTGTTCAATTGTTGCAAGAAACAATTCCTGTAAACTGGAATGAAGAATGCCATGTGTCAGCAAAGAAAATTGTACATTTCTCACGTAAGTGTTGTTTGACTTTTCAGGTCACAGATAATGGTTCACCATAAGTGAGTATGCTAGAGGGGGCTGAGTTACTTGCAATACTTTCCAACCCTCAACCGAGGATGGTTTTAAATCTTTATGAAATACATTTAATAGATTTGCTTTTAAAAAAAAAAAAAAAAAAAAATCAAGTAGCAGCTTGTATGTTAACATAAAAAGATCCTTTCTGTTTGTGGGAAGTAATGGTAGTGTACACGACAGATAAAAGGCGGGTGGGGGGTGACAAACAAATACTTTACTTATCATAGAAAATATGTAAGTAAGTATAGCTGTCTACTAGGGTGGCTAGCCAATCCATATTGCAGATGCTTGCTCAGGTGTATTTGTGTTTGTTCAACATCCACAGAGTCTACCTGTGGTTTATACTATGCTTAGCTACAGTTTGTGGGGGGAAAGAGCATGATGAAGAAAGCCAGCATGCTCAAGCCCTTGGCCACGATGACTTGTGACAGCATGACTATTGAACCTCCCCCCAGGGTTTAGTGAACCTGCAGTATGGTGGTTTTTTTTTTTTCCTTCCTTTCGAAAGGTCTTGCACACTGGATCAATAAGTCCGATAACATCAGGAAGTGTCCTTCTTTACAAATCTACCCTGGTGAGATTCAAACCTGGGTCTTATTGACAGAATGCAAGCGTTCTAAGCATTTGATCAATGATAATTGAGTACTTACATGTAAATACCATATGAAAAGGCAAGAAACCATGTTGATACATCATTTGTAAAAATGACCTTCACCCTGTACAAAGGTAGATGGTTACAGAGTAAGAGAACCGTGAAAAAGCTGGAATAATACAGGAACAATTTTGGAATTCTGTTGGTCTTTTCTACCCCACCTGACCTTGTAGCAACTGATTAGTTTTCAATTTCTGCAAAATGGTTTGATAGAAAAATATTCCTAATAATGAAAAGATTCAAGAGTTTTTGAAAAAGTGTTCACATCAAAACAATTCAAGGTAATAAAATAAAAAAAATTGTATTTAATAAGTAGGTTTAATCATAAATAATTGAAAATATATGATTAAAACATCTGTATAAGCTATGAATTCTACAGTATTGCTTTGTATCTGGAAACAAAATGTTGCTCTTGTAATATTTGCTGAAGTAAAAACGAAATTTTTTTTTTCTCTCTCTCTCCTTTCAGATAAAATATTGATAGTTTTGCTGTGTATAACTGGTTTGCTGGTTTTATTGATGTCAGTCATGATTGGCTTATATATACGAAGGCGAGAAGCAAGGAAATACGAAACGATTCTGGAAGAAGACTTCCATTGAAGATAAACAGAATCTGAAGATGAATGAACAGTTTTCCGTATAATATATTTTTTTATTTTAAAATACTCATCTCCAAATCGTGATATTGCTCAACCTCTTACATGAAATGTCACATTCGTTTAAAAAATACAAAAATCTATAAATATGGGGCTATTTAGGTTAATAAAAGAAGACACACATACACTTTTGATTGGGGTTCTAAAGGATTTATTCATAATCATTTCTCATTGCTATTCTTCTTTCCCCCAACCAAAGAACTTTTAAGAATTAGAAAGTCTGTCTATATGCTCCCTGGCCACACTAAGAAAGAAAGCGTCCATAAAGAATTTCAACTTAATCGATAATTGCATATAACCTCATAATGTGATAAAAAAAACACTTTTCTGAAATTAACTAGTTCATTTTAAATTCCATATGAGGATTTTTATCAAATCCTATTTCAGTCAATTGTGAAGAAAAATTCACTGTATGTTTAATATGCATTATTTTTCTTTCAGCTTTTGGAAGAATATTTAGTGAAAAAGGAGGAAATTTTATATTTTTTTTAATCTATATAAAAATTAAGATAATTATTGACTGTATATTTTGAACATTAAATTGAAATTACATTCATTTTAAATTGTTGTCGTCGTCTTTTTTTTTGGGGGGGGGGGGTATAAACTTATATCACCAGGAGTTTCATGTATTTAAAATCCCAAGTTCTTTACCAATATTACTTTACATAGTATGTTTACTCCAGAACAAATATCAGCATAATTCAGCTGTGATTTTGTTTTACAGTCCATGAACCCTTCATCAGTAAACAAAAAAAATATTATTCAATTACTACTCTGGCTTTTCTCTATACTTATCCATATTATTTTTTTTAAGCATAGCTTAGATGTGGCACAAGGCCGTGAGGATCGAATACTCCTTTTTACTTTGGAATAAGTATCATAAATTATCCCCCTTTAAAAAATTCGTTATAAAAAATGTTATCTCCCTTGAATTCTAAGAGTCACGCTGCAATTAGCAACCAGGGAAAATTTGCATGACATCATCTTCCATAATTCGACCAATAACATTTCTTACAATATATTGTCACACACAGAAACATGGTTCCATTTTATAAGGTTGCAAATTCCTTCACTACCAAAGAGCACCATTTAACTTTGTTTTGAGGATCTACAAGTAAAAGTGTGTTGTTTTTTTTGTTTTACACCTCTTTGCACAACCATCCATTGTCCTTATCAAATTGTTGCTGATAACTGAGCCAATAATGCTGAGGTATTTCTGCCTCATCCCATATAATATTTAAAGTAATAAACTTTTTTATTTTATTTATATTCCAATTTCTGGCTAACTTGTTTTATGTCACAATTAAAATTGTTAGCAATTTTAATTCTGACATAAAAAAGTTAGCCAGGAATTTGAATAATACCTTCAAATTGCTAACCTCTTCCAAGTTCATTTTCAGTAGTCCAACTATTTTTTGACTATCACTACAGTCGTTATCAATAATTCTGTGTTTGTAGATAACCCTTGATTTAGCCAATTTCAATAGGAGATCAATGAAGTGTGTATAAAAAAAAAAAAAACTTTACTTTTAGATCTATAAATAATATTTTAACTGATTTAATTCCTGTATTCCCTAGAATAAATTTTTACTACAGTCATTGTCAAGAATTAATTTACTCTAAGTACTTAAACTTTTTTTTTTTTTATCCAACATAAAACAAAATTATAAAAATCAAACCGACACTGGCACCTGCTTACATTGGAATCATCATTTCTTTCTCCCCCCCCCCCCCCCCTGGTGGTAAAGTTTGATGAGGCCCTACACACTTAGAAGTGGCTCAAAGAGTATAGAAACATCTAGCAAACCTACTTGACAGCCTGATACAAGGTCTGCTTTCATTATGCCAGCCAAACTGACACTGCCCTCTTCTGCTGGTTTGGTTGTGCAGATGTTCAGTCTGGTCCATCCTCTTCAACCTTACCACCATGGATGGTCCTACAGGAGTTGGAACTTCATTTGGCTTCACTCTTTCGATCACTGGGATATCGAAGTGTTCACTCTCTCTTCTATTTTATTGATTCGTTTCTACCATTAATAAGTATAAAATTATTGCTAAAATAAAAAAATATTTTACAGATAAATCATAAAGGAGGAAATTCACTACTGAACCAACAGTAAAATACTTTTCCAAAAAAATTTGAAAATACATCCTCATCCATCACTATTACAACCAATAAATAAAATTATTGGCAAATGTTTAAATGATAGGGAAAGAAATCAATGATACTGAACCAATAGTTAGAGATAAGCAAAACAAACATTGTCACTCGAAATGCATTTCCTACAATTTTAGTAAAGTTGACAATTTCAAAAGAGACACATTTCACACTTAAATGTAAATATAAAATTATTCATGCCAGTGTATAAAAAATGCATTATATTAAATGTCCCTAATATAACAATTCTTAGTGATAATAAACATTCTTAATAAAGTAAACTTGCTTATATTTTACATAACCACACAAAAATTTCCATGTTCCGCAACTTTAAAATTTTCCCTCATCAAGCAATAATTAGATAACTTATAATGAAAATGATTTACTTGCGAAATCGGAAAACACATTCGCTAACTCATTTGAGAGTTAAAAAGCAGGTGGGTAAAAAAAAAACAAAAAACATTTGTGTTAATTAACCAATTAAAATCCAGATCAACACTAAAATGAAAAATACGGTCAAAAGGTAGGGGGGTTATCAATTCATGTCTACATAAATTGACACACATGACATCCTGTTGCAAATATAAACTTGTAGACACAGTTATATTTAGCATAAAATAAAAACTTTTTTAAATTTCTTAATTCAGAACTTAATTACACTAGACGCACCTTTAAGTAAAACATTTTTATGTATATTTTGAAACCAACATACAATACTTATTATATTGAATGGGCAATATTAAAGTTGAAAAATCAAAGAATTAAACATTACGTGGACCAGTATATATTGATAAAATAATGGATATGTAATTGTAAAGCATAGGCCTTTTTTTTTTTTTTATGAAAATTTCTTTTAACTATATTAATGGTTATATTCAAAATGAAACAATATATACATCATAAACATATATATTTCAATAATTAAATATTGTAAATGCATAATACTATTACAATAAAGACATCCCTTTTAAAATATGATATCATCTTCTTTGAGAAATGAAAAAACCTGTCTGTTCACTTGGACAATACAGACAAGGTCTGATTGTCCAACAATTGAGATAGTTTCACATCATTTATTGCTGAATCTCCCACTCTTAAAAAAAATAAAACATTGACAATAACCTCCTTCATTTCTGATCGGATCCTTTCTTGGTATTGACATATTTCAACAAGTACCAGCAAAGACGGAGTAGTACTCACCTGAATGTAATGCTGCCATTTTCATCACTGCAAACGGTGTAATGAGACTCATTCTGCAATCATAGATACTCACGACCATTGCAAAAGACCTCTAAACAATGATAAGTTCAACTATGCTCAGTCAATCCAAGCTAGAATTGATAACAAAAGATCTCTTGAGTTCTGGAGAATCACGAGCAAGTTTCTTTTACTGAGGCAAATCATCTATGCCAATTATTATTGTTAAATGGCCCTGGGGTCATTTCATCCTCATGGACAAGGATAAGCTCGTTACAATAAATGTTGCTTCAAATTCTACACTAGACAAACAAGACATCCCACCTCTCTGCAATATATTCTACATAGAAAATTCTCTTTGCTTAGTCATGGCTCCTCTTAACACATTTTCTTTCAAGTGCCATGCTCCTTCAGGACATTGGCAATCATTGCTCTCCACAACTTTGATACATCTACCTTGTGATAAATTTATTGTCTAGTGCTATGCTAATTCTGTGTGTATGGACAGGACATCAGCAGTGGATCTAAATGAGCAAAATCCATACTGCTTGTTGCTCAACTGATTTCTTTCAAATAGAAATAAAGTACAAATAACTCTTCAAGAAGTCAGGGATTGATTTGACACTGTGTTTATATTATGAATTGGATCCCCACTTCTTCTGGCTACATATTTCTTTTTTTTATTGATGAAATACAACACATATCAATTATAATTAAACATTGAGAGAAAAACTTCAGATGCAAATAAATGTGTTTTTTCTTTAATTAAAACTGCATTCTGCAAATTAAAATTATGATGAACAATTAATGTGTTCATATATTCTTTTATTTAACTTTATCTTACCAGTAAATCTGACTTAATGCAATTTTATTTAAAAGGTAAAGTAATTTATTATGGTGAAAATATAGAAAGTGTACTAATTTCTGAGTCTTCCATGGCAAATTTATGTCCAAGTTTATACAGCATTTTGCCTTTCTCAACAATACCACTGTTATTACAAAGTGCGATATTTTAAAAAATACAAACTGTAAGAAAGTGTAGTGAAAGAGATAATCAGCTACCTTGAAAAACAGTTCACATTTTGTGTGCAATCTGCCAAAGGAAAATTAGCAAAAATCTACTTTAAGGACCAGAATCTCTATGCTAATGTTCTCCCCTCCCCTAAATGGCGTGATCAATCACAAAGATTTCCAGTGAACAAAAGCCGTTGTTTTTCGCTTTTCTGAGCTTGGTGGACGAACATGCGTTTTTGCTGGTGAGAAGTGAAGGTTGGATGTGTGACTCCATTTTGTCGTTTTCTATGTTGACTATTACGACTGTGATTTGACTACATGTGTTGCGGTCGAGAGACAAAAGAAATCTATTGCAGACGTTTATTGCTACTATAAGTCGACAGTCTTTTTTTTTTTTTCTTCTTTACAAACACAGAAAGTAAATGAGATTGCCTAAGGTGTATATCTAAATGCATTGGACACCATCTTCAGGATTTGTCTTGTTGTTTAATATCTACACACATCAGACACCATTTTCAGGATTTGTCTTCTTGCAGTAGATGTTTAATCCTTCCTTCTCGCTTTCCTTCACTACCTTCTGTAAGAGATTTTGTAGTTTTCTTTCCATGTCTGCTATCAACACTGTGCCATTTGTATATCCATTATGTCGTCATTGCCTTGAATGAAGATAATACGCTCAAGAAGGTGTATGTCGCTTGGAGTCAACATAGTCTTGCTGAAATAGGTACTTTGCAGATAAGTTAGATCTCTCTCTATTTACCAACCTCCCCACAAGGCAAGATCTGGCATAAGGCCAGTTTTTAACATCATACATTCTGAGCCTTGGACAAAAATTATCTGTATACAAGGAGTCAGGTTTGTCTACCTCCCCAAATGAGACTGCCCTTCCATTTTCCCTAAAACCTGGTTGTTGCTTACATGTTCAGTTCATGGTATCCTCAGCATCTTTCTGTAGAACCTTGAAGTCTCTTATTCTGTGACATTGTCTAGCATTCACTGCCATATAGGAGAACTCATATCACCTAAGAGTTCTGTACTCTTTCCTTTGTTTCTAACTAAATGTTTCCGTTTCTTAATACTTTGCTTAGCTTTTGGAATGCATCTTTGTCTGTCCCAATGTGCCTTCAAGATTTCAGTGTCACACTTTTCATCCTCTAACCAGATATATTTAAATTCTTGAACTCGTTTGATTTTGGTAGCGCCATTGGGTAAGTTGCATTTTGGCCTCATCCTTTTGCTAACGACGATGCATTCTGTCTTCTTGCAGTTGATGTTTAATCCTTTCTTATCAGCTTCCTTCACTGCCTTCTGTAAGGGGTTTTGTAGTTTTTCTTTCCATGTCTGCTATCAACACTGTGTCATTTGTATATCTGTTATGTCGTCATTGCCTTGAATGAAGATAACCTAATCAACAAGTAGCATGTTTGGAGCCAACATAGTCTTGTTGAAAGAGGCAGTAAGCAGGTAAGCTAGAGATCTAACTCTCCACTTGTTTCCTCCTTTTACTGCCAATTCTCAACATCAGTATTTATGTATATGGACGAGGGAATGTCTTCTTTTGGAGAGGTGTGTTCATCCACAACAATATCTTATGTTTTAAAGATTGTGGCCACCAATAATAAATCCTGGTATTAAATTCTATTTCTCTCAGAATGGCCTTGCTGTATAGATTGAAAAGGTCTGGTGAGAAGACGCATCATTGTCTTACACATCTTTTTCTTCTTGCATACTTGCTGAATTCATTTTTTTCTCCATATGCATGTTCGTCATAATTAATACTTAGGGTGATATGGTACTTTGCTTTGTTAAATTCTTAAACTTAAACAAAGACAAATAATTATGAAATAATTGAGATATCCAGAAGAGGCAGGGCACGTGGAATTAGAACAATCTACCCAGGTGGACAAAATAAAGAGTTCGGTCTGAAATTCCAATGAAGGCTGGAGTGTTCAATGGCCAAAATGTTATGAAGATAAGGATAACAGTCTGAATAATGTAAGTAAACTTTTTTGAAATTTTTAATCCACTCTTCAGGAGATTTCAACAATTAACTGCCATTTTTCTCATTTGGCATTTTCTTTATGCTAAGTCGGCTGATGTAATCAGTTTGTGTGCTAATTTGGATGATTTTTTTGCTTTTTCTTTCTCTGTGTGTGTGTATGTGTATATATATATATATATATATATATATATATATATATATGTCTGTGTGTGTTAAATGTCATTTTTATTTCTCCTTTTCATCTCCCTTTTCTTTCTTTTTTTTCTCTCTTCCGACTGTTAAAGACAATGTAACAATGTCAGTCTGGCATCAAAGTTAGAACTTCTTTTTTAGGTTTTTTATGGAAATTCACCTCAAATATCCTGGGGTGTTCTTAAGTTAGGTTTTGTTGGGAAATACAGATTGTTAAATCATTCAATTATTTTCCATTCAAAAACTTAATGGATGGTACCAAGCAGCAATAAAAGAAGGATTGTCTCCCTTCCTTCAAATTTGCATTTTCCCAGTGAACCAAATATAGCTGGTAATAATTTCTCTTTCTCACTTAAAAAAAACGAGTCAAGATGATGACAATGATTCTTCAAATACAGAAAATATAAATGCAGGAGCAGGCTTGTCTCCCTTCCTTGCAAGAAATAATATTGACAATAACAATGACTTTCCTTGATATATAGATCATGGTCATGATACAAAAGAAAATTTGCAAACTTTTGACATTTTAACTTCTGATGTATGGAGAGTCGATGTCACTTCAGCTTCTGCAGACTGTAATTAATTTCTTCTGGACTTTTTGTGTTGTGGTAAGAGCTAGTTACCCTCCTTAATATCAGGAATGGACAGATCTATTCATGATAAGTAGGATGTTAATTATGGAAGGTTCTCCCTTGTAAACTCCAGAGTGTCCGATTTTCAAAAGAACTGAGATACCAGAAAAGGAAAGGTTGAGGGGGCTCAGCCTGGTTCGGCCCCCAGCATCCCATGTCACAACTGCAACAAACTTTTCAGGGCAAAGATCAGACTCGTCTCCACCCCAACTCCTAACCATCCAGTGATTCAAGGTCATCTCTGCATGCAGAGGATGAACATAGAGATTTGCATGAAACCCTAACAAACAAATATGAAGAAAACAAAAACTCAAGACAATTTTATGGTGGAATGTTTTAATAACTGACATAGTCAGTACAGTGCTGGTCAATGCATTTACACACAGTAGGAATTTCTCTTTAGTAAATTGTGGGACATACATGTGCACTAGTTGTGAGGGGATATGCAGGGGTTATAGTAGATGAGTGAGTCTAGGAACAGGGGTGGAGGGAAATGTGTGATTGTAGACGAATGCTGAGAAGTCACTGCTAACGTACATCAGAAATTTTCTTTTTCTGACATCCTCCTTGGTGTTTTTTTTTTTTTTTTTTTTTTTTTTTTTCCCCCTCAATTTGTTCCATCACTGATTTGTAGATCTCGGTTAATGCTGATTGGATATGAGGACTGGAAATAGTTGCCCAAAGTCTACACGTCCCAACCAGCAGGTGAATCAGCTATGATCTACATCGATAAATTTTTATCTTTTAACATAATCCACGAAATGAAGAAGACATCATTACTTGGTTGTCGAAAGAATCAGCATGCGTTAAAGTTGGTGAGGATATGTTTTATAATTCGGGATTGTTAGCAGTGAATTATCAGGTTTCAGCTACGGTATGGGGAGTGGAAATGGTGTTACTTGTATTCCATGAAAGACAATCAAAAAATTGATTCCAGAAGTTAATCCAATAAAGGATGCAACCAGAATTCTATGTGAATTTTTGGAAAGAAAAAAAAAAAAAAAAATCCCCCCCCCACCCAAAGCTCCCCAAAAAACAAAAAAAAAACCCAAACAAACAAGAAACAATCTCCCAAGACTTCATTTTGTTCATATTTTTTTCGTTTTTTTGGGGGGGGGGAGGGCGCAAACTCAACAAGTGCAGCTATATTAAATAAAACTTTTGATAAAAATCGTTACACTCAATTTCATAACTGACGATCGTAATATAATCTAATTTTTTTAAAACAAAATTTATTTCTATCTATATTGTTTAATATATCTATAATCAATATTGTTTAGTATGTTTATTGTTGCATTTTCTGATATTTTGGGCTTTTATATATCTAGACGTACATCTAGGCCAGTTGATGTTAATTTCAGTGTTTGTAAATAAACAGGAATGTCTACTCAAACACTGAAATAATGTTTATTGTAATATCTACATTTCTTTGAAACTAAAAAAAAAATCAGTAAATTCAAATGAAAAATACTTTGATTATACATAAGCAAAAAAATCAAGAAGATCGGTTTAAAAAAAGGGTGATTTTTTTTTTTTTTATCTTTTGTTGCATGGTTTAACATAGATTTAAAAAAGAAAAAGGAAAATATTTTTTTAACAGACAATATAAGGCATATTTATTTGTGCAAATATAGATATATTTTACATGTATATGAAAGTCAGCTGTAAAGTTCATAGATATAACGTAAGTAGATTTACTAGTTAGTACACTAAAAGATATGCAAGTATACCAGAATACAACAGCTGACCAACCAACTGTTGTACTATGTTACACTTTCATGTCTTTTATTTTACCAACTGGTGCATTTACATTTATATCTCGGTCAGCATATGAACTTTCCAGTCGACCCTTGTGTATTAGGAAAATAAATGACAAAGGGGAAAAATGTCTTTCTGTGATACATTTTATTCTTTATGACTTCATCAGACTAAAGCAACATTTTGTTGATGTATTTATATATATGAAGAGCAGGTGATATAAAAACGCAAACATTGCTTGTAATTATGTAAGGTTAGGAAATGCTTAAAATGATGGAACATTGAAATTTCAAATATTTTCAGAATTTTCTATCTATTTATAATTATAACCAACATTTCTGTTTTTTATATTCATCCTCGCCTTCATATGCATCTATAATAATTCCATTAATAAAATCATATGCATATATAATCCCATGAATGAAAACATTACTTTACTCAGTTGAAGTCTGAAAGGAGGAAAAATGTTGCACAAAACAAATTTTCCATTTTGTTATTAATTTAGCAAACATTGTTTTCTTATATAAACATTTATATATTATATTATATTATATTATATTATATATGTGTGTGTGTATATATATATATATAATTTATATATATTCTATACAGAGGTGTGTGTGAATAGCTGCATACAAAGATGAGATTCCATTATTATAAAAATGTTGGTTTTTCATACAAACATAAAAGGTGTTCCAATAACTTGGACCGATTTCAAATGTGTATTAACTTTAAGTGTCTAAAGATTTTTTTTCTTTTTCTTTCAGATTTAACAACTTAAATCTTTGGCAATTTCAACCATGGAAACATTAACAATCAAACAACGTGTTAAAGTTTCAAGAGTCCATTTGGTAAAATTGTTCGTAAATTCAAACAAACTGGGTCGGTGGCAGATGTGAAAACACCATTGCATGCTCATTTTACACCATTCAGCTGAAAACATTGCTGCAGTGCATGAGAATGTGACCAAAAATCCAGACATCTATATTTGTCACTGTGTGCAGGAATTGAACCTCTCCACAACAACGTTCATTACATCATTTCCAATTGCACTCTCGGTTGGTTGATGATGTTGACCAAAAAAAATCGCAAAGTGCGTGAAATGCGTTTCTGTTTGAACGTCCATTTCCGTAATAAGATTCGATAACTTTAACACATTCTTTGATTGTTAATCTTTCTATGGTTCAAATTAACAGACTTCAGATGTTAAATCTGAAAGGTAAAGAAAAAAAATCATTAGACGCTTAAACTTAATTCACATTTAAAATCGGTCCATGTTATTGGAACACCTTTTATATGTTTGATAAAATATAGAAAAACCTTTATAATTTTAACTTTTGCTATTTACTTATTTAGAATTTTTTTTATTGGAAAAGGAATAATGTGGAGATGTTTCCTATTTTTAAATTCTATGTTCTTCCCCACTCCACAAAAACCAAAGCACCAAAATAATTCTACATTATTTCGCATCTAAAGAAATTTCTAATGAAGAAAAGCAAGTAAGAAAATTAAATTAAATTCATTAAGGTTTTCTTAGTTGTTCCTTATTCTTTGGATTTTGTCAGATTTAATCCATATTTTGAACAGTACTAGGTCAGAGTATCGAAACACAAAATATCAAATGGACAAAGTGCCAAATGGAAAAAAAGGTTGAACTAAATAATGAATGGACAAAATGTTCAATAAAGTAAAAACGAACGTGTCGTCATGGTTTTAAAAGCTTGGTCCAAATAATCAATTAAGCTATTCTAAACTTTTTATTTTTATTGTTTTGTCGGAGTTAGCTCCTCCTTAATTCCCTAATTGTTCACTAGGTCTCACTCTCCCTATACTGGGTGACTTCTTACCTCGTTCTCTTTTCTACTTTGCATTTCAGCGGACACATTTAAAAATGTGATCTCTCGTAGAAATCTGCGTTTTCACCCACTTATGGGAAAACGCCATGAAACACACATACATACGTACAAACTCTTTACATTCACACACAAACACAAATGTTGTCACTTGTAAATTTGTTGTTTAATACATATATTTGTTGACATATATATATAAGTAATAGCCTTAAAAATGGTTAAGCCTGCATAATCATTGGTTGGCAGTCATATTTGGTGGGACTGTTGTTTATTATGCTCTATTTTTTTAACCAAACTAAATTGAGTTTTCTCATATTCATTTGGAATTATAAATAGGTACCTACCTCAAAATTTTGTGATTTACTAAATTCAACAAATTACCAATTATGTAGAAAATTATTTTGTTTCGTTGAAGATTTTATATTAGTTTAAAATTTAAAAATAATTATTTGCATGATAAGTAAAAGGTGTTCTATTGTAGAAACATTTCTGGCCTTTCGTCATTTTCAGTCAATTTGACTCTCTCTTTTTTTTCTCATTCAACACTTTGTTTATTCGATACTTAGTCCGTTCAACACTGCTCATGATTTTTAACTTATATACATGCATGTGTGTGTGTGTGTGTTTACTGTGCAGGTCTAAGGGTTCACCCCTTTGGCTAATAGAAAAGTAGAAGAAATACAAGGATGCCCTGAAAAGAATCCACATCTTTTTTCGATTTAATCACAAACAAATTGGTGAACAGAAGCAGTGAACTTACTGATTCATGGAACCTGTCCATGTCTCCTTTTCCAATTCAGCTCGGTTCTAAAAAGGAACTGTATTTTTTTTGCTGTCTGAGAAACTTTTTCTGGTATTTTCAGAGGAATCTATATTGGTAGTTATTTTAATCTTGGTGCAACATGTGGCTGAAAGAACTATTAGGTAAGCTTGCTTACAGAAATAGCTGACCAAACACTGTTTTGCAGTTGTGGAAAATCATGTCTGTTTTACTTGCTTGCAACATATATGAAAAATGATCCCAAATCTAAAAGTCATATATATATATATATATATATATATATATATATATATATATATAAAAGTGAACATTGAAGTCAGCACTTACAGGCGACAGACTGTTTCATGCTAGACACAAAAGTCAGGCCTGACGATTACGTCTAGCATGAAACAGCCTGTCACCTCTAAGTGTTGACTTCAATGTTCACTTTTATATTTACACACGCTCTATCTCTGATATTGAGCACTTTATCCCATAAATATAGCACACCTTAAGACTATATTTCTTAATATATATATATATATATAAAATTTCTCAATTAGCTGACTAATGATATATTCAGCAACTCTACTCCAAAGTTTTGAAGACGAACCTTTATGTAATTGTTCAGTCCACTTGTAAGGAGGTATCAGCAAATATCTATCAATTTTCTCATTTTCGTTATTTTAAATTAAGTTAAAATATAATTTAAGCACTTTTATATTGCTGTTAGGGTGATTTTTCTTCTTTATGAGAGTGTGTGTGTGTGTGTGTGTGTGTGCATGCATATGTGTAGAATGCTGTGGTTATTTCTTTTCATAATTTTTTTTTTTTTTTTCTCTTTACACTCTCTCATTATTCGTGTGCACTTTAAAAAAATTATAACTTTATTTGTATTTGCAATAGAAATAATATGTAAAAAATGTTATAAAGTTTAATGTATCTAGTTTTAAGTACAGCTAAAATAACTAATGTGATTTCAGGCATTACTGTAAATCAGTTGGCAAATGTTTTCCGTGAACTGCAAAATCGTATTACCCTTTGTATTGCTAATGATGGAGGACATGTGGAAACTTAAATAAAATTTCAATAAAACCTTAAAAAATATAGATTTACTTGTTTCTAATCCTTTTTACAAATTATTTCTGTCGCAAATACAAATAAAGTTATAAATTTTTTAAAGTGCACATGAACTTTATGGACACGCTGTATAATTTAAAGGTATATTATATTTATGAGTAAAAGTGCTCAACATCAGGGAGAGAGTGTATGGAAATAAAAACTGGACACTGAAGTCAACATCAAGTAGTAAGAGTCTGTTTCCTGCTTAAACACAATCTTCACAGACTGTTGCCATTCAGTGTTGTATTTAGGGGACACTTTTATATATATGTATGTGAAAATTTTCAGATAGAGTATATCTGTAAAAGGACAATATGAATAAATACAAAAGAAAACTTAACTTAGACAAGATAAGTTTTCCTTTTGTCTTTATTCATATATGTAATGTATATATCTGAGTGTTTCTATATGATTTCAAATAAACTTGATATACACATATATATTTGCTTATTACATGTTTGTATGTGTTTTTATATATGTATGTGGGGATTGCAGATAGATTTGACTATACACATATTTTGTGTCTGCTCTGTGATTTTATATATGTGTGTGTACACACATAATTGCTAATATACTTGACTACACACATATAACTGCCTATTATGAAAGTGTTTGCAATGATTCTTTACACACACACCATATATATATATATAGAGAGAAATGATTGTATATCTATTTTACACATATATATTTATGTATGTGTTCACATTGCAGACCTACTTCACTACACATAGATATACTTGGTTATTGTGAATCATTTTGCATGTGAACCATCTGTGTGTGTGTGTGTATATATATATATATATATATATATATATATATATATAAAATGTGTTTATAGGTTTTGTGTATGTTTGTGCAAATATATATATATATATATACATACATATGTACATATGCATCATGAGGAAGTAGCAATTAAAAGGACAAATAGTTGAAACAAAGTTAAAATTAAGTCAATGAGTTTGAGATATTTTGCTTTCCGAGGGTTCGGCAGGTTTTTATTTTTGTTTTTATTGTTGCTCTTTTCAACTTGGCCATTTTTCTTTTCTTTTTTCTCATGAAATGCTATGATCGCACCGTTGCCATTCATTGTACAATCAAGTAAAGTGTATTTAAAAAAAGGTAACATGTGAAAAAATAAACACCAGATTTAATATCTTGAATTTTTCTGTACAACATCTTTTTCTTCTTCACTCCTCCTGGGGGTGATGGGTGGAGCAATCATAATGTCAAACAGATTTAGTATTTGGGCCATCTGTATCATTCTCAAGTTTGGGAAAATAAAAGGAAAAAATTAAAAGACAACCGATTGTGTGTGTGTGTGTGTGTATATATATATATATATGCACAGACACACACATATATATATATATATATATATATATATATATATATATATGTTATATTAATTAAGCAAACAAAAAACATGTGTGTGTGTATGTATATATATATATATATATATATTTATATATATATATATATATATATATATTTATATATATATATATATATATAGTGTATTTGGCCAGCATTCCCTCTTTTATGCAAGTTTCACTGAAAATGATTGACAAGCTGCAGTGGTTGAGTTTTTCATATAAGTTCTCATGTGTTTGTATAAATTTTTTCTTTTCAGAACATAAATTATATAAAAATTGTCAAAATCCTTTCCAATTTTTCACTAAACTTTTAGCCATTATCAACGATGAATTTTATTTAACTATTAACTGAATATATGTCTTGCTTTATGTATGTATTTAGAGTTATAGGAATGTTTTATGTTACACATAAATACATATATATAACCACACCTCGTCAGCTGTTTTCAACAAGACTTTTATATATATATATATATATATAGGGGGCATAAATACCCATTTCATTGAACAGCACCTTGTATTTCCAAATGGTGACCCACCTAGGCACTGACCAGACTTAAAATTGCTTAACTTTGGTGATCATACGGGAATTGTTATTTCAGTGTGATACAACTGTAAGCAATTGTTTTAATTTTTTTTTATCTATATTTGATCCCAATTCATATATTAATGTAAGAATTAATCTAATGTCTATAAATCTAAATTTATATGTACATATTTTGGAAGCAGTTCCTCAAATACTAATTTTTAGTAATCAAACTGTAAAAAACAATTATCGTTCAATCAAATATTATCAACCATTTATGATTTATTTAAAGCCCAAACATAATTGTAGGAGGTTGCTTACAGTACCTGCTGTTCCTAAGCAGACCCCATCTAAGTATTGACTGAGTTTGACACTGTTTAACTTCAGTGATTAAGCAGGATGTTGTGTTTTCGGTATCAAATGATTATAAGCTGGAAAAAAAAAGGGTATTTACTTGAGTTAATATTTTTTATATATTGTCACTTTAGGCTGATGTGGTGAAATCAATTACACTTTTTGTTTGTTATAAAATATTGCTGACATACAACTATTTATGCTGTGAAATTGTCTGATAGACCTGATGTCTGTGTCTCTGTGTGTGTATGTATGTGCGTGTAATTTTTATGTTAATAAAAATACACACACAGGGTGTCCATAAAGTTTGTGTGCACTTTAAAAAATTTATAACTTTATTTGTATTTGCGATAGAAATCATTTGTAAAAAGGATTAGAAAGAAATAAATCTATATTTTTTTAAGGTTTTATATATATATAATATGTTCTCTTTCTATCTGAAAAGGGGTTTTTCAGTGATTCTTACGACAAATGGTGTCAAGATGGCTAAACGTCTTATCTGAAAACCTGGAAGAAAGAAACTTTAGTGGGTTTAGTGATTTTTGGGATATATATATATATATATATATGCAGGGTGTCCATAAAGTTTATGCGCACTTTAAAAAATGTATAACTTTATTTGTATTTACGATAGAAATAATCCATCAAAAATGTTATAAAGATTAATGTACCTAGTTTTAAGTATAGCTAAAATAACTAATGTGATCCGTTGGCAAATGTTTTCCGTTAACTGCAAAATCGTATTACCCTTTGTATTGCTAATGATGGAGGACATGTGGAAACTTAAATAAAATTTCAATAAAACCTTAAAAGATATAGATTTACTTCTTTCTAATCCTTTTTACAAATTATTTCTATCGCAAATACAAATAAAGTTATAATTTTTTTAAAGTGCACATGAACTTTATGGACACCCTATATATATATATATATATACCTATATGTAAATAAATACATGATTTAAATATATAAATGTGTATGTGTGTATACAGATATATATACACAGGAAAACAAAAAATTTGTATATCAAATACAGCAATATATATATAAAGGTGAAACACCAAACAGTCCCTGATAAAAAAAAAAAATTTTTTTTCAAAATCATGTTTTTGTTTTTGATTATGAAAAAAAAAATTAAATAAAAGGAATTAACATAAAATTGTATTTATGTTTGCCATAAGTTTTTAAACAATTTAAGAAAACAAAAAAAAACCTTTACATTGCCCCCAGGACAATATTATTGAATTTTTACAAATAAAAAAGAAAAAGGAGCTTACATAAAACATTTGTAAATAATTACGTGATATAATATCATTTTATATTTAAAAAATAATGGAGAATGTGCATATATGTCAAAATGGAAAGTGCATTCTGGGTAAATAAAAACAAACTGAGTAATGTGTTTTCTGTACAAAATGAAAACTGAAAATTTTTAAAAGGGAAAAAATAGAGAAGAAAAAAAATATCTTTTTAAAATTTACAAACCCTTGAAAGAAAGAAAAATGTATACAATTAATTGTAAAGCCCATTGTTATTAAAAAAAATTTTCATTCCATTTCAAGTCTTAAAAATAAGCTACTTTAGAGAATTCTTATATTTGGAATGAAAACAAAAGCAGGCAAATTCAGTGGTTTATACAAATACATAAATAAAAACCAGATGCTTGGGTTGGAGAGGAAAGGGTTTGTGATTTTTGAATCTACATTAATACATCTGTTAATTTTTCAAAAACACACATTCAAAAAATAGGGAATAATTTTATTTACAGAAAGACCCAAGCTCATGTGTGTAGGAAGCAAAAAAATATCAGACAAAAGTCTTTTTTGAAAGAATTTTATAAAAAAAATAAAACAAAAGTTTTTTTTAAAGAATATTCTAAAACAATTATAATAATAATATAAACATTATTAAAATTAAAAGAAAATTTTACCAATCAGATAATCAAACATTTTTGTAGATATAATAATTAAAGTTTATAAATTGCCTGGAAATCATTTTAAAAATACATTTTTTACCAGACATTCTGTGTCTCATATATTAACTTATTCTGAAATTACATCAATTCTCAATAAACAAATATTACCTCTTCCCTAGGTGCCATGGACAATGCACACTTGAGCGATCATGTCATTTTTTTTTATTAATGATTGACTTGGCAGAAGAATTCCTGCAGTAAGCTGCTATTTCTTTCCAACCAATTCTACAGGACTCTTCTGTTCTCTTCTGCTACTTAACTCACAGCTGCAGGGATAAGAGATTGATTCATACCATTCCTAAGCATATTTACATAACGAACTTGACTGGAACTTGAACTTAGCTCACCAATTTACAATTTATAGCCATTATCCATTATGCCACCTGCACATCCAAGCTTACAGCACCTGGTATTCCCAAGCAGTCACCCAACTAGTTACTGTAGTCAATGTTTTTTGATTCAGGTGATCAGACGAGAACCGGTGTTGCAACATGATATGGCCATAAGATAAACAAATAGAAAGAATTTGACTAACTATATTTTCTTATGAGTAATTAATTTTTTTTCTTGTTTGTTGAACATAATAGTAGGAATTAGTTTAGAATTTAAAATGGTGGACTAGACTTCTACAAAATGCATCAAGTTTTCCGTTAAAAATCCTCTAGAAGTCTCATTCAGTCTCTCGTAAGCAGAAAACCAACAGGCAATAAAAAAGCATGACAAATAACAAAGAAAAGCTTTAAAAATGTTTATAGAAGATATATTTTCTGCCAAACTAAAATAAAAAATTCCCAGAATAATTATCATATTTGCCTTTACATAAGACATGCTTTTACTTTTAAATGTACCAAAAAAATTCCCTGTGCCTAATAAAGTTGTATTATGGATGGGCGATAACAGTGCTGTACCATGAGCCTGACTTTGCTAGGCATAAAAATTGTTACTAGTAATAAAATATTGAAAACAAGTTATTACAGTAAATTATGTTACTAATAATAATAATGGTAGTCAGTACCGTTTGCTGAAATACCAGTTTCTGATAAAAACAGTTCACTTATTTCCCTGTTCCTTGTTGTTTACTAATAGTAATATTCAGTGAAATATTTTGCTTTGTCTGTATTTACTGGAATTATCTATAAAAATTCATTCACATTTTTTGAACTGAACTGATTGATTTATATCAGTTTGTTTTGTTTATATGTACCAATTATCATTGATACAAATGTACCAATATTTCCTTTCTGCTTTGGTCAACTTAATTTAGTTTCCTTTGAATGTTCAAGTTACAAAGTTCATACTTTATTCCAGTTTACTGTTGCAATATTTTATTTGCAGGCACGAAAATCATGCATTTTTCCCCTACAGATCACTTTAAAATATATTTTAATAAATATATAATGAAACCTATTAAATTTGTTGGGGGTGGTCTTATGTGAGGCTGCCTGTCATGCAAAGACAAATATGGTATCATTTTAAAAAAGTTACTTGTTATCAGAAAAAAGCATGTAAAAAAATAAATTTTCAAGTTTTCAACCCCAAGGGAGATAACTTGGTTGCCAGTTGTCGCCTTTGTCAACATCTTCAAAACTACATTTTATGGCCTTTGAATTTTACTGAAATATCTTTTAAGATTATTTATTTATTTTATTTTTATTTTTTAAGCATTCCACCTTAAGTAAGGCGGGAAGCCACTAGCACACAAGGTGTTACAGAGAGTTGGAGCAAGAGCAAAGAGGAGTGATAGAGGAAAGGAAGAAGAGAGGGATAGGGGATAGATCAGGGCATCTGGAGACGTCAATTGACATTACATTTGAATAGTTGGAGATTATAGCTATCAGGAAAACAAGAAATGGGGAGGAAGTTCCACAGGCGAGAAGTATTGGAGTAGAAGAGACGGCTACATTTAGCAGTTTCGACAGTGAAAGGGTGAGAGTGAGATGTCAGCCTAGTGGAACGCTTAAATTCATGAAGTCTGGGAACCAGCAAAAGCAGCTCATCAGAGCAGTTACCGTGAAAGTATTTGTAAAAAAGACAGAGAGAGGCAATGGCATGTCTGTGAGAGAGCGACTGCAGATGAGATGCCAGATCAGGGCCAATTACATTGCATATCTGTTTCTGGATTTTATCAAGGACCTTCAGACAAAAAGAAGGGGTTCCAGACCATATATGGCAGCAACGGTTGATTTGTAGGTTTGAAGGATTGACTCTGTCAGCCATATGTTTTGACTTGTAGTAAAAATGTCTATTGTGAGCTTTTCGGTATGTGAATTTATATTTTCATGAGAAAATAAACAGAGAGATAAATAATATCTTTATTGAAAGGCATTTATTCTATTTTTCTAGCATAATTAAACTCTCCTTCTGTCTGAATTTCTGGGATGAGGAGTTATTTTTATATTTGGATAATTTCTTCATCTTTGTTGTTAGCACAAATTTCAGTTGTTGTTGTGAACTCATCAGATCTAAGTTGACCCAGGTAACCTACTGAAAATTTAAAACCAAACCCTTTATTTAATCTCTTTTTTTTTTTTTTTTCAAGCAAGGCTGGAGGCCACTATCACACAAGGGGTTATAGAAGGGTTGGAGGAAGAGCAGATAGGAGTGGTAAAGGAGAGGATGTGGAGAAAGAGAAAGACAGTGGATCGATCAAGGCAAGGGGGTTACAGAAGATTTGGAGCGAGAGCAGATGGGAATGAAAGGTGAAGGGAAATGGATAGATCAAGGCAACTGGAGATGTCGATTGACGTTACACTTAAATAGTTGGAGATTGTATTTGTCAGTCTATGTGAATAAATTGTTCTTATTCCACTGCCCATGTCTTGTCTAGTTCTTACTTTCGTACTGATCAGTTATTGCACACGCCATTTCCACTGAATCCAAGTATGCAATGCCTGGCCCAGGGATTGAACTCAAAATTACTAGGCTATGAAATTCACAAACCAGTACCACAAGTGTCCTGAGTATCATGATAAACTACATCCATGTCCTGAGTAAGACAATAAACTACATCCAACAGCAAGGCCTTTGATCAGGAGTTTTTGAGGAGCGTGGAACCACCTCTTAATTGCTGGTGTTCCTAGGTCCACTCTGACCCAGGATGGTAGCACCTGTTAGGGTCCCAGCTATGGGCAAATAGTTGACCCACTTACTCTAGACTGTGGTCAAAACACTATGAAAGTGTAAAAATAGGTTTTAATACCAGCACAGGAAAAAATCTGCCTCGTCAGTCATGCATCAAAAGATACATAATCACCTAAGCATGTATCACGCATGGCACATAACAATACTTTTTTGAAGGAAAAAAATTACTACCATCAATACATTTCTGAAGGAAAAAAAAAATGTTACCAGCAATAAAAAATCTTGTCAGCATTGAGGTTGATATGCCATAAAACAAACCAAAACAATACCACAAAGCCATTGTCACATGTACAACAAAGATGGCGACAATAGTCTGCATATAAATAATAGAATTAATAATAACTTCTCACCCTGGAAATTCAGACAGAAAATATTCCTATGCACCTTTCAGTGTCACATTTTCTTTTATCTGAACGAAATAGTTTATTTTCTGCATCTGCTTCATTTAACATCCCCATTGTACCTTTGATTACCCCTTTTGTTGGCAACCAAAAGTGATGTCAAGGTTATATTTCACCTAAAAATTACTGGTAATACATTAATGCATAACATAAAAAGAAAGAAGAAAAAATTATTTCATTGCTTATCATTTCTTCATCATGAATATTGGGTCATTCTGCTAAATCACATTGATATTCTGAAAGATAATTTCTCCAAACAGTTTCGATGCAAATTAAAACACAATGTTTACAAGATTTTGAGTGTCGAGGTGGAGGAAGTGTTGTGTGTGTGTGTGTAGGGAGGTGGGGGGTAAATTGGCGGAAAAAATAATTTTTTTTTCTCAGAAAAAAAAAAAAAAAAAATCAAAAGAAATAAATGATAATACTCAGTTTATTTTTTTTTTCATATTTTTTTGTGCAGACATTTTGTCTACATTAAAATAATTATCATTCAACAATTTCAGCTCTGAATCAATATAGTTGGGAGTATTCCTTCATATGGCATTTCCCAAAAATACAATGAAACTTTTCCAAACACAGTACCACACACACAAAAAAAAAGATTGTGGTTCTATTGGACATCCATAAAAAAAAAAAAAAAAATTTAAATAACTGATCGGTGATTAGAGGAATACTCATTTTTTTAAGCATTTATTTACACACATATTTTATATATATATATATATATATATATATATATATATATATATATAGCTTGATCATCTTTAAAATATAAACCTTACAGGCAAATTGGCTATACCAATATATTTAAATATTCTATTTTGAAGACAGTATTTTTTTTTCGTTTATTTTATGATTGGCAATAAATCAACTAAGAATCAATATGATTGATTTTTTTTTTTTTTTCAACGTTGTGATTTTTTAAAAAATATGTTTAAGACAAAGTATGGACAGACAATGTAGTAATTTTATTCTCCCAGAAAATAGGGGAGTGAATATTTTGGGAGTTACTACACAAGGTGGGGAATATTGGGGGTAGAGCTGGAATATAAGTAAGTTTGTGTTTTTTTTTTTTCATTGGATTATCAAGGTGAGAAGTGGTTAAGAAGGAAAAAAACCAAAAACCAAAGAAAGGCACATAGAGGAAATTCTAAAGATAATAAATAAAAATAAATAAATAAACAAGCAAATATCTTTATCATAAAGGCCATTAAAAGTTATCATAAAGGCCATTAAATCCTGCAATTCTTTTGTATCTTTGTTTTAATTTTTGATTTCTTTTTGACTTGAAAAAATTATTTAAAAAAAAATATTTCTATTTCATCAAAAAAGAAATTTTCAAAAAAGTAATCATCAAGTACTTGCGACCTCATTTTATCTATACTGACTGTATTTGCCAACCTATAAGACAAGGTGATATCTTTTATTGCCATACACTATAAGTTAACCTCTGAGCCATACTATTTGGGTCTTTGGGGATGACCTCTCCATAATACGATTACACTGTCCTCAGTGTTATATTTAAAAAAAAACATCTTATAAGCCAGCAATTGCAATGTTTGTTTATGAAAAATTTTTATTTATTTATTTTTTGGTGGAGTGGGGGGGGAGAAAATCAGTTAATATTTGAATGCTACCATTTTGCAGAATTTTTTTTTATTTATTTGAATATATATATATATATATGTGTGTGTGTGTGTGTGTGTAAGCAAATATGTGGATATAGATCCAACAGTATGAGGAAAAATATAGAAAAACAAAAAAAATCCGAATATGCAAGTTTACTGTTTTTAATGTTGTTTCAATGTCGATGTCAGACGTTTCGGTCTACTAGACCTTCTTCAGGACATAGTTATTAAATCATAATTAAAATTAGACGATATTCAAGTCAACATGAAAAGACGATAGACATAAGAATAATCAAAACAAAATGACTGAATAAACAACATCGCCCATGTGACGCTAATGTGATCGCATTTCAAAATGGAACGCTGATCTTAAAATTCAGTCATTTTGATTTGATTATTCTTATGTCTATCGTCTTTTCATGTTGACTTGAATATCGTCTAATTTTAATTATGATTTAATAACTATGTCCTGAAGAAGGTCTCTCTCTCTCTCTCTATATATATATATATATATATATATATATATATATATATATATATATATATATATATATATATGACATCATATATTATGAAATGGACTTAGTCCAACAATTATCTTAATATATTTTCTGTTTATACATTATTTTTATAGATACAAATATTTAAGTAACTTAAATTATAATTAACTGCTATAGAGTTCCACCAAGGAATTTGTGAGTGAGCGGTGCTATATTGAGTCTAATTTGCTACCTCTGTCAGGGTTTCAATAGTATTAGCAACATTTATAATAAATGTTGCTAATACTATTTTATATATATATATATATATATATATATATATATATATATATGATACAAGATGATATATATTTTTATATGCCAAGAACAGTATTGAGAAAATTATAAGATAAAATGGAAAAAGTTTATTTATGACATGTTTCACCCAATGAAGTCCTAATGGATAAAATGCATCACAAATAAACTTTTTCCATTTTGTCTTACAATTTCCAATATATATATATATACATATATATATATATATATATACATATATATATGTATGTATATGTATGTATATGTATATATGAATGAAGAAATATAGTTTTAAGGTGTGCTATATTTATAGGATAAACTGCTCAATATCAGAGGTAGAGTGTATGTAAATATAAATATAAAAGTGAACTTTGAAGTCAACACTCAGAGGCGACAAGTTGTTTCATGCTGAGGTGGCCTGACGATTGCATTCAACATGAAACAGCCTGTCACCTCTGAGTGTTGACTTCAATGTTTATTTTTTCTCCTTTCCACATATGCTCTATCTCTGATATTGAGCACTTTATCCCATAAATATAGCATACCTGAAAACTATATTTCTTCATATATATATATATATATATATATATATATATTATCAATTTCTCCTAATAATTTCAAATTGTATATCATTACTTGAGCCGGCTTCTAATGCTCTGTAGTGAGCGGCTTGGTGATAGTAGTCGTGGCTCCGGGAGACACCGTCCTATTGTTAAAGTGAATCTCAGTAGAGTTCCACCAAGGAATTTGTGAGTGAGCGGTGCTATATTGAGTCTGATTTGCTACCTCTGTCAGGGTTTCAATTCTCGGTAGTGGATGCACACTGCTGATGAGTCCCAAATAAAGGACGAAACGGCCGTCCAGTGCTTTCTGCATTCTGTAGAGGTTTCAGACTCGATGAATCATTAAAATATAATTATCAATTTCTCCTAATAATTTCATATATATATATATATATATATATATATATATAAAATGTATTGCAAACTATTTCTTAAAGAAATGCATTATCTTGCAATCTGCATTATTCACTAATATTATTTCTCCTTTCCACTGCATTATTTTGTTTTCAAGGCCCCTCAACTGCAGTCACCCTATTGTTGATTCCTGTCAAGTTTGTTTCTTGTTGCCATTACAATACAACTGTGAATTTCAAACCCTATTGTTTGGCGATTGGAGAAATTGCCTGCAGTGACAAGATGAACCTTTTGTTTAATAAATGAAGTTGCCTCTAGAATGCTGAGAGTTAATATGAAAATGCATTCAAACTGACCCCTGAAAAGATGTCAATATTTAATTGTCACTATAGTGGGGAACAGTCATTTTAAAAAAATTTTAACAACATTCTCCTAATATTATCAAAGATAAGTATTAAATAACTGGACAAACACTTTTCAGATTATTAACCAAAAAAATATCACACATAATTGACATCTCAGTGTTTTTTAATTCTAAAATACTAACAATAATAATTTAACTTCAAGTACTTTATTTACTTAGCAGTTAACTCTCGCAACAATATCAACCAGCCAAGCCACTTATTGATTTACAAACACCTAAATAGAAATGAAATCACTATACTCATAAAAGTATCTAATTTGAATTTTTAATAAGTAAATCAAAATTTATCATTTCTTTTTTTACTAAATACCAAAAGACTGAAAATGTTATCATTTATACTAAATACCAAATGATTGAAAATCTTATCATTCTATATTCATACATTCAATTTAATTACCTCATCTTTTATTAACTTTATTACATCATTTTAGCTGTGCACTTTCTAAAAACTTTTCTCTGTTGAGAAACTTTGAAATCAGGTATAGCTGATCATATATGGAGAAAGAAGAGTGTACAATAACCTACATGGGATGAAGTCAAAGTAATAAACAGGGAATAAAACAGTTAAAGAAATCAATACATATATTTGCTCAAATCATCTGATATCAGCCGGCTAATATCTCTGCTTATCCCGCTGATAAGATGATTTGAGTATATACATGGATAGCATATGAGGGTCACTGATATGAAAACAAAGAACACGACACCCAATATCAAGATGGTTTTTGTTATTTTTTAAATATTTTCACGTTGTTTTGTTTTGTGTGAGTATATTTTAGACAGGATATTGTAATTATTTACATTATTTACCTGGAGACTATTGTCCTCGTCTTTTTTGTTATTATCACAATGTTTCAGTTTTTGGGCTCTCTGTGCTTCATCAGGTAATGATGACATTTCAGTGAATAGGGTGAATTTCATCCTATTCACTGAAATGTCATAGGACCAATGTATGGGGCAGGGAGAGGCACCGGTTTTTATATTAATGTTGGGTTTAGCATTCCAAAGTATGGCAGACACTTTAGGAAGGTGAGAGAGTACAGTAGTCAAAAAGTTATGAGAAGGATTAATACTGATAAAGTAATTTCTTTCATCTTATTTTTTCTATTAGGAATCCTCAACTTATTTCTATGTTTGATTTATGAGCCTCGATTAACATTAAAGAATAGGCTTATCCTTGCTGACCTTGTCTTACCCATGAGGCTATGTAAGCTAACGAGCTTACATCGAACTAGAAATACTCGAGAAAATTTCAGTTTTCCTATTTTAATTTTCTGATGAATCTTGATAATTAATTTAATGATCGATAGTCTCATGATAAGTTCTACAACAATAAAATATCCATAGAAATTACCTTATCGCATCGCATATAAAATATTTGAGCCTAACACCTTTAACAAAATACTACATTATATTATGGTCATTATATTAAGAAGATTTGACAATTTTTCCACCTTTCCTGGATATGACAATAAACTACATCCGTGTCCCAGGTAAGATGATAAACTACATCTGACAGCAAGGCCTCTGATCGGGAGGTTTTGAGGAGCATGGAACCATCTCTTAATTGCTGTTGTTCCCAGGACCACCCTGAACTGGAGTGGTAGCACCTGTTAGGGTCCCAGTTATGGGCAAATAGTTAATTCCTAAACTGTGGTCAAAACACTATGCAAGTGTAAAAATAGGTTTTAATATGAGAAATACGTTTTTGTAAAAATTATTACCAGCAATACATTTACAAAAAAAAAAATATTACCAGCAATAAAAATCTTGTCAGCATTAAATAACCCATTGAGGTTGAAATGCCATAAAACAAACCAAACCAAAACCAATTTTTTCATTTCACTGAAAGAGACACTAAACACTACTTTCCCTACTTTCTTTCTTTTTTCTAACTGAAACCAAGTAGCATCTCTGAAACGTCTTTTCTGTCTTTCCCTGTGATCAAAACGGAATAGTCCATTACTTATGTGGCATTGGCAAGAGATGCTAAACACTTCTGTCATTTCTTTTCTCTTTAATTTTCTCACTGAAACCAAGTAGCATCACTGATATGTCTTTTCCGTCTTTCCACATGATCAAAATGGAATAGTCCATTATTTATGAGATATTGGTATGGAGTAGCAGGTGTACTAATTAGGGGAGGAACAAGCAGAATTATAATCAGATACCACAGGTGTAAATAAAAACAAACACTATGGTGTAGCAACATACCAGGTGGACTTGTGGATGACAGAATTTTGTCTGTGGGGAGGAAGAAGAGGGAAGGAACTTGTTGAGAGCTGCAAGGGATAGAAGGAGGTGGAGAGCCATGATCACCTACATCCTAAAAGGACATGGCACATAAAAAGAAAGAAATAATAGATTGGGAACAAAACTTATATTTTAGTTAGATTTGGTTACTGGATTTAACAAAATTTCAACCCTTATTAGGTCATTCGATGTCAAAGGTGATCCCTCTTTTTATGCTATATATGCTTTTATATGAATAAATAGTTTTAATGTTAGCCTTACCACTAGAAAACTGAAAAGAACTTTCAGCCATAGTTTTTAAATAGTAATTATATCATATTACTCATATTAGAAATAAGTTTGACACAG
This sequence comes from Acanthosepion esculentum, assembly GCA_964036315.1. NCBI lineage: Eukaryota > Metazoa > Mollusca > Cephalopoda > Sepiida > Sepiidae > Acanthosepion > Acanthosepion esculentum. Next base: position 65,596,427 of record OZ038515.1, on the reverse strand, counting down.
TCATCTGTTTCAAAAGAAAAGGTGTTGATAGGAAAAATTAAATCTTGTCTGTTGATGTTATTAAATAAATAGCAGACTTTATAATCATTCAAAGTATATATAAATTTTTAGCAGATTCTGACCACTGCTCTTGTTTGAGTATAAAAGCATGTACGAATTTTGTATTGCCAACATGTAGTCAGGAAAAGATAACTCTTCTTTTCAGGCTTTCCTGAGTTCTTGTTTCCATTTTCCTAGGGTGGGATTCACTTTGGAAAAGAATATAGGTGAAGACGATGAGACAGAGTGGAAAATTTATAAATGACACATTTTACTGAGAGCGTTTGCTCCGTTTCACTTCCTCAGATTGGAACAGTGCTTCCCAAACAATTTTTCTCTTTTTTTAAAGGGAGATAAATGTGAATTCAAATCAGAACATTATCATTGATAACTCTCTGCTCCAATTTGCAGACCTTAGTTGCTATATTCTTAATACTTGATATAACACAAAAATATCACAATTGTTCAATAATTATTTTTAACTATTTATACTGGGACACATGCATGCAATTACAAGTAATCCATAATAATATTTTAAATTTTGAAATCATATTTATTTTTTGACATATGAATGTTTTGAAACTGTTTCTAAATCTTTGATTGTCTTTCAATCATTCTGCCTCACCTGCTATCCTCTTCTGCCGTACCCATGAAGCCCACTGCACTGTTTGGGAACCACTGCGTTAGAAGGAAACAAAGACAAAACTATATGCAAGGAAAAATGCCTTTGAATCTCTGAGGATAAGTGGAGGGCCATAAATCAAATTAAATTAGATTAGATTACCTTATCACTTCCAATGTCAAGACTCAAGAGAGTGTCTGTCCACCTGTTTGTTTTATATATATATATATATATATATTATAGTAAAAAAAGAAGAACATTAAGATATATAATCCGGTGTTCTTATTGATATTTTTATTTTTACAAAACTGTGCTCAATGTAAATTTACAGAGCATAAATATTATAAATTAACTGGTTTAAAAATATGGTTTCATTGCTACACAGGAATTACCATGTTTCAAAAACTTCAAATTTAATTATATAATTAAATTAAAAGCATTAGTTCTGTTTCATCTTCAAGCAAATTTCCAAAATTTGCTTGAAGATGAAACAGAATTAATGCTTTTAATTTAATTATATAATTGAATTTGAAGTTTTTGGTTTCTGTTTTTGAAACATGGTAATTCCTGTGTAGCGATGAAACCATATTTTTAAATCAGTTAATTTATAATATATATATATTACATAAGGTTTGTGGGCCCATTTGAGGTAGAGGGTTATGCTAAGGGGTACTTTATATGGATAGGAGGGGGGAAAATAACTGTTAACTCTAGACTTGAACAAGTCAAGATTATAGTGATTTACGTGGTTTGCTACTATGTAAGTGGCATGATGTGTCCTTGTCATGAAGCTTAGAACTGGCAGAACCAAAGAATGTAGTTTATCTGAGCATTTCCCGTGGAAGTAGTGATATAACATCGAGAGGCTTGCCACATCCCACCTGATCTATATTAAAGCCATATATGTGTACATATATGTAAGAACATAGCCAATTTGAATGATGGTTACTGGTTGAGCTTTTGTAGCCTAATGTAAGACACATTCCGAAGGATGAGAGATACAAGTTTAATTCTTGCTTATTTTTCTTATGCTTATCCATATCATTTACTTCATGATCCGAGTAAAATGTAAAAAAGAACCTGAGATTCACTATAAAGCGCAAGAGAACAGGAAAGAAATACAAGTAAAGCATTCATGCTAATTGAAAGGCTTTAAATGGGCTGTTCAAAATCATGATGAGGAAATTTATTCAAATGAACCGATATACAATAACTACAATAAAATGACATAAGAATAGAATGGAAAATTTCTGCCCGAATTTCTAGAATGAAGAACTAACATCTACATAGTCTGTCTATATTTCTGAGATGAGGTATTATGTACAGTATTTACATTAGTCGGACTATTGTCCTCATCTTTGTCGCCATTTTTGTCACAACGTTTCGGCCGTTGACAGACCCAAAGAGTGTGAGTGCAATACCCGGTTCAGGCAGTGGAGAACTTTCAGAGGGAAAATTAGCAGGAGATAACTGATAACTGACATCCATCAAACATGGCTCGTGCAACTAGAATAGTCTACCCCAGTGAGCGAAGTAAAGGGTTCGGTTCTAAATTCCAACCACCTGAAGAAGGCCGGAGCGTACAACGGCCGAAACGTTGTGACAAAAATGGCGACAAAGATGAGGACAATAGTCCGACTAATGTAAACACTGTAACATCTACATTGTTTACATGTGAACTAATATCCTCATCTTTGTTGTTACTATCACAACGTTTTGGCCATTGTGCCCTCTGACCTTCATTAGGTGATTGTCGATTTGAGCAACCTTCGAGGAATTTCAAACTTCTCTGAAAATTAACTGGATCTGATGAAGGCCAAAAGGCACATCGGTTGAAATGTTGTGATAATAACAACAAAAATGAGGATATTACTTCACATTAGGTCAAACAAAGACTTAATCTGTATAAATATCTCAATAGTTAAAAAATTTACCATGAGAAATAAGCTTATGCCAAAAAATAAAATAAAATAAAATAAATCATTCCCCACCTATTTTTAAAAAATATTTGGCATTGATAGTCAATACTTTATGCAGTGTAGCAGTTACTATTTGAAATTTTGTATTTAAAAATAAATTGAGACTAATTTGATTGACAGTAAAAAAAAAATTCTAAGTTTAAATAATATTTCATCTAAAAAAAAGTACAATAAACCAACTCGCCAATTTGCATTTTCTTAATTTGGGAATTTAGTATCAAAATACAATATCAGTTTATACGAAAATAAATTAATTCTTGGAAATATGTAACATGTTTGGAACAGCTTTTGGCCAGTTGGAATTTGAGTAAAATAAAATTTTATGTTTCAGAAAGCTGACTAAAATGATAGGGTAACATTTTTTTTATTTACATTTTTTATACTCGGAACATTTGTCCTCTTTTTTGGTGATATTTTTACAACCCTCACTGGGGTAGACTGTTCTAGTTCCACGTGCCATGTTTAATGGATGTCAGTTATCAGTTATCTACTGTGCCATGTGTCCTCAAGGACACATGGCACAGTGGATAAAGGTGTTGTTAGATCCAGTGACAGGACCCAAAGAGTGTGAGTTCAATCCCTGGTTAAGGCAGTTGAGAACTTTCAGAGGGAAATTAACAGTAGATAACTGATAACTGACATCCATTAAACATGGCACGTGGAACTAGAACAGTCTACCCCAGTGAGCGAAATAAAGGGTTCAGTTCGACATTCCAACCACCTGAAGAGGGTTGGAGCGTACAACGGCCGAAACGTTGTAATAAATATGGCGACAAAGATGAGGACAATAGTCTGAATAATGTAAATAATGTAAACAACAAAGACATGGAAAGTAATCTGAGGTTAAAAAATGATAACTCCTCAGCCAAGAAATTCGAATAGGATTAACAGCTCTTACAAAAAATAGTAAAGCGATTCATCAGGAGGAAGAAAGGAATAATAATTTATTTATTTATTTTGTAATCATGAATGCATATTATAAAAGAAAGACAATAGAAGATTCCAGAACCAATGGAAAAAAACCTAACAATTGGTAACTGAAGCTACCACAACTTATTGAACAGACAGCTGATTGTCAGTAAAGAAGCTTAGTTAGCTTTCATTTTCACACACACTATTATTGTCCTGGGTAAGACGTTAAACTACGTCCAGCAGCAAGGCCTCTGATTAGAAGGTTTTGAGGAGTGTGGAACCACCTCTTAATTGCTGGTGTTCCCAGGTTCACCCTGACTCGGGATGGTAGCACCTGTTAGGGTCCCAGCTATGGGCAAATAGTTAACTATTACCAGCAATACTTTTTTGAAATAAAATTATTACCAGTAATACAATTTTGAAGGAAATATATTACCAGAAACAGATTTTTGACAAAACAAAATATTACCGGCAGTAGAAATTTTTGCCGGAATTAAGTGGCCGATTGGGGGTGATATGCCGTAAAATGAAATAAACCAAACCAATCTAAACCAAAGAATACATATTCTATTCATACGAATCTATTCTAAAAATGTTGTCAGCATCAAATAACCCATTGAGGCTGATATGCCGTTAAACAAAATAAACCAAACTAATCTAAACTGAAGAATACATATTCTATTCATACGAATCTATCCTAAAATGTTGTCGGCATTAAATAACCCATTGAGGTTGATATATCGTAAGACAAAACAAACCAAACCAATCTAAACCAAAGAATACATATTCTATTCATACAAATCTATCCTAAAAATGTTGTCGGCATTAAATAACCCATTGAGATTGATATGCCGTAAAACAAAATAAACCAAACCAATCTAAACCAAAAAATACATATTCTATTCATACGAATCTATCCTGAAAATGTTGTCGGCATTAAATAACCCATTGAGGTTGATATGCCGTAAAACAAAATAAACCAAACCAATCTAAACCAAAGAATACATATTCTATTCATACGAATCTATCCTAAAAATGTTGTCGGCATTAAATAACCCATTGAGGTTGATATGCCGTAAAACAAAATAAACCAAACCAATCTAAACCAAATAATACATATTCTATTCATACGAATCTATCCTAAAAATGTTGTCGGCATTAAATAACCCATTGAGGTTGATATGCCGTAAAACAAAATAAACCAAACCAATCTAAACCAAAGTATACATATTCTATTCATACGAATCTATCCTAAAAATGTTGTCGGCATTAAATAACCCATTGAGGTTGATATGCCATAAAGCAAAATAAACCAAACCACACACTATTATATATCACAATCTTTTTCACTTGAGCCAATATCATTCTTTCTTTTTATTGCTATGTCCTTTCAGGACGTATGCAATCATGGCTCTCCACTTCCCCTTATCCCTTTTCAGCTCTCAGTAAGTTTTGTGCCTCTGCCAACTCCCCCAGACCACATTCTGTCATCCACTTGCTTAAGCCCACCAGGAATGTCATGTATTGCTTTCCCTTGTCTCTTTTTCCCCAATTGCTCCTACCCTTTGATCTAAGAATATAGGTGAAATAAGATCTCAGGTTTGTGGGGTTTCTAATTAATTTTTCTTCTCTCATGTCAATGACTGTGCTGTCTGGGGAGAGGTTCTGCCACACCTTCGAAGTGATGTTCAGACAGTGTGAGTGACCTAGTTAGATCACAGTTCAGTTCTGAAAACCTCTGTAGAGACTTAGATATGTTGGATTGATTTTATGACGTGTCAACCATTTATGGGTCATTAAATCTCAAATTTTATATGAGGTACCCAATATAGATCTACTCAGTGATAACGGTTAGCCAGAAAGCCTTGTGCTGAGGTGCCTGAATTCTATATAGAAGTTTTAAAATAAGTTCCCGTGGCTTGTGTTTCGACAAAACCAGAAATCTCTCAAGGAAAAATGTAAATAATAATTTTTGCTTTATCTTAAGAATAATGTTACATATCCATTTCAAGTCAGATGATGATAAACTTGGCCTGACAAAAGGTGGGACAAAGTTTGTGCATGGCAAGAGCAGGAGCAGGACAGGTAGACTGATGAGGTACTAATTTTTAGGTCCTTCTTCCTTGGTAGATAGGTGTTCAGGCTTAAGAGATTTGTTCACTCTTTTAGAAGTAATTCATAAAGCAAAGCTATTGTATGAATAATATTTGTTTGGCTGAATTCTATAATTGTTTATTCTTAACAAGTACTGTGAAATGAATTAAAAGTAAACAATTCTTTTATCTTAATTAAAATAAATACAAAAGAAGTTATAAAAGCAGTTCAAATATTTTTATACTTAAAATAAAGATTTTTTTAGGAATTTTATTGTTTTTAGAGGATTTTGCAATGGTATGATCCTTGTTTATAAATTGTTTATAAAAACAGGAATTTATAAACAAGGATCATACCATTCATTAATGGATTCGAGGTTAATGTATTTTATTATTAAATATTGTTTGCGAGAGTGATTCTTGCCATATCATTAACTTCATTATCTGCTTTTCGTATGAATGATTCAAATTATATAAATTGAACACGCACCACATAATTGATATATATATATATATATATATATGAATAATAATAATATTATATGAAAAAAAGATTACTTAACTTTTAAATATCAATTTTATCCCAACATCAAAGTTTCTTGGTAAAATTTCCTTTCTTCAGGGGTTGTGGTTTAAAATGGTATTTTTAATCATATATATATATATATATATATATATATATATATATATATATATATATATATATATGTATGTATGTATGTATGTATGTATATGTTTATATGTATATGTTTTGAACAATAAAAAATATTAAAAAATTAAAATCTTCAGACACACTGCATAATTCAGATGACAATTTATAACTACTGCATGCTATTAATATAAAGGTGGACATTGAAGTCAACACCCAGAGGGGACAGTCTGTTTCACGCTAAATGCAACAATTGTATTTAGCATGAAACAGACTGTCACCTCAGGGTGTTGACTTCAATCTCCACTTTTATATATATGTATATATAAATATGCAAAGTCAATAAGTTGAGCAAAAGAGTAGCCCACAAGGGAGAGGATGTAGAGCCATCTGTTCATCCGTTTGTTTGCCATATGTGTAGCTAAATATACTTTTAAAATGCAGGACTTCAAAGCCACCTCAGGAGTCAATTGACAACTCACCTTGCTTTTATAAATTATTTCTGATCCTGACCGTTTATTAAAGACTGAAGTTTGATTAGTTCTGATAAAAAGCTGTTGAAATTAATATGGAAGAAGAGAAGGGACATTCTGAAAGTGGAACTCTCTTCCTGCTTTCCAGTCAAGTCTGATCTTCAAAAATTTAAATGCAATGCCAATCATTATCTGCTGTCTGCTTGATTCCTCTTCTTTACTTTTCTAACTCCTTAATAACGTTTTTCTTTTTCTTATTCTTTCATAATCAGTAACACCTTGCGTCTTAGTGGCTTTATTGCCTTGGTTGGGATGAAATGATTAAAAAAATAGAGAGAACACTGTTGGACAGGACAAGTTTTTCGCTATAAAACAATGTTTTTGTCCATAGTCACCAACACTGGCTATTCGTTTTTGCTATTAGTTGTGCCTACTATTTACTTACATGGAAACTACAATAAACACAGGGAGCACTATTGAATAGAGTAGGTATTCAGCTATAAAACACTATTTTTCCACAGACAAACCACCGTTGGCTATGCATTTTTGTCTGACAAATAATAGCCTCATAAATATATATTGATGTCACCACTACTGAAATCACCTACTACTTGTGTTCGAATCCACTGTTTGGTTTCCTTAAACATTCAACAATTAAAATTACTAAAAAAGATTATATTAAAATATTGCAGGCATGTGCAACTATAGTTCATTTGAAATAATTTTAGTAAATATAATAAAAAGCATATAGTATTTGCGTGGAACATAGTAGTTGGTCATACAATGGAAAATATTATAAGTAACCTTAAATAGATATCTAGTTACTGATTTTTGGAAAGGCAATATCCAACACACAACCTAATGTAAGAACAAGACGTTATTGAATATAGTGTTGATGAAGTTATGGCAAAAATAGCAAGTGAAGAAAAGTCTTAAAATCTATGATATGAAAAATAGGGGATAAAATGGCATACTGGTGGTTGATTGTAAATAAAATATTGGAAACAAAGCTAATATTAAAACTGTATATGCAATAAAACATGGAATAAATTACCAATAACAAAATAAAAATATATAAATCTGTCACTTTGAATTTCTTCAACTACATCTGTCACTTGGAGTCTCTTCTTCACATCTGTCAGTTTAAGTCTCTCCTTCATTAGCATCTGTCAGTTTAAGTCTCTTCTTCAATGACATCTCTCACTTGGAGTATCTTCTGCATCATCAACTGTCACTTTAAGTCTCTTCACCACCATCTGTCACTTGGAGTCTCTTTTTGTACATCTGTCAGTTTAAGTCTCTTCTTCATCAGCATCTGTCACTTGGTGTCTCTTTTGTATCATCATCTGTCACTTTAAGTCCCTTCTTAATTGGCATCTGTCACTTAGAGTCTCTTCTACATCTGTCAGTTTAAGTCTCTTCTTGAATGACATCTGTCACTTGGAGTATCTTTTGCATCATCAACTGTCACTTTAAGTCTCTTCACCACCATCTGTCACTTGGAGTCTCTTTTTCTACATCTGTCAGTTTAAGTCTCTTCTTCATTATCATCTTTGAGTTTCTTCTTCATTGACATCTGTCACTTTCAGTTTCTTTTGCATCATTATCTGCCATGACGTCTCTTCTACATCTGTCACTTTGAGTCTCTTTTTCAACTACATCTGTCGCTTTGAGTTGCTTCTTCATCTACATGTCATTTTTATTCTCTTCATCTACATCTCTCACTATATTTTTAATTATTAAAATGAAAATAGGAGCATCATTAGATAAAACTGTCATTAAAACTGTAACCATTAAAGTCAAATACAACAACCATCAAAAACAAAGAAGCCATGAAAATAAAACCAGAGCAACCATTAAAATAAATAACAGTAGCCATTAAAATAAAACAATGGTAACTATTAAAATATACTCCGATTTACTGCAGAAGCTATGAAAATAAAACTGCTTAAATCATTAAATTTAAAGCATAGTAGCAATTAAATATATATATATATATATATATATATATATATATATATATATATATATATATATATATATATATTCAAACAAATAAAAATAATAATAATAAACAAAAAATATAAAAGTACTAGGACATCACCTGGGATCTAAAGAAGCTCTGGAATATGAGGGTGAGAGTTGTGCCCATCAAATAAATTAGTCCCTAAAATACTAATGGTACAACTGATTGAATTGGAGGTTTGCAAAAGGAAGTCATATTAAGACTGGTAAAAATATTAAGAAAGGTACTAGCAGAGATTAGTTATTACACAGTGGCTAATAATAATCACTAGACAGAAATGATGAAAAATTTTCAGTCTGGGCGATTTCTCAAAATCTGACCAAACATGAAATAAGAATGATGACAATAGATGTCCTAAACTCTGAGATTGTTCTCAATAATGAACTTGAGACCAGAGATGACACCATGAAATCATATTTGTGCGTAGTGTGCGAGAGGGGTTATTTAATCAGACTATAATGAATCTATAATACAAGTATTTATAACAAGACATTGAAAATATGCACACAGATAAAGCTATATCATTGGGGTGTGGGTGTGTGTAAAATATTATATATATATATAGAGAGAGAGAGAGAGGAGAAAATCAGGATAATAAAATACAAAAATCAATGCAAACTATTAAATCAACGGAAAGAGCTAATAACGAAATGTAGACATAAGAACAGATTCAAAATTACATAAGAATATGTGCGTGTGCGTATGATTATTTACATATTTGTATGTATATGTAAACAGACAGACACGTGTATGTGGATATATGTATAACAAGAATTATTGCTCTGTTTCTAACATAGAGCTCTCCCTGCACTTATAGCCTTATACTGATCACTAATATCATATATATATATATATATATATATATATATATATATATATAATGAAGAAATATAGTCTTAAAGTGTGCTATATTTATGGGATAAAGTGCTCAATATCAGAGATAGAGCATGTGTAAATATAAAAGTGAACATAGAAGTCAACACTTAGAGGCGACAGTCTGTTTCATTCTAGTGCAATCGTCAGGCAACTCAGAGTCAGAGTTGCTTGACGATTGCACTAGCATGAAACAGACTGTCGCCTCTAAGTGTTGACTTCTATGTTCACTTTTATATATATATATATATATATATAAAAGAATGATGACGATAGATGTTCTAAACTGTGAGGTTGTTCTCAATAATGATGTTGAGACCAGAAATTACACCATGAAATAATATTTGTCTGTAGTGCACGTGAGGAGGTTATATAAACAGACTATAATGAATCTATAATACAAGTATTTATAACAAGACATTGAAAATATGCACACAGATAAAGCTATATCATTGGGGTGTGGGTGTGTGTGTATGTATGTATATCTCCAAATGTAAAAGAACAAAAAGATAAAATTCAAACATTCATAACATTAATTTAAAAAAGGGCTCAATACAAGAGTAGAGCAATAAATATTTATTATAAACTGTTACATTAGAACATGCAAGTTACTACTACAAAATTGCATATTCTGTTTTGACATTTAATGTCTCATCAGGTAGTTAATAATGATGGTAATTACCAACATTGTTAACTACCTGATGAAACATGTGAAACGTCAAAACAAAATATGCAATTTTGTAGTAGTAACTTGCATGTTCTAATGTAACTGTTTATAATATATATATATATATATATATATATATATATATATATATAGTGTAACCCGGATATAAGAGAGTTGTTGGGACCGGATAAGAAGTCTCTTATATCCGGGTTTATCTTATATCCGGGTTTTGTCTATTTTATATACATTAACACAGGCTCTAATTTGGGACCAGAGAAAATCTCTCTTATATCCGAGTTTCTCTTATATCAGGGTCTCTTATATCCGGGTGACACTGTCTTTAATATACCAAAAAATGTTTTTTAAATATTTAAAATATTGTTTGTTTTAAGAAAGTTGAAATATAAATAATTACTCTACAAACAACTGAACAAAACAGCAAATCGGGATCTCTTTGTGACTGTCTTTTACTTTAAAATATCTTAATTAAAAAAATTATCTGTTTGAAGAAAGTTAAAATAAAAATACTTACTGTATAAACAACTCCTATTTTAAAATCTTATTCACCTAGATTAATTTGGTTCATTATGTGCGGAATAGACACAAGCATGTGCGCAATCACAGACTTTTAGTATTATATAGATTCACAGTATTTCAGCTATTGTACACTCTGGCTTTCTTCAGGTGATTGGAATTTTGAATCGAACACTTTATTTCGGCCACCAGAGTAGATTGTTCTTGTCCCACATGCCACGCCTTTTCTGGATATCTCAATTTCAGTTAATTCCCTTTAGTAACTCAACTCTCCAAGTTTTGTTCACATCTACTGTGGCCAGGTATTGAACTTACAACTCATTGAGTCAAGTCAATGGATTACTTCAACCAATTCTTTTATCCACTATTGGTTGAAGTTGTGTGTTCAATACTTGGCCACAGCAAAGGTGAACAAAACTTGGAGAGTTGAGTTACTAATGGGAAATAACTGAAAACTGAGATATCCAAAAAAGGCATGGCATGTGGAACAAGAACAATCTACCTGGAATAAAGGTTTTGGTTCGAACTTCCAGCATATATCATCTGAAGAAGGCCAGAGCTTACAACAGCCAAAATATTGTGAATATGACAATAAAGATGAGGACAACAGTCTGAACGATATAAATAGTGTAAATAATTACAATACCTTGACTCATAAATATAGGCGTCTACTGGTTTAACAGTATTATGGTGATCAGATGATAAAGCATTCTATAAGTAAATTAATACTATAAGAAAGTGACTCATTGTGCATTCTTGAATTAATGTTTTTTCCCTGACATGAAGTGGAAAGATTATATTGAATTAATTGCTAGGTTTGCAGCTAGGAATTTGGTTCACTGTTGTGCTAGACAATTTTTCTCACCAGAATCTATCTTATGTATTTATAAGTCTATTATTTGTCCATGCATTGAATATTGCTGCCACATCTGGTCTGGTGCTCCTACTGTATATTGATAAAATTCCAAAGAAGAATCTGCAGTTTTATTGGTCCTGACCTGGCATCTCGGCTTCAGCCACTTTACCACTGCCATAATATAGCTTCCCTGTGCCTTTCCTATAAATATTTTTATGAGCATTCCTCTTTGGTACCTGGACTTTATGCATTTAAGTACAGTACGAGATTGACTGCAAGGTCTTATCATTCTACCGTTGAAATAGATAGATGTAACTGTAAGTTCTATGCTAACAGTTTCTTCTATCACACTTCTTGCTTGTGGAACTCTCTTATCGGCTTTCCAGTTCATTTTGATCTTCAAAAATTTAAATGCAATGTCAATCATTATCTTCTATCTACTTAATTCTTATTCTTTTATTGTTCTCTCTCCTTAATAGTGTTTTTGTTTTTGTTTGTTTCACATTCTCTCAAACTCAGTAATCCCTTGCATCTTAGTGGCTTTGTCGCCTTGCTTTGGGATGAAATGATTAAAAAAAAAATTTAAGGTTGTAGCAGCTACTCCTTAATGCTTGTGGTTATATACTAATTGTACCTGGCAACTTTGGAACTTATAGAAAGCCATTTAACACATTGCATTTCTCTGGGTTTTACAACTGAGATCTGCCATACTAGTTACATGAGGATGAATCATCATTATTCCCTTTGTATTCCATTAGTAAGGAATAATTTCAACTTGGGCAGCTTCTTCCTAAGAACTGCTGACTTGTAGAACAAACTCTTGGAAGATGTTTTCTGGTTTTCTACAATCTTGACCTCTTCAAGTCTACATTTAATTATTATCTTTGCTACATAATCTCAAGAACTACACCACACTATACAGTAACTCTCTACCTTGAGTGTCTCTTGGGCCTTGTATTGAGTGAATATTAGTATGAAAAAAAGATTGATACATCTTACTAATCTATCCAGAATAGCATTTTTTAAATTTTTGATGCTATTATTTACAAAATGAATTGTAAAATATCTTGAAATAGTATTTCCCACTTTATAAACATCCATGGAATACATATGCCTTATATCAGTGGATATGTCCATGGAGTACAGATTTATCCAAGGAATATACATCTTATATCCATCAAATATAATCTTAACCCATAAAGTACACACATATTTATGGATATATCTACAGAATATAGAATTATCTTTTGAATATGCACATAGCTACAGATATATCTATAGAATACCGACATACTCTTGGAATACACATATATATATGTATATATATATATATATATATATATATATATATATATATATATATATATATATATTGAATCCAGCTGCCAGGAAGAGCCAACTAACCAATACTTCTGGACCGTTTTTTGATTTCATCTAGGTCCCACTTCACATTTCATCTCAAGGTTCTAGAGTCCTTGTATATCAGATCCCATGGGCCTTCCCTTTGAAAACGGAGGGAATGCATACTGGGGCTGAATGTTATTGGACTCTAGTTTCTTGAAATTCATTTTTCTTTCTCTTCCATTTGATTTGTTACTTTAATTTACATGCTTTTATAAAGTTTCTATTCCCAGAAAAATAAACTTGATAAGTCCTGGGACGAAACCGGTTCTGTTTTTTAGCTTGTTTTAATAAAAAATGCCTTATAAATTTTGTCTTTTCCTAGCTAACATATATATACATACATATATATATATATATATGAGAAAAATATAGTTTTAAGGTATGCTATATTTACAGATAAGTGTTTAGACTGCTGATCACACCTGAAAATGCAGTCTCTTCCAGAAACTGTAACTAAGGTTGACACAGCATAGTTGCATGTAAATTAAAAGATTAGCTAACTGCCCTAGTAGACAGGCATCCTGGGATATGAGTGGCAAGTGATTATATATATATATATATATATATATATATATATATATATATATATATATATATATACGAAATAACAATATATCTATATCTATAATTCTCAAAATGTGTGTGTGTGTATGTGTGATTGGATGTTGTTTATGCATTTTCACAGTTTTCATCCGAATTTGACAAAATTTTTTTTTGATAGATCAGTGTCGGTTTTGAGTCCAAATTGTTTGCGACAATGGGTCTCCACTACTTCCTATCCATTATAACTCTCTGCAATGTTTTACTATTTACTATCTGTTCATGGATATATATCTTTCATAAAAAAATTTTTAATAAAATTAAATAGTTTAAATTAGTACAATAATATTATTTATTATTATACAGTTCCTTTTTTAGGGCCACACCCTATTCAAATTGTTAATTTGGGGATGTGCTTCAGTTGAATGTTTTGGCAAAATTAAACCAAGCAACAATGCGACATGGTTTGTGATGAGGGGTTGGTTTCCATACAACCCATTTCTATTTAAACAACATTGTTTTGTGCGATTACTGTTGTTGATACCTATTGTATCCAAACTTTTGTCTTTCAAAACAACTCTTGGCTTTTATTAACCTAGCAACACAGTTTTCATGCAATTTTTGGTGACAATTTGGATTTACTTCCATACCCAGGCAAATTCTCTGTCATGCCAAACTGTTCAAACTTCTTTATAACAGACTGTGCCATAGATCTAGGGATAGCTAACTGGTTTGAAAAAGTTCTGTAACTATTTCCCAACTTGTGGAAGTTAATACTTCTCAGTTTTAAGTCAAAATTAAGCTCCTTTGTCTTCCGCATCATGTTCTTAGTGTAAGAATAACACTAGTGACACTCTATGCACCATGTAATGTTCCTCACTGGAATTATCACAAATATTCGACTGAATAAATAGCCTAGAAGGCTTCACTGATAGAATAATTATGTAAGTTACATATACTTACATGAATCAAATCAATTTAAAGTGATATTTTCTACTGTATGAATAATTTTGTCTTTTCCTATTTTGCATAATTCACCTGGCAAATTTGCTATTGTTCTGAAAACTAAGTTGTATATTCTTTTTTTGTTCTTATTAACAGATAAAAAAAACCTGGCATCATACAGCATCTGGCATCTGATAAAATGCTAAAAATATTCAAAATTGATGAGCATACGAATAATTTTGTCATTGATGTAATGCAGCTTCCCTCTGTCTTTTTTATAAATATTTTCATGGCATCTGTTCTGACAAGTTATTTTCACTGCTACTCTGACTGCATGAATTTAAGCATGCTATTAGGTTGCCATCTTGGTTCCACCCTTTTACTGTTGAAACAGTTAAATGTAACTGCCACTTTCACTCCAACAGCTTCTTCACTTGCACTTCCTAACTGTGGAACTCCCTTCCTCTTACTTGCTTCCCTGATAACTATAATCTTCAAAAATTTAAATGTAATGTCAATCAACATCTTCTGATGTCTTGATCTCGATCTCCGTTCTTTTTATCCTTTCCTCAATCCCCAATATACCCAATCTTTTCCCTTTCATTCTCTGTAGCCCCTTGCATACTAGTGGTACTCCTGCCTTGTTTGGGGTGAAATGCTTAATATATATATATATATATATATATATATATATATATATATATATATATATATAATAATAATAATAGCTGGTCACTCATAGTCAAAGATACTAGTGTGGTTAGCCAATCCTTATTACAGACACCTGCTCAGATGCAATTCTGTTTGTTCAACACCTACAGAGCTCACCTGTGGTTTATACTGCAACTATGCTGAGCAAACCTTAGTTGCAGTTTCTGGGAGAGAAATGTGTTATCTAGCATGATCAACAATCTGAACAAGACTTGTGACTTCTGCTAGCACAGCTATCGATGGCCCCCAAAGGTTCCGTCTACCCAATTTCACTCACAAGGCTTGGATCAAACTGTGGTATGTTTTTCAGACACTTTCCAAAGGTGCAGCATGCTAGGAGTGACCCCCTCCAGATCAATAACATCAGGAAGTCTCCTTTCTGACAAATCAACCATGGTGAGTTTTAAAACTGGGTCTCATGGTCAGAAAGCGAAGATTCTAACCACTCGGCCGTGCACACACAGATAAATCCACGAAACACATATATCTTATATTAATGAAATATTATTTTTTTCAGTACAATAAAACAATGAGTAGTGTCAACATTAGTATAAAACTATTATTTTCTGTTGTAGTAAAACCTGATTCATCTATATGCAACTATAGACCAACCAGCATCAATGCCAAATACTGAGTAACCTTTCTTGAAGGCTGCTTCAAGAAAAACAAAAGAAAAAGAACCATTGGTCCTGTGTTTAATCAAAACTGTCAACAAACCATTATGCAAGATAGAAATTCAATTAACACTTCACATTTACGTTTTTTTCCTATCCACCAAAGATTATTGCATCTGTTGTGACATCACAGAATATATCATCATTATTTACAGAATGTTGAAGCAGTATCACCATAACAAGAGTAATTCTAAGATATTATTTATTATACAAAAAATACTATAAATAGTAAATATACAGTGAAAAAGAGTTTGGTAAACTTACTGCAGTGGAAGTATGACAGTTTAAAAACATGACAATATGCTACACCTGATGTAGCTAAAGAAAACGGTTGTCTAATTCTAAAGTTTTTAAAACCTATACAAATATTTTTTTATCTGTCACGAGACTAGTAGCTTCAGAAAAAATAGCAAACTACAGAAGAAAAAATAGTTGCTTTTGTAAGGAAGAACTTGCAGATAGTCACCGACTTACGATATTTCAAAGTCAAGATCCCCATATCCTAATCATTTTGTTATGATGATCATATTTTCTTCATTATAATTACAATTTTGTTATGACAATCATATTTTGATATTGCAATAATATTTTTTCATCAGAATTATGATTTTGATATTATATTCATAGTTTGATATTATTATAATATTTCTTTCATCAAAATTACGGTTGAGATATTATAATCATATTTTGAGATGATGATTATATTTTTTTTTAATTATGATTATATTATGGTCATATTACGGTAACACTTTTTTTTTAATTAAAATTACAATTTTCTCCTGAAATTGATGAATAAATAATAAAAGTTATGCCAAATTTGATTAATTTGGACAATTTTGAAATGTGAGTGTCTTTTAGCATTAAAATCCCTTCCCACCATCAAATACATCAAAACCATTATTTGGCTGATGCAAAAGTTTTCAGCACCATGTGTGCACAATATTCTAAAAGCATTTTCGACATTTACATAGCTCTTCATTGCATGTACTCTTTAATCCACATACTCCTGGTGCCAGTTTAAACTAATACCTACTTTTTTTCCATATTGTTTCTACATATATTTTCTATGCTAACAGTTTCTTCTTGCTTGTGTAACTCTCTTCTGGCTTCTTGCTTTCCAGTAAACTTTGATCTTAAAAAATTTAAATGCAATGTTAGTCATTATCTTCTGTCTTATAAATTCCTCCTCTTTTATTGTTCTCTCTCTTTAATGTTGTTTTTAAATGCAATGCCAATCATCATCATCTGCTTCTCCTTGAATCCTGTTCTTTTATTGTCCCCTCTCTCGAATAATCTTTTTTTCATATTTCTTTTTCAGTAACGCTTTGCATCTTAGTGGCTTTATCACCTTGTGTGAAATGGAAAAAATAATCTTCATACAAGATATTCCTTCTCTTTTCTTCTTTTTAATGATATAAATTTCATGAATATTGATCAAACTGAACAGTTATTTTTTTATTTTACAATTCCTTAGTCAAGAAAGATGATGAATCTGTTGAAATATATGTTTTGTCTAATAGTGATTTATGTCATTATATATTTATCATTATCATCAGTCGTATGAACGGGTCGGGTCATAGATTCACTGTAGCTGAGTACCTGGTCAATTCCATCCATATATCTCAGATATGTGCCAGTATTTGAGTATCTGTGAATTATTACAATCAAAGCTTGTGCATATTACCCCCAAACCCTCAACCGGTGGGAAGGTGAGTCAAGCTTCATTGGTGGCTTCAGGCAGTGCTATGTGGCCTTTGCTATCTTATCAACATTTGATTTTTTTACCTACATTTACAAATTAAACTTAGCACAACTATTAAATGATGAAAAATTCTTGTGAATTTTGACATAATTCTGAGTTCTTTTTTTTTTTTTTGTCTAAATCCATAAATTTGTTTTGCTAATCTTGAAAAAGCACTCTATAAAATTCACTATTTTTTAAAAAAATATAATGTTAAACGTGTTAAAATAATTCAAATTTTTAACAAGAAAGATCTCAGGTTGACATTAAAAATTGTTGTAAAATATTGTTAATTTATTTAATATGGAATGAGCTATTGACATGTCTCTAAATTCTATTTAGATATATTGTATTTATTTTCAATTTTTCCAGTTGAATTGTTCACCTATATTGCATCTGATCCATTATTGTACATAATTAGGTTAGAATAAAATTTATATTTTATATGAATATTACTTTATGAAAATTGAAATGTTGTACAGTAGGAGGCCCCATATCATAGATTTGGTGGGGACCCTAGTGACCTTTCCACCAGCCCTGAATAGAATACTCTGAAAATTTTTAGCGACCCTGTAGTACGAAATTGACCCTACAGAAGAGTGAAATTGTGGTGGCACGGAGCAAGCGAAGGACCGGATATTAACCCTCAGAGGTTTAGACAGCAAATGACCAATACTGGTCTTTGCGCACCCGGCTCCACGCAGAATTTCCGGGGGAAAATTAAAAAGAAATAAAAAGAATAATAAGCAATTTCCACCAATTAAACGGCTCCGCGCCATACCCAACAGTTTGTTTCAGCAGACTGACTCTGATCCGATGGGCACACATAAATAGAGCGATAAATTCACTTCTAGGGGAGAAAGCTTTGAAGTACCGTCAGTGAATGTCGCTACGCTTTTCTCACCCATCAAACCCGATGCCTTCAGCCTTCCCTCACCAACGGAGATATCAAAGGACTCCTACCAACCCATTGACCTCACCTTTCATCTCCTGTGACCAGCACGTCATGAACTTAAGTATTAACAAAAGACACTTATATTCTTTTAATAAGCGGATTTCTCTTCTATTAATGAACATTTTGTAACGGACTTTGTGCGTGTAAATCAAGAAACATTGTACTATTCATTGATGTTGCATTTAAATACAAAGTGTTTTTGATATACCCTTCTCTTTCGTATGTTATTTTGTTTATGTTATGGTGACCTCAATTTGACTGCTTGTTGAACCTTTAGGCCAAACTAGCGGCTGTCCCGAAGGACTGCTACTATTTATCTACCTTCTGATACAAGCAACAATTAACAACGAGAACTCTACCCCCCCCATCACCATAAAATAACTCTATAATAAGTCAATGACCAGCTAATAGATTATGTTGTTCTGGAATTGTCATCATTGGTCGACTGAACTTGCTTTGTTTCAATGACTTTTGTTTTGTTATTATTAGATTCATTGTTGGGATTGCAATGGGAAACCAGCCCACAGCAATGTTTATTGTTTTAAAAAGCTATGATTTGAATTGTAATAAAACTGAAACATGATGAAAGGGAATTCATTCATTTTTTTGTTCTTGAGAATCTATAACTATTTATTTTCTTGTTTCTTGGAATGGTTCGCAAAATCGTGGCTAATTATCAACTGATTTTAATTTTATAAAACAGTAAATAATAATGATTTTCTTATAGTTGGTTCACATATTTTAATAATTTAGTAAATGTTTATAAATTTATGAATAAAATTGTTTTCATATTTATTTGTTTATAAATTGTAAATGATAAATATTCCATTAGTTTTAATTGCATTATTTTATAAAATGATCTTAATATAAAAAGACTCCTGTAAATAATCTAATAAATAAATAGTTTAATATTTTTGTTCATTTTCATCATATTTTTATATTTTATTACAATTCCAATCATCACATTTTAAAACAATAAACATTGCTGAGGAGTGAAGGTAGTTAAAATAATAGTGGCGTCACGGAAAAAGCATTTTTATGATACTCCTTTTTTTTGTGGGCATGAAAGTCGAAGTTTATCAAAATTATTAGGTTGGTGCAAAAATAATGTTGTTTTATATATTTAAGTTGAACGTCAAAAACGACATTATTTTTGCACCAACCTAATACCTATCTCAAGAAGAGATACAGGGAAAAATTCATCTAACTTGTTTTTTATTTTATTTTTGGCCCTTATCCCATCATAAGTCGGAGACTACCTGTAAATTGTTTTTCTTTTTTTTTTTTTGCATTAAGGGGAGAAAACTCTCAAATTTTGAACCAAGAAATGAAATCAGAATTGTGCTGTTAATATTAATCAAAAAATTCTGTAAGAAACTACAACAATGTGTTTTTTTTTTTGTTTTTTTTTCTATATTTGTTACAGACATAAAACATTCATGTATACAACGAGGAAAATAAAATTAAACAAAAAAGAAAGGAAAATGAAGGCCTGTTATAATCAAACCATTTTATCTCAAAATATCAAATGACCTGCAAGATGAACTATAGATTCGGGGTCGGAGACTTTGATGTGCAATGGAACAACTGCTCAGAGTTGATCCCGTTCGTTCAAAGACTGAAATCACAAGACACACTATTTTGGTTTGTAAAGTAATAAGACTAACGTAAGTAATTTTCTTGCTGGGTAGGAGGGAGGTAGGTACAGAGAAGTTATTAAGAGTAACACAAAACAAGAATCAGTACAACTTGGAATTATATACAAGTCAAATGCTAGGCACTATTAAAAAAATCATTTTTTAGAAAATTTTATAACATTGAGATCAATAATTCACATTCCAAAAGATATTTGGAAATATTCTTTATGAAGATCTTGATGTTAAAAAAACATTTCTGTTGATCCTTTCTCTTTTTACCCCAAGCAAGGGAGTAAAGACACGAGGGGTTAATGGGTGTGGCAGAATTATTAAGGAGCGAGAACAAAAAGAGCAATCAGGACAGTAGATCGCGATTGACGTTGCATTTAAATTTTTGCAGATTAAAATTGGTTGGAAAGCATGGAGCTGGAAGAGAGTTCCACAAGCGATAAGTGCGAGAAAATAAGCTATTAGCATAGCACTTATGGCTACATCTAGTCAACTCAACAGTAAATTGATGAGATCTTGACGTCAGTCTAGTACTGCGCTTAAATTCAAATAGTTTAAGTACCATATTGAAGAGCTCATCTGAACAATTACCATGAAAGCATTTATAGAAAAGGCACAGAGAGGCAACCTTATGGTGGTGGGAAAGTGACTGAAGCTAAGACATCTATGGCTTTTTGCATAATTTGTAAGCAAATATTTTTTTTTATCATTTCAACCCAAGCAAGTCGATAATGCCCTAAGGATGCAAGGTCTTACTGGAAGTGGAAGAGAATCAGAAGATTTTAGTGAGGAGAAAGGACAATAAAAGAACACTGTTCAGGAAGGCAAAAGATAGCGATTGGCATTGCATTTAAATTTTTGAAGAATTTAGGTGTCAGGAAATTAAGAAACAACAACAGGTGAGAAGTGTTGAAAAACTATTAGAATAAAACTTACAGTTACCACTAGCTAATTTGACAGTAAAATGATGAGACCTAACTACCAATCTAGCAGTACATTTAAATTCATGCAGTTGAGGTACCAAAGAGGAAAGCTCATTAGAACAACTAAAATTAAAATATTTATAGAATTGATCAAAATACATCAAAATGCCAGGTCAGGATCGATGATATCAAATGACAAGACTTAGTAGCCAATGTGGATGTGAGTTTTTTCTTTATTCCCTCACCTGTGGGAGTGGGCACTAAAACTGAGTATTTATTAACCATCTTATGATACCATGGTATAGGGTATATCACAAGTGGTTCAAAGTTGAATTTTTAAGTTGACCCTACCCATCTTAGTGTAATGGGGAGGTACTATGGTGTATGGATCCCTAATCAATGTTTGCTTTCAACTCATTTGAGACAGGTAAGCTAGATTGCAAATACAATTGAAGTTAAAATCATTAGCCCATGAAAATCGATTTAAAAAATTTTTCCCCGAGTACTTTTTAACAGGACAAAGAATTTTTAATACAGCATTGACAAATATACTAGTTTTCTTTAGAATGATAAATATCTTTTTATTTGCACACAATAATAGAATTATTTCAAACAGACCATAACCTACCAGGGTCAATATTATTAGCTCCTTAAATGAACTTTTTACATTATTTGGACTATTGTCCTCATCTTTGTTGCCATATTTATCACAGCGTTTCAGCCGTTGTATGCTCCAGCCTTCAATTTCTCCACTACCTTAACCAGGTACTGAACTCACAACTCTTTGGGTCCTGTCACTAGATCTAACCAATGCCTTTATCCATTGTGCCATGTGTCCTTACGGACAAATATGGCAACAAAGATGAGGACAATTGTCTGAATAATGTAAACAGTGTACATAATGCCTCATCTCAGAAATATAAACAGATACTTTACTTTTTTTTGAGATATAGTACAAACTACTGCGATGTTCTGATGCACTTTAACTTATAAAACTTTTGAATTTATTCAAACAATGATGTCTACATTCTAATATCTACATGATATTATAACTTAAATTTTTTTAAAATGCTATTTGTCAAAGCATTATGACAAAAACAAAAGAAAATAATTTAAACTCGAGGAAAAAACTTGTTGATGCTCACGAAATGAAAGAAAGATATGCAAAATTATCAAAGAATTTCGGAAAGTGTCAGGAACTGGAGTTAGAAGTATTATCAAGAAATGCAAAGTGAGGCACACATTACAGAACAAGGCTGTCAGAAATAGGAAGCAAAAGATTCCAAAGAAACTGGAAAGAAAACCAGTGAAAAAGGTGTCTAAAGACTTGAGAACAACTGCCAAGACGTCGGTGCTAACTAAGACAAATTTTGAATTGAAATCTCAAAGAAGACAGTCATTAGAACCTTGTACAAGAATAGACTGCATGGTTCCAGAAATATCCCAGTTCTTCAGAATGGACATCTCCAAGTGAGTATGTGAAGGAAAATCTGGTGAAAGACAGTGGAAGTGTGTAATTTGGTCAGATGAGACAAAACTAAAGATCTTGTGTCACAGAAATGGGGATTATATTTGGAGGAATAAAAGAGAGTTGTAAAGACCATAGAACATTGTTCCCACAATGAAATATGGCAGCAGAAGTATATTGCTGTGGGGATTCATCTGGAACTGAGAATTTAGGAGGACAGACGAAAGTATAAACAAAAAAGATTTTGCAAGAAAACCTAAAGAGAACATCAAAAACTGATTTGATCCATTGGTTTTTCTTCCAAAAAAGATGAATATGAAAAGGTTTTGCAAGAAAACCTAGAGAAGAGAACATCAACAATTGATTTGATCCATTGGTTTGTCTTCCAACAAAGATGAATATGAAAAGATTTTGCAAGAAAACCTAGAGAAGAGAACATCAAAAATTGATTTGAGCCATTGGTTTGTCTTCCAACATGACAATGACCCAAAGAATATCTGGCTTTTGGTGAAAAACTGCTACAATAACAATTTATTGATTCTTGACAAAATCTACTTTGATCAGTATTCTGGCAATGGTGTGTTTGACAAAAATGGAATTCTCATAAATTTTTAGTAGTCAAAGATCATTAGAATGAGTGTTTATCTTGTTCCATTTTTGAACATTCTAACAATGTTCGGCTTAACAAACAATTCATTAGAAGATGTTTGATTTAGTCATCATCTATTCATAGACTCTTCTTTCTTCAGAGAATACCAATACCATCCCACTGTTTCATCTTCATATTTCTTTTGCGGTAAATGGAAGGACCATCAGAATAAAACTCAGACGTCTTTTGCTCAAGAGGAAATGAGAAGGTGACCAAGGAACAAGGTTTCTACTGCATTTAAAACATCCAAACTCTTTATACAGTACATTAGTAAGAACTAAATTAAATAACATATTTACATTATTTGGACTATTGTCCTCATCTTTGTCGCCATATTTATTACAACGTTTTCAGCTGTTGTACACTCCGGCCTTCATCAGGTAGTTGGAATGTCGAACTGAACCCTCTATTTCGCTCACTGGGGTAGACTGTTCTAGTTCCATGTGCCATATCTAATGGATGTCAGTTGTCAGTTATCTCCGGTTAATTCTTCTCTCCAAGTTCTCCACTGCCTTAACCAGGTATTGAACTCATACTCTTTGGGTCCTGTTACTGGATCTAACTAAAGCCTTTATACACAATGGCATGTGTGAGTACAATACCCGGTTAATGCAGTGGAGAACTTGGAGAGGGGTATTAACAGGAGATAACTGATAACTGACATCCATTAAACATGGCATATGGAACTAGAACAGTCTACCCCAGTGAGCGAAATAAAGGGTTCAGTTCGACATTCCAACCACCTGATAAAGGCCAGAGCATACAATGGTCGAAACGTTGTAATAAATATGGCAACAAAAATGAGGATAATAGTCCGAATAATGTAAACAGTGTACATAATACCTCATCTCAGAAATATAGACAGATGCATTTAAAACATCTAAACTCTTTATACAGTACATTAGTAACAACGGAATTAAATAAATTTAACTTTTCCATTTTTACTGTTACTTATGCCAACCTGGCATTATTTATTCTGGTAGATTGTCTGAATGACTAAACATTGAATTTTTCCAGACCAAGTGACTGGATACCATCCTTTAGATGCACTCATAACAAATAAAAAAAAGAAGAAAAAAAAATCTTAATTACACATATACTTAAATTCACGTGACCTCATCACGTGTTACATTAACGTGTACTACCAAGAACCCCTGGGTTCAAGCCATGCTGTTGAATACATAAAGCTATCTACCACTGTACATACCATCAATAAAGACGGTAATCTAATTCTCCGTGTACTCTTCTGCAGAACATAGTATCTCAACAGGGATTTTTTTACAGACACAGAAATAGAACAATCATATAGGTACATTGGCCAGAAACCATTAGCAAATGGCTGTTGTATCTAATGCTAGTTATGACAAAAGCAATGGTAATACTAAAGGAAAAATTACAATAAATTTTACAACATGTAAATTTATATGATAACCTAATAATTATATAATGAAATGTATATCTATATATATATATCGGGGTCACTCCAAAAATAATGCCTTTTATTTATTTCTATGGGAACTACAACAGATATCAGAAGCACTGTAAAACATGCTGGATAGAGCAAATTTGCACCTGACAAACATTATTTGCCTATGACGTTACTACCAGTGGCTGTGCATTTTTGCTCTAAAATTTATGCATCTTATTTATTTCCACAGAAACTACAGCAAGTGTAGGGAGCATAATAACACTGTTGGATTGAGCAGTTTTCAGCTACAAAACACTATTTTCCCCACATAGTCATCACCACTGACTGTGCATTTTTTGCTCCAAAATTAATGTCTTCTGTGTATTCCCACAGCAACTGCAACAGATAAAGGGAGCCAGTTTTCAGCTACAAAACACTATTATTCCACATAGACAATGCATTTGTGCCAGTAAAAATCTGTACCAATAGAGGTTACACAATTTTTTCCCAAAATGCATTATCCAAAGCCTAACTGTGCTCACATCCACTGTTTGGTCTCCAGAAACATTTAGCAAGAATTACTGAATGTCACACTCCTGCTTCATATGCACTTTGACATCAGATTCCATTTTGCCAAACTGCCACTCAAGTGTTATCTGTAAAAAGGCAGAAGAAATATGGGTTATTAGAACCAATATCCACCTCTGATGTCTTAGTCCAACATAATAAAATAGGAGGCATTATTTTTGGAGCGACCCTTCAGTGACTGGTAGTTTCATGCTCTAGTGATCATCAGACAACCCTGTTGATTGTCTATTGATTGGACATGCCTATCAGTGTCAGATTGTATGTCCATACTGTTTATATATATGTACACTCTATTCCCAATTCTGAACACACTACCTTGCATAAATATAGCAAATTTGAAACAATTATATATATATATATATATATATATATATATATATATATATATATATATATATATATATATATATATATATATTCACACACACATATTTTTTTAGGTACTTCCTTGTACTACAGCAAGCAAAAATGTCTTGCTTAAAATGTAGCTTGTTTTTTTGCACAAAACCAAAAGCATGATAATCCCAGTAGGATCATAATCACGACACAATCATGATGATATTCCAGACTGGTTTACTACTTATAGACATTATGCACAAATATAAACATGTGTGTGTGTGTGTGTGTATATATATATATATATATATATATATATATATATATAAATATAAAAGTGAACATAGAAGTCAACACTTAGAGGCGACAGTCTGTTTCATGCTAGATGCAATCATCAGGTGGCCTGACGATTGCATCTAGCACGAAACAGACTGTTGCCTCTAAGTGTTGACTTCTCTGTTCACTTTTATATTTACACACACTCTGTCTCTGATATTGAGCCCTTTATCCCATAAAAAAAGCACATCTTAAGACTATATTTATATATATATATATATTTAAAAAAGAAAGAAACTACAAACTTGTTTTTTTGGTTATAATGTGGATTTGTTTTAGTGTATATATTATATTTTATCCTTCATATTTCTGCTACACGAGTTTCCGGCCTCATGACCTTCTTCAGGCAAATAAAAAAATAAATTTTTAAAGAAATACATTTTCTTTATGTTCTTTTAATGTTTCATTGTTTGTTACCACTTAGGCAGAAATTCACTTTTGCCAACAGTGCAGAAATGAGATCAAGTCTCACTACAAATACGGAAAACAAACAATGAAACATCAAAAGAACCTAAGGAAAAATTATTTCTTTTATTTGTCTGAAGAAGGTCACAAGACCAGAAATATGTGTAGCAGAAATATGAAGAATAAAATATAATATATACATTAAAACAAATCTACATTATAACCAAAAA
>OZ038515.1:65547245-65559745 GCA_964036315.1 Acanthosepion esculentum | reverse complement strand
AGAGAACATACATTTCTGATGTGTAGCTAGCACAGCCTTTTGCAACATGATGTGTCAGGTTTGCGAGTTTGAACAGCCTTTTGCAACATCCGCTAGTTTTCCTTTTCAGGGCTGGAGAGAAGTCATACAACACATTTCTCTACTTTGTTAGCAGGATGCCCGAGAAATAAGAAATGTCTCATTCTCCTCCTATTCCCTGTTCTTCCATTTATTTACACAATCTTATTAGGCAGGTTACACACTGTTTCCCTCTGTTCCTCGTCTTCAATATGCTGTGAGTGTCAAATTTTCCAAGCCTTCTCTATTATGTGTCCGACATATTTCAACTGTTTCTGTTTCTAAGTATAAATGTCATTTTTGCTTCAATTTTCCTTTAAATTTCCTTGTTGCTTACATGATTAATCTATGGTATTCTCAGCATCCTTCTGTAGAACAACATTTCTGCTACTTCAAGTCTCCTCTTTACATTACAAGAAATTTTCCATCATTCACTGCTATATAGAAAGGTTGACATTAAAGCACTCTTTTCTTTGTTTTTAATGAAATTTTCATTTTTCATGTTTCTTAATACTTTATTTAGTTTTTGGAAGGCAACTTTTATGATTTCAATGAGTCTTCAGATCTCGGGACAACATTTTCCATCATTTGTTAAAAGATATTTGTTTGATTTTGGCATCTCAGAATTGTAGTTTGTATCTTGGGTTGCGATGCTTGCTGACAACCAAAAATTCAATTCTTTTTGTAACATTTGTAATTATCAAAACGGTTTGAATCATCCATTGTATGACATCCATTAGGCAAATTTATAAAAGAAAGACATTTTTTTTACAAACCAGAAAATGGTAACGAATAGAGGGCCTCTTAATTTTTAAGATGGGGAAATTAAAAAAAAGAAATAAAATATTAAAGAGAAAAATCTCAACATAAGTGAATGGAGGAAAAAAGAAAAAAAAGTAGATACAGAATGAGGAAAAAAATGAAAATGTAAAAAAAAGTAAGCAGTATATACCGCAAGAAGTGTACCGTAAAGAAAAAGACGGTAGTAGATAGATTTGATTATCACAATCCTTCCTTGTTTTTTGAACAGGAGGACAGGCTTATCCCTTGTTTCCTGTTTAAGAATGTGTTTCCAGTTCCTTCTCATAATGTCTTCTTATTTTCTTTCACCCCTACTAACTACTTGTGTCTTGGTGGGATTATTATCTTGCTTGGGGTTAAAAGATTTTAAAAAATAGAGAAATGCTTTAATGAGTGAGTGATTTCACTGCAAAAACTTCTATGGATCTAGTTCAGTCAGTCAGTTATGTGCCATGCGTGATACACATTAAGTAATCATGTATCTTTTGATACATAACTGACGAGGCAGATTTTTTCCTGCAGTAAGTTGCCATTTCTTTCTGCAGTAGACCAGTTGCCATCCAAGGTGATAGAACCTGGTCTGTCCTGCTATTTAGCCATAGCTGGGGGGAGAATAAGAGGATTCATACCTTTCCCAATGGTATTAGCACTTAAGTGAATATAATGGATTTGACTGGAATTCAAACTCGGCTCTCCAATTCCTCAATCTGAGCCGCTATCCATTATTCCACTGTGCCTCCTTCAGATCTAGTTCAAGGGAGGTAATTCCTGTGATAGTGTTTTTACTTCAGCAAATTTGAGCCCTGATTGGGGAATTAAACAAAGAAAAAGAAAATGAATAAGTAAAACATGTGGATCTTTCAGCAAATATTAAAACAAAACAAAAAAAAAAATCTTTTAGAAAATTTAAAAGAAAAGGGAATTATTTATGGAACTTTTGTTAAAATTTAATTTAAAAAATATTAATGTAACTCTTGTCAGGAGTTGTTATTGGAGGTGGAGGATTTAAAAAAATCAAAACCAGAAAATGGTTGCCAACATAAAAAATATAATTTGAAGAAGGCTGGAGACCTTATTTGCTGAAACACTGTAATAGAATGAGATCAACAGTTCAAGTAACTTTTGGCATGATAATGTCTGATCACAGAATTATCAAAAGTTAAAATTATTACATCTCTCTCTCTCTCTCTCTATATATATATATATATATATATATATATATATATATATATATATATAAGAAAAGGCTAAAATGCCAACCAATCTTGCAAACTGGTTTTCAACAATAAGGTCTCCTCAAGCAAGTAGAAGGTTTGCGAGGTTGGTTGCCATTTTAGCATTTCCTTAATTATCATAGCTCTACATATTCTATTTTGAATTTTGTATTGAGCACTTTTTTGTTGTCTATACCTTTTAGGTGTGGCTGTTTTCAGTCTTCCTTATATATATATATATATATATATATATATATATATATATATATATATATATATATATATATATTATTTATTAAAAAATTATAACAAATAAGTTATAACATGACCACAAAAATAGCCATTTTGTTTCAACACTTCTGGTGTCGCTTGTGGAAAAAAAAAAAAATTTTTTTGCGATCAAAACCATCACTTGATAAGACACCAGGAATGTTGAAACAAAATGGCTATTTTTGTAGTCATGTTATAACTTATTTATGTTATAATTTTTTAATAAATAATATTGAGCACTCTTTTAAGAATAGTGTTTTTGGTTATTGGAATTTTATTCCATCTACACCAATTCTATACTTGGATATACATATATATATATATATATATTTTTGAATTGGACAGAGTTCGACAATTTATTTAAATAAATTGTCGGACTCTGTCCAATTCAAAAATATATGACGTCATTTGTTTACATTTGATACGCTAAGAGCAGATATGAATAGAAGAGATTCATGGAAGATTTAAGTTTAAAGATAGTAAAATCGACCTTGCTAACCGGACGCTTCTCTGTGGCTGAACGGTTAAGGCACGTCATGCGAAATGACAGTTCCGTATAGGATACAGGTTCGATTCCTGTCGGAGAACGAAAATTTTCTATGAAAATTTCTCGGACATTCAGGCCGGTAAATGTTATTTAATACTGTTTATTATAAAACAGAGCATTTGCTTAAATACTTGTATCTATAAAAAGAACGTTAAACATATCATAAATGTCTTTAAATATATATATATATATATATATATATATATATATATAAAGTCATATTCTATTTTATATTATAGAATATATCTAATAAAACTACTGAAAGTGTTGTCAAGTGATACACAAAGTGCTCTATGCTGAATTGGCAGGGCTTTACATATTATTGTAGTGGTTATTATATATATATATATATATATATGTGTGTGTGTGTGTGTAGTCTACTTGAACCATCAAAAATATGGTGGCAATACTGGAATAATTTTACAATTGCAATGGCTATATTTTCTTCATGAGTAATTTAGGATTTTTATTGATCTGCTTTTTAGAAAGACAGTTTTTTTTTTTTTTAAGCTTGTCACCCCAAGCAAGGCTGGAGGCCACTAGCATGCAAGGGGTTACAGAAGGTTTGGAGGAAGAGCAGATAGGAGTGGTAAAGGAGAGGATGTGGAGAAAGATAGTGGATCGATCAAGGCAAGGGGGATACAGAAGATTTGGAGCGAGGGCAGATAGGAATGAAAGGGGAAAGGATGTGGAGAAGGGAAGTGGATAGATCAAGGCAACTGGAGATGTCGATTGACGTTACACTTAAATAGTTGGAGATTATATTTGTCAGGGAAACAGTAATAGGGAAGGGAGTTCCACAGGTGAGATGTGCGAGACATGAAGCTATTGGAGTAGAAGAGACGTCTACATCTAACAGTTTCAACGGTGAAGGGGTGGGAACGGGATGCCAGCCTCGTAGGACGAGTTAATAAAACATTTACATATTATTATTATTAAATATTCAAAATATTTATTAGTT
Organism: Acanthosepion esculentum; assembly: GCA_964036315.1. NCBI lineage: Eukaryota > Metazoa > Mollusca > Cephalopoda > Sepiida > Sepiidae > Acanthosepion > Acanthosepion esculentum. The sequence goes on along the minus strand of OZ038515.1, from coordinate 65,555,895 downwards.
TACATATAGCATAAAAATGTTGGCCATATTTAAGTATTTTTTCATGTACACATCTAAAAATTATCTCTAATCTCAACAATTAGTAAGGTGCATTAAAAGTATTTTCTATTTACATTAATTTTAACACTGAAGTTGATTTTATTTACACACATAAAGACTATGATTCCACTATAATAATATATATTATTATATATCAGGTTATGCTAAAGATATTTATATCAAAAGGTTTATCTTTTTTTCCCAGTTTCAGGCTGGGTTTCTGGTTCCTTCTAAATTCTACCTCAACTCTATACTTTTAATGTCTCTGCCTAAATTCTGAAATTTTATTTACTATTTATTTATTTTTCCTCAATAGTAGTAAATAGGTTCACCTATTGTTCAGTTCACACTCCTCCCTGGTTTTTGTAACAGGTGTAGAGATTTATCCCTTGTATCCTGTTTAGGATTGGGTTTCTAGTCACTTTTAAAGTCTTTTCTTTCTCTTTCATTTCTAGTAGCGCCTTGTGTCTTAGTGACGTTATTGCTTTGCTTCAGGTGAATTGATTTAAAAAAAAACCCATTAATATACTATTTGGCTGCAGGATTCTTTCTGATGTTATAATTGCTTAGGGAGATGATCTAAGGTTTCAAAACTGACACAATCTAACTAGTTGATACTATTTAGATTAGGTTAGTTTTGAGACCTTATTTTAAAAGCATCTTCAAGGTGCTGAAACTGGTTACAGACCTTGGGACATGGAAAGAAATTAATCAATATTTGACCATGCTGCTTCCCACCCCAAACTAGTTCAAGTGTTTTAAGATTATTGTTTTGTCCCTGAAAATGAACTTCGGAAGTGTATGACCATCAAGATTCGGGTTCAGCTTACTGCATAAATTCATTGTAAATAATTGCTCTGTACTAACTAAAAATAAAGATAAATAAGTACAGTTATACTTAACATCAGAAAGAGACAGCTGAAATTTCTAGGACACATAACAAGGACAGAATGCTTGGAAAATTTGACACTCACAGGACATATTAAAGGTAAAAAAAGACAGAGGAATAACCTACCTAAATGTGTGAATGGTAGACAGAACAGGATATTGGAGAGATAGCAAAAAGACAGAATTTACTAAGAGATACAATGGACAGGAAATTGTGGAGAGCCATGATCGGCAACGTCCTGAAGGGACATGGCACATAGAAGAAGGAGGAAAATAATAATAATAATAAAGGGAAGAGATAAGTAAGAATATGATTTAAATAATATAAATATTAACTTTTTGTAAAATTTTATCTTGAAATTATGTGAAATTTTTGAAGATAAATAAGAAAATGCTTTATCATGTGATATAAGCATATATTTGTGGCTTGAATACAGGGATCAATTTACATAAACCAATTTCTCTCTTAAAATTCAGAAATATATATGTATATTAAGGTTGTCTGTTTTTTAATTTTAATTAAATGAATATATATATATATATATATATATATATATATATTTCTAAATTTTAAGAGAGAAATTGGTTTGTTATGTAAATATATATATATATATATATATATATATATACACACAGATCAATTTACATAGCAAACCAATTTCTCTCTTAAAATTTAGAAATATATATATATATATATATATAAAGAAATATAGTTTTAAGGTGTGCTATATTTATGGGATAAAGGGCTCAATATTGAAGATAGAGCGTATGTAAATATAAATATAAAAGTGAACTTTGAAGTCAACACTCAGTGGCGATAAGCTGTTTCATGCTAGACACAATCGTCAGGCCAGCTGATGATTTCATCTAGCATGAAACAGCCTGCCACCTCTGAGTGTTGACTTTAATGTTCACTTTTAGAAATATATATATAGTATCAATTAGTAATGAGTAGGGATAATTGCAAAGAGGATACACTATTTACATTGTTTGGACTATCATCCTCATCTTTGTTGCCATATTTATCACAACGTTTCAGCCATTGTATGCTTTCGGCCTGCTTCAAGTAGTTGGAATGTCAAACTGAACCCTTTATTTCGCTCGCTGGGGTAGATTGTTTTAGCTCTACTTGCCATATCTAAAGGATGCCAGTTATCAGTTATCTCCTGTTAATTCCCCTCTCCAAGTTCTCCACTGCATTAACCAGATATTGAACTCACACTCTTTGGGTCCTTTCACTGGATCTAACTAACACCTTTATCCACTGTGCCATGTGTCCTTGATGACACATGGCACAGATACTCCAAGGAGGATATTAAGCCAAAGAGAGCTCAATGTAAGAACAGAGCAAATATAATAATGAGTACATAATCCTTAAAAGTCCATCTGGTTATAATTTATTTCATGGACTTTACATTCATCTCTTCAGACCAGTGTTTTATTAACAAAACGCTTGTTTGAAAAGATGGATTCATTATTCATATATATATATATATATATATATATATATATTACTAAATCTTAAGAGAGAAATTGGTTTGTTATGTAAATTGAGATATATATATATATATATATATATATATATATATTACTAAATCTTAAGAGAGAAATTGGTTTGTTATGTAAATTGAGATATATATATATATATATATATATATATATATATATATTACTAAATCTTAAGAGAGAAATTGGTTTGTTATGTAAATTGAGATATATATATATATATATATATATATATATATATATTACTAAATCTTAAGAGAGAAATTGGTTTGTTATGTAAATTGAGATATATATATATATATATATATATATATATATTACTAAATCTTAAGAGAGAAATTGGTTTGTTATGTAAATTTATATATATATATATATATATATATATATTACTAAATCTTAAGAGAGAAATTGGTTTGGTTTGTTATGTAAATTGATATATATATATATATATATATATATTACTAAATCTTAAGAGAGAAATTGGTTTGTTATGTAAATTGAGATATATATATATATATATATATATTACTAAATCTTAAGAGAGAAATTGGTTTGTTATGTAAATTGAGATATATATATATATATATATATATATATATATTACTAAATCTTAAGAGAGAAATTGGTTTGTTATGTAAATTGATATATATATATATATATTACTAAATCTTAAGAGAGAAATTGGTTTGTTATGTAAATTGATATATATATATATATATATATATATATATATATTTGGTCTAGGGTACTTATTTAACAGTGATATGGCAAAAATTTTGAAAAAAATGTTTATTACTTGGAGATGTGAATTTCTGTAGAAATGTGTGGAGTGAGATTTAGTAAAAGAATATGGATCAATGTTTGAATGTTACCATATTGCAAGTTTTAACCAGGTATTCAGATTAGGTTCGATATGATGGCAGTATTTACAACAGAAAAAGAAAACCCTATATGTGGGTGATTAAGCACTAAAGTGGTTATTATAAACTAAATTTACTACAGTTGAGGAAAAATATGGACAAGTTTGTTTATTCACACTGTACACTCATTTTTATATACAGAAACGAATATATATATATATTGATCGGTGTGTTTTCTGACCATGGCCAGTTGACATGGCTCCATACAGTTTATTGTCATGTAGTTGGAATGGATTGTTTTTCAAGAATGGGCAATTTATATATTGAATTTATGTTCACAGAAAATGTTGGGCTGTTTTTTGTCTTAAATATATTCCAAGGCAGGGTCAGGGATCCAAGTGCTAAGTGTATATATATATATATATATATATATATATATATATATATATATATATATATACACACAAGGCCTTCACCACTATAATCAAATCCTGTGTGGGTGTCGGGCTTTCAGTTTCTGGGAACTGATCTGTCTGACCCTCATACGTCGAGTTCGACGGGAGAGTCCATCATATATATATATATATATATATATATATATATATATCAGTGGTGAAGGGAGACTTTGAAACTGTACAACGTAAATCTTTGAAAATAATAGTATTACCAAATAATGGCAAAGTTAAAACTTATTTATTTGAAAATTAACTCAAATCATTTCTTTTTGACAAATTCAGCAATCATTTTATTGGAGAGAGAAAATGTGAATGCCATGTTCTTCTTCTTTTCTACCCCCCAAGAGTTGGAGGTACCGGCAGATCAAGAAGCAGCAGCTAACTACTTTTATTTTATTTCTTTCACCACTCACACAACCCATCAATATTCTCTCACTCAAGTTCTTCCATGTTCTCTCTGCCTGTGCAGAAAACTACCATGGGATTGGTAGATGGAAGCAGAGGCCTTATCTGCTTATGGTACTCTACTAATGTTGCTTGTTCACAATTTAACCTATGAAAGGAAGGAAGAGGAGAGTTAAAAAGGCTAGTAAAAATTATCAATAAATCATTTTTATTACACAAAAATTATTTATCCTGGAAAAAAATATAAGGCATTCAGTTTATGTATTGCATACGTGGACCCTTCACCACTGATATCTCTCTCTCTCTCTCTCTCTCTCTCTCTCTATATATATATATATATATATATATATATATATATATATATTATGCATTATTTTAATACCTATACTCTGGCGGTGGGAAAAAACCCAGATAATACAATTTTTAAATAAAAAATATATTTGAACAAACCAAAATCAGGGAAAAAGAATTCAGTAAAAAAAGAAAAGACTAAAAACATCAGTTTTGGTTGAAAATAATCAATCAGCACTGCAAAGCCTAAGCAAATGAAAAAAACACTGACAGAGTAAATTAAGTAAAAGTGTAAAAGTGCTCAATACAATCAGAGCAAAGTCTAAAAAACCTAGTGAGCTAGAACCTACCTACCAAGGTTTCACCTAATGAATCTTCAGGGTACTACTGGCTTAACAGGTTTTATATATATATATATATATATATATATATATATATATATATATATATACACATGTATGTATATATATATATATATATATATATATATATATAAAACCTAGTGTGTGTATATATATATATATATATATATATTATATATATAAAACCTAATAAGCCAGTAGTACCCTGAATATATATATATATATATATATATATATATATATATATAAATATAAAGGGTGTTCCAATAACTTAGACCAATAACTTAAATGTGAATTAAATTTAAGTGTTTAATGATTTTTTTCTTTTTCTTTCAGATTTGGCTGACATTTTGGCAATATTATTTTTCACACATAATTGCCATGACTTAAATAACTTGATCCAATAGAGAAATAAACAAATTTTCACCAATAACACTGATTTATTTACTGCTGACTTTGATCTGTCTTAATGGTACACCCTTATATATAACCCGTCTTAATGAAACACCCTTTATATATATATATTTATATATATATGCAGTTGATGTGTAAAAATAAAAATGTTTGAACATGGATTTATAATGTTTAAAAACAAAAAGGTCCTTAGTATATATGCGTGAGGTATCTACAATACTCTTTGTCTATAATCACACTGGATCTTGTTAAAACTTGAGGCTTAAGTACAAAGGTATTGATGAATATTTTGAACTTAAAATTTCTTCATTGGTTTATTGGATCAGATTCAAAAGCAAAAACTCTGTTTTGTTCAGACGCTGCATGTTACGTCAATTTTTCTCATGTGGGTGGATGCTGCAATGTAAGCATTTGGTTTCTCTGTAAAGACTAAACAGAAAATAAGGAATTTGCGTGCATAAATGAAAGAGAATCACTAGAAGGCCACAAGACTGATGCTTAGGGGACACCGTAAGATAACAGACAAACCATGGATTAGTTATAACCACCTATGGATAGATATTTTTTTCAAAACAGTGTTGGACATGGAGGGAGGAATGGGCCCAGTTTTAAGTGAAATTCTTATAAAATATTTATTTGAAAATGTGAGCTAATCAAAGCCAGGAGCCCCACAAGGAGAATAAAAGTACTTTTTTTTTTTTTTTTTCTTAAAAAAAGAAGACAAAATTTGTAATTATATAAAGTTAAGACCTTGGACAAAAATAAGTTAAAAGCTGGGAGTGGTGTTAATTAGTTTGTAACCAAAGTAACGAGAAAGGGGAAAAAAACCACCCATGATATATTGAATGAATCAATGATAAATATCTTTTTCTCCGCTGGTTAAAGAAGATTGACGTTTTAAATTAAGGTGAGGAAAAATTCACAAAATATTTTCACAAAAATATTGTTCAATACCATGAAAAAAAAAAATAATAAATCTCTTTTCTTTTTTTTTTTTATCATTTACCATATTTCCCAGGTGCTAAAAAGCATCTGATAATCAGCAAGGTATTTTTTGAAAAAAATTTGAGGATTTAATAGGCTATCGTCAATTTACTGACTCTGTGGTGTCACTTTACTTTCAGTCACAACAAATTATCACATTAAATATTTGTGGTTATTATTCATTAGATTTTCAATAGTTTAGCAAAATTCACATCAGAAACAACTTGTACTTGCCACACATGGCATATTTATATCCAACCCCCAGCTGATGTTTCAGGCTCATGTTCAGTGATATAAATGGGATATACAGTATTTATTCCATATGAATGATAACTGTAGGCGTATATGTCTACGCTTTGGGATTGCATGTGTCTCATGACTGGGGCTTGTGAGGCTTAGCAAACTCCTCTTTATAACTTCACCTTTCAGTGACAATATGCTGGGTGATTTTCGAGAGCTTTTTTAATGAAAAAAATGTGTCTTAACATACAGGAAATATGGTATATAAGCACATATTGTGTATATCCATATATGTGTGTGCATATATATATATATATACACACACATATATACACACACACATATTGAGAGAGAGATAAATATATAACATAAGTTGTTCATCTGACTGGTCACTTACTCCTCGCTACATGCACAATGATCAAGCAGCTGATACTGGTCTTTGGTGATATGCAAATTTATAACCCCTTTGGTAACCCAAGCTGGATGTCTGCATGTAGAACATATACAAAACTGGAAGTAGTGGCTGGTCAGATGAACACCTGATTATAGCATGTAATATCTAATGCTGTGCCATTTCGGCATAGAGCACTTTTTTTGTCTATTCCTGTGGGAGTTATTATATATATATATATATATATATATATGAATAAAAAGACAAGCGGAAAACTATTCTTAATTTTCATTTTTTTCTTCGTCTTTTTATTCATTTTGTTCCTTCATAGATACACTTTATCTGAAAATAATATATATATATATATATATATATATATGTTGATGATGTTATTGATGATGTTTTATATATATATATATATATATATATTTATTTATTATAATTTTATCATATAGACAAAACCATTTTACTCACTACAAAGATACAACTTGGTTTAGTGAGTAAAATGGTTTTGTCTATATGATAAAATTATAATAAATAAATAATTATCACTCTACTACCTGTATCGAGCTCTTTTTTTAATTAACGCTGCGAATGTTGGAATTTATATATTACTTTTGTTCTCATCGCATCGGATATATATATTTATGACATTATTTCACTATATGAATTGAATAGACATTTTATGAATATGTTCCTTTTTGTAAATATTATATATATATGTTGATGACATTATTGATGATGTTATATATATATATATATATATATATATATATATATATAGATTGATGACATTATTTCACTACATGAATTGAATAGACATTTTATGAATATGTTTCTTTTTGTAAATTTTCACTCTCTTTTCCTTGTCATGTCCGAAACACTTCTCTTATTTTTGAATCGCTTTTCCTCTACCCCTTTTTCTTTTTTCTATGCTCCTTTGTGAATATATTCAGTCTCTTTTACTTGTCACACCCGGTATAAGGAGAATATTGGAGGTCAACCCCTCAGCAACTTTTTAGCAATTTTCTTCCTTTCCTTTCCCTATCTTACTCTCCCTCCCCCATCTCTCTCTCTCTGTCATATATATATATTTCTCTCTCTCTCTCTCTCATTCTACCACAATAATAAAACCTTATTTTAAAAATCTGTATCTTCTCTTCTTATGTTTGAAAATCTTTTTTTTTCCCCGCTTGTGTCTAGATAAATTTAAAATTCATTTATTATTACAAAATTTTTCATTTTTCACTAGGATTTCTTTCATTTTATTTCTCTTGCTTTTTATTCCACTAGTAGTATTAGATGGAATAAGATTTGAATTTCTTACATGAAGCCTTGTCAATTATTATTCATTTTTCACTAGGATTTCTTTCATCTTATTTCTCTTGCTTTTTATTCCACTAGTAGTATTAGATGGAATAAGATTTGAATTTCTTACATGAAGCCTTGTCAATTATTATTCATTTTTCACTAGGATTTCTTTCATCTTATTTCTCTTGCTTTTTATTCCACTAGTAGTATTAGATGGAATAAGATTTGAATTTCTTACATGAAGCCTTGTCAATTATTATTCATTTTTCACTAGGATTTCTTTCATCTTATTTCTCTTGCTTTTTATTCCACTAGTAGTATTAGATGGAATAAGATTTGAATTTCTTACATGAGGCCTTGTCAATTATTATTCATTTTTCACTAGGATTTCTTTCATCTTATTTCTCTTGCTTTTTATTCCACTAGTAGTATTAGATGGAATAAGATTTGAATTTCTTATATGAAGCCTTGTCAATTATTATTCATTTTTCACTAGGATTTCTT
>OZ038515.1:65532245-65539745 GCA_964036315.1 Acanthosepion esculentum | reverse complement strand
AAGGTCAATATATTGATTACCTTATTGCCCAATGTTAAACATTGGGCATTATTACTAAACATATTAAAAATTGACAACATACAAAGAAATTTAAAAATGTAAGTAATTTAGGAGCAATATTTTAAAATATTGATTTGTATGAGAATAGTATTGTGCAATTTCCAACTTTTTGTAGAACATGTTGAAAGAAGTATTACACAATATAAAAAAATATTGTACAATAACGTTCAGTAGGGGCCACTTCACAGCTGCTATAGTTTTCAATGTTTGGCTTCTGACAAAGGAAATTTGCACAAAATATTTAAGACAAGCAAATGATGTTTTTCTTATAGAAAATATAGACTTAAACCAGTTACAAAATGGAAAAAAGGATTTTCTAGTTAGAATACTTTTTGTTTCCTCAATTTTCTTTTGTAAATAGATTCAATTTAATCAGAAAACAAGAAAGAAATACCATGTTTGCTGATATGAAATCAGTTTTAAAATGTGCATTTGAAGAAGAAGATCAAAAGAAAAAATAACTTTTTATGAAACATATTTCAAGGTAATTAATATAGGTGGTCAATATACAGGTGTATTGATGACATCAAATAAATATATTTTTCTTTTTTTTTTAAGTCCTTATCAACAGATGCATTTAAGGCCAACAGAGAATAAGAGGAAAGAAAAAGAGTTTTTTTTTCAATTTTTAGGGGTCAAGTGGAAGAGAAATTGTCGGAGAAAATTAAAAGCAAATATTTTTTGCTCAAATAAAAAATATTTTATAAGCATCACATAAATAAGGGTCACTTAATTGAAAATATATATATATATATATATATATATATATATATGATAGGAAAAAGAACAAACAAGAATTATCAATCTCTAACATGTTTCAATTTTATTAAGGCTTCATCAGAGAATGAGAGATGGAGGAAAAAGAAAGAATCTGGTATTTTTATTTTTGTGTTGTTTGATTTTCATTGGTTAAGCAGGTTTCATGTACATTTGATTTGTTAAGCAGTTTAAGTATAAGTTATGGTGTCTGAATTCAAGGCAAGATGACATGTAGTGATCTTGCAATCATGAGAAATTAAAAAAAAATCTAATTGCCATGTCCATAGAAAACAGAAAACCATCCTACTGGCAGGAAATTTATAGACCTTCTATTTTTTATGGAATCATGGGAATTAGATTTTTTTTTTATTTCTTGTAATCATGAGATCATTACAGTTGTGTCCTTTTGAAGCTTTCCCAAAATAACGAATTCCAAGCTTAACTGAAAAAAACATAAATATTGCTTTATGCATGTAAGTGTATCATAATTCTAGTTTGTCTATGAAGGATTTGAACAGTAATGTATATTCACATACACAAACTTACGAATATACATCATCATCATCCAAATCCCACATAGACAAACTAGAATTATGATACACTTACATACATAAAGCAAAATTTATGTCCTTTCAGTTAAGGTTGGAATTCATTCATTTTTTTTTAGCTTTGAAAGGACGTGTTGTCTCTCCTTGAGTGTGAAACGTCATAAATTATACTAACATATCTTAACAAATCAAATGCACGTGAAGCCTGCTTAACCAATGAAATTCAAAGAAAATAAAAATAAAAATACCAGAATTCTCTGATTTAGCTTGAATAAAAGTAAAACATGTTAGATTGATAAATGTTTCCTCTTTATTCTTTATCCTATCATTCTGTTGGAGTCTGATCTGTATTTGATCCCAATTCATATATATATATATATATATATATATATATATATATATATATATATATATATATTGCTTTTGTACAAATTGTGAACAGCATTCAAGTAATATACACTCTCAAGTAGTTGCTGTTAGATGGTATACTAAATTCAATTAATAGTATATTATATACACTTAATAGTATACTAATGATATTGTATGTAATTAATGACCATATTATGTGTTTTTTTTCAAACTCAGCAAATATTCAAATATACATATATGTCACATCCTGATAATATGAGAATATATATATATATATATATATATATATATATATATATATATATATATATATATATATATATGTATCTTTGTATTTTTTTTGTTTTTAATTACAAAATGTAATTATTACCTCATTTTTTTTTCTTAAAATTCCAAACAATACAATAACAGCAGTAAGATTTATCAAACATGGGGAAAATTGTCATCATAGATGATCATCATTATTATTATAACACTTAGAGAAGATTGCAATTGAAGAAAAGAAAATATACGATGTTTAAGAATATTTCAATACTGTGTCTGTCTTCAAGTTCTGTTAAAAATTTCATACAAGTATAAAATATATAAAAAAAATACAAGCCTTTGTACAAATGCTGATTGTCTAGAGAAAAAACAACAACATTGTATTGGTAATCAATGTGACAATGCAGAGGAAACTCAGCCAGTGTGAATAGAATGCAACTATAATGTGAGTAACATGACGGGGATCATGCACAATTTGAAATTTTACATCAGCTGTTTAGTTAGTAAGAGCAGTTTAGTATAAATATTATAGAACATACCTATCATTTTGTTCCTTCCCCTTGTTGAGGGATGTTAGCAATTTGCATATGTAATTATCTTCATGTTTTTTAATAGTTGAAAGGTCAGTGGATTCTGGATATTTTTTCTCAATGTGTATGTCTTTAATGTACTCTTGCTGTGTTCCATTTGTTTGTTACATCGATTTCCCATACAACAGTTTTTATCGAGACAAGCGACATTTGTAGAAAGACTTGTATTTTTTTTTATAGTTTATCCTTGTATGCAATTTTTAGACATAACTTGAAGGTAGACATACCGTCAAAATATTGTTCGACACTGTCTTTTCTTTTCTTTTTTTAAATCATGCTCTTCCCTCAGTGTTGCAAAATATTGGAAGAGTGATGTCAAGCATTTTCTTTAATAATAATAATAGATATATCAGTGATTTTCTAGTAACTGCCAACCTATGCACCAATCTTAGTCTGGACAATATTACAAACACCCTGAATATCTGGGGTGGGTACCGGAAGACAGTAAAATTCTTTTGTATTCTTCATTATTCAGCACAATTAAAAGCTGAAACGTTGTGTAAGAATAACTTGCATATGCAGCCTCCTTACCACTAGATTATATATACTTTATCCAACCCCAAGACCAAGGAATATTGCATTCTATGAAGGCTAAGTATTGCTTACATTCTGAGAAGCTTATGGTAAATTCTGAAAGATGTATATGAAAGAATTTATTATGAGAAACATTTTAAGTCTCAGACAATCCTAAGATAGGAGATATGTCAAAGTTCGTGGGCCAGACGTGTATTACTGAATTATGGCTATATGACTTCTGGTAAAGTTGATCTGGCAATAGGGATAATCTGGTATAAATTCTGGAACAAAGAATGTAAGAAAATCAATGATATACCTTTAGTAGTTGTAATAGTCGCAGTGGTATATATTTTACAAATGCTTACACTTTGGTATCAGGGGAGATAATTCCGTTCTTTTTTTTCTCCATTTTTTAAAAATCTTGACATGTCGACAAAAAAAGGGTAATATTTATGCCCGTGTTGCAAAACTTGAGTGCAAATGTTAAACAGAATTAAGGAATTTAAAAAGAAAAGACAAAATACAGCATTTTAATCTGTCCTTGTTTAGAAGAGGCTTGAAAATATTATCTCAAAAATAGGAAAGAAACTTTTATTTGTTTTTTTTTTTATTAGGAAACTCTTTTTGCAGTAATCGCAGCTGTGATGATGCGTTTGTTAAACGTAACCTGAAAATAAATAAATAAGTATAAAGATTTAAATAAAAAATTTTTTTCTAAAGTTTCCAAATCGTCTTCAACTAGAATGAATATAAATAATTAAATAGAATTAAAAAGATTTTAAAAACAGAAACATGTAAAAAACACACAATAATATTTAAAACATTTAAAAAAAAAGTAATAATTGATAAGACTTAAATTTTCTAAAATTTAACACAAATTCTTTTGACCTGTCAACCAACAGCAACTGCTTTCTTTATTTTACTTAATGGTTACTTTTGTGAAGAAAAATAATAGTAGAGTATGAAGTGGGAAAAAGGCTTAAATTTTCAATGAAAATAAATAATCCAAATCATTTATCTGTAATTTTAAAATATTTCTGAAAAAATATGCTATTAAAATAAAAAGTCATTGTCGATCATGTTTTAAATTTAACATGGCAGCCAACACTTTTAAAACTTAGAGTTATTTCCCCTGAAAACGCATGCACTGTTAAAAAGAGTCATAATAGATTTTAGTCTTTATACAATTTTTTAGTCAAATATGATTTTGGGGGTTGGATGACAAGACTTTAGCACCTATCAAGGTAAATCATATTTAAAGAGGGTGATTAAAAATATATTGGTTTACTAAATTTAATACCTTGATATGAACAAAAGGAATAAAATCAAACATTTTTGACACCTTTCCTTTGATATATGACTATATTTCTGAGATGAGGCATTGAAATTATTTACTATGAAATAGAAAAAAATTAAATAAAATTAAAAAGACATTAAATACAGAAACATGTAAAAAACACAAAAAAATATTTAAAACATTTAAAAAAAAAGTAAAAACTGCTAAGACTTAAATTTTTTATACCAAATTCTTTTGATCTGTCAACACCAATGACGAGGGGGAAAATTTGTACATATTCAACAAGTGTTAATATGTTTATTACTGCCATATAATGCACATACGTGGCAGGTATTTTTTAAATACTTTACACATATAAGTAATTCAACTGTTTTCCTCATCTTTTTACTCACATTCACAATGTTTCAGGTGTTGTATGTTCCAGCCTTCTTTGGGTGATTGGAATTTTGAACCAAACCCTTTATTTCATCCACCAGTGTAGATTGTTCTAGTTCCAAGTGCCATGCTTCTTCAGGATAACTCAGTTTCAGTTATTTCCCTTTAGTCACTCAACTCTCCAAGTTTTTGTTTGCCTCTGATGTGGCTACGTATTGAGCTCACAACTCTTTGGGTAAAAATCACTGGAGTCAAGAGTTTTGAGTTCAATACCCAGCAGAGGTGAACAAAAACTTGGAGAGTTAAATTACTCAAGGGAAATAACTGAAACTGAGATATCCATAAAAGGCATGGCATGTGGAACTAAAACAATCTACCCCAGTGGGCGAAATAAAGAGTTCAGTTTGAAATTCCAGCATATATCACCTGACAAAGGCCGGAACGTACAACGACCGAAACGTTGTGAATATGGCAACAATGATGAGGACAGCAGTCTGAACAATGTAAATAGTGCAGATAGTTACAATACCTCATCTCAGAAATATACACAGATAAGTAATTTATATATTTTGCCTCTGATGCACTATAAACTCTGCTCTAAAATAGATCTGATAATTATTTCAGATATTATTTTGTTCTTATAACGTAGACAAAAGGTTATAAGATAATTTTTATGAGTAGTTTATTTAAGACATATTTTTACTTTTAAATTCTTATTTATTTGTTTCGACATAATATTCAGGAAAGTTAATACACTGTTTCGATTTCATAAATAAACTTATTGTGCTATAATGAATGATTAACATGCTGGTTTCACTCAATCAATTGAATAGTGAGTTTGATATGACCCAATACTTTTAACCTTGTGCTACATCTAAGCTATACTTAGAAAATCATTATAAAAAACTAAACGGCATTCAACATGTGACAGAATTTACTTATGAAACAGAAACAAACATATAAGCTTTTATCAATATCATGAGATCTAAAATTAAATGTCTATCGTAAATCTATTCCTAAGAGAATACTCCAATCATTTGTGAATATCTATACTGATGAGACAACGGTTTACACCAAAACTCTAGATGACCAGAGGTTGGCAGTTGATTTCTCCTCTCTGAGCTCAGTGGGGTAAAAACTGGCTGGTCACATTCAATGCCTTGAAAACCAAACTTGGAACATTTCATCATCAATAAATGGACCCTGAATTTTTGCCTATTGCAATCAATGAGTATTCTCTCAGGGAGGTATCATGCCTTGATCACCTACTATGACTTAACCTGAGACCCAGAACTCAAGTGGAAATATTGGAGACAATATCTTTATGACATAAATATGACAATATTTTCTCGATTAAAATATCTAAAATAATGTGATTTTTGTAGACAATGTCATTTTTCTATTAAAAGATCTAAGACTATATTTTCTCTGTATTAAAATATCTGAATTTTTATCTATTGCAATGAATGATTGTTCTCTCAGGGAGGCACACAGTGGTGTAGCGAGATAGTGTATCACCCGAGGCAGCTCCTGTCCACAATACAACATATTACACAGTGACTCCCTCATATATATATATATATATATATATATATATATATATATATATATATATATATGGATAAATTGATATGGATAAATTATTAGTTTTTTGACGTTTTTTCACAGTTAAATTTCTATTTCTGACACAAACTCAGTCTACACTGGGGTTGAATAAGGCTGGCAAATTATATTTTTGTTGGTTGAAATAAGCTTACCTCCCATATGAGGTGGTTTTGGATTTTATTGTGCATTAATTTTTGCTATGTAATAATAAATACATTGAGTTCTTTTTGTGAATCAGTTTAATATTTTATATTACTAGGATCCATTTGGATTATATACCAATGGATTAATTACCTTTACTATATATATATATATATATATATATATATATATATATATATATATACTCCTCTACTCCCATCAAATTAAAATATGTAAGAATGTTGAAAAAACTAAATAAAAACTAAATTAAATTTTCCTTGTCTCACACATTTAATGAAAAAAAAAAAAAAAAAAAAAAAAAAAATATATATATATATATATATATATTAGCAGGCCCCAAAGACTGGAAATAGACCAACACATACCCTCAAATGAAATTCTGTCAAGGGAAATAATTGAAATTTATATGATACCAAACAAGATGTGTCTCCCACACACAGTGGTGTTGTGGCATTAATATTTTATATTACTAGGATCCACTTAGATTATATACCAATGGATTTATTACCTTTACTATATATATATATATATATATATATATATATATATATATATATATACACACACACACACACTCCTCTACTCCCATCAAATTAAAATATGTAAGAATGTTGGAAAAACTAAATAAAAACTAAATTAAATTTTCCTTGTCTCATATTCAATATGAGAGACAAAGAAAAATATATATATATATATATATATATATATATATATATATATATATTAACAGGCCCCCAAAACTGGAAATAGACCAACACATACCCTCAAATGAAATTCTGTCAAGGAAAATAATTGAAATTTATATGATACCAAACAAGATGTGTCTCCCACACACAGCGGTGCTGTGGCATGAAAAGAACGCACCTTTCACACCTTCAGGTTTCACATTATCAACAATGATAAAACAGCCTTGAATGTACCACTGGATAATGTTTACTGTTTAGCCAAGATAATA
>OZ038515.1:65512245-65527245 GCA_964036315.1 Acanthosepion esculentum | reverse complement strand
AGATGTTGTGATCTGTAAATCCAATTATCATCTAAAGTTATCTCCCTTTTACTATTTAGAATATAAATTTGTAATCTATAGCTTTATGATTTCTACTTGGAAAAGTTTTAAAATCTATTTTTAAGAAAAAAGTTTATTAAAATGTATTTTTATGCAAGTTGTATTTTTGCCCCCCACCAAAAAAAAAAAAAAAATGGTTGACCAGGGTATTTCTGGAAGACGACACTTTTAAGAAGGAAATAATTTGAAACTTGGAGAGAAAGTATTTTAATTATTCCACACTTATTTATTTTTTTTTTAAAATTCTTATGAGTTTTTTCTATTTTATTCATGGCTTTAATGTTTCACAAATAAAGCAGGAAATAAACATAAAGCAAGTGAAAGGGTAGCAGGAAAATATAGAATTAGTCAAGGGAAGGGTGATTATCTCATCATTATGGCAAAGTGACTAAAATGTGATGTGCATATATATATATATATATATATAGTGGGGAAAAAAAATCTGTTGGTATATAATCCTAGTGGATCCTAGTAATATAAAAATATTATAACTGATCCACAAAAAAGAGCTCAATGTATTTTATTTATGCAGAGCAATATAATTAATAATCAAATAAATCCATTTACCTCATATTGAGAATAGGTAATTTTGACAGATGACGAAAGTGGTCATCTGTCTTTTCAACCCCGGTGTGGAATGAAGTTCATGTCTGTAATGTTAGAGAAAGTCTTCTTCTGTTAATCACATACGTCTCTTCATCTATAAATTCTTTTAAATTTATTTTGGGGTTCATTTTTCATGTCTTCTTTAATTTTAAATTTAAGTTAAAAACTTTTATTTTCTTCTCATACCCCCCATTTGTCCTCATCAGGGTAATATTCTGGGCTTTCTTTAATAAAACCTCTCCCCTTCAAGGTAGATAACTGAGTGGATTTGGGGGGGGGGAAACTGATGATTACCTGCAGTTAAAATTTTTAAATGAAAAAATATAAAATTAAATTTATAATTAAAAAATAATTTCATAAATTAAAAAAAAATAAACATTTAAAATTTATTGTCGGAGAAGAGATATTAAAATGTAAAACTTTGTATTCTTGCTGCGTTTAAAAAGATAAATTTGAGTCATTAACATATACGACATTTTTCAGATGCTCAAATCTCTTCTTTGTCTATTTTCTCTTGTTACACAATGTTTCAGCAGATCAATTGTTCAGTCCCTTCAAGTTTAATCCAAAAGGAAAAGGTCATGCCTTAGTTCTCGAGGCCAACAGAAAACAGAAATTATTTCTTAAACAAACATTTGGATGGGTCCATTTTTACAGCTTCTTGTATACCCAATGGTGTGAACCCAAAATGCCTAGGTGGGTGAAATTCAAAATTCAGCCAAGGTAGATAACTCCTTCACAGCAAAATTGCTAAGCAAAGAAAACTAAAACTAAATTTAGTTGAATAACAACTGAAAAACAATGATTACAAACAATTGCTTTTGCACTGAGTCTAATCCTAAATTAAGTACTCCAGTTCTATGACCTTGTGCCACACAAAGCTAAGTTTATTCGATATCAAAAGTGCTATAATTACAAACAATTTCCGTTGAGTCTAATCCTCATTAGGAACAAACTCACTGAACTTTTATTTTGTTCGTTCGTACCAGTGAAAACTAAGTTTATCCTCACTATTAATATTGTCTTATGTTAAACTACAAAATTCAGTAATTACTAATATAATACATTGAAAATTAAATCAACTCATACGCACCTGTATCGGTCTATATTTCTGAGATGTACACTATTTACATAACAACAGCAAAAATTGCAATATGATCACTGGTAAAAATTGTTTGCTGAAGACATTAGGTTTATAATACCCAGAAATTCATACACAGATGTCCTCAAGGACACGTGGCACAGTGGATAAGGGCATTAGATCCAGTGACAGGACCCAAAGAGTTAAGGTGGTGGAGAACTTGGAGAGGAGAATTAACCGGAGATAACTGATAACTGACATCCATTAGACATGGCATGTGGAACTAGAACAGTTTACCCCAATGAGTAAAATAAAGGGTTCAGTTCGACATTCCAACCACCTGAAGAAGGCTGGAGTGTACAATGGCTGAAATGTTGTAATAAATATGGCAACAAAGATGAGGACAATAGTCCGAATAATGTAAATATTGTCATACACATCTATATATATATATATATATAGATATTATGAAATGGACAAAGTCCGACAATTATTTTTTAAGACATTTTTTATGTTTATACATTCTTTTATAGATACAAATATTTAAGTAAATGCTCTGTTTATAATAAACAGTATTAAACAACATTTACCGGCCTGAATGTCCGAGAAATTTTTTCAGAGGACGCATATTTTCTATGAAAATTTCTCAGACATTCAGACCGGTAAATGTTGTTTAATACTGTTTATTATAAACAGAGCATTTGCTTAAATATTTGTATCTATAAAAAGAATGTATAAATATAAAAAATGTCTTTATATATACATATATATATAAAAATAAATCTGTGTGTGTGTATATGTATATATATATATATATATATATAACACTTTCAAGGAGGCGGCCTGATTCACCTAGAATCAGGTCGGGGTTACTGTTGGAGCCGATATGATGCGAAACACGAAATCGGCGATGAGAACAGTGCATCACTGAAGACCACCCTTGATGCATCTAAAATGGATGATTTAACTATATATATATATATATATATATATGTATGTGTGTATATATATATATATATATATATATATACATGTGTATATATATATATATATATATACATATATATATGTATATATATATATATATATATGCAGATTTATATATATATATATAAATCTATATATATATATATATATATATATATATATATATATAAATCTCTCTCTCTCTCTCTATATATATATATATATACAGAAATATATAAATCTCTGTATACATACAACTCTCACTCTCTCTCTCTCTATATATATATATTTTTGTCATCCACAGACAGACTGTTTCGCTGTTTCACAGCTCATCACTGTGGCTATATATATATATAAATACACACACACACACACACACATACATACATACATACATACATACATACATACATATATATATATATATATATATATATATATATAGATAGATAGATAGATAGATATAAGTATATTCATTGAGAAAACATTTACATTATGAAGATGTTGCAGAGAAAATAATGTTTTTTTTTTACTTACATGAATATTTATATTCAAAATAAACATTAAAGTTTATAACAAGTTGTTTTATATCATTTTCATCAGATTCTAATTCATTGTCTTTTATAGGCTTGGGTTATCAACCCTTAAAGAAAATGGAGAATTTTGTTTTCATATGCAATCTTTTGAACTGTTGTCAGTATATTAGCAGTTTTTATATTCATAATATTTCAACTGCTGTACTCTCTGACCTGCAATAGGTGTGCTTTTCATGCAAGGGTGGCTGGAAAGTTCATAGACTGACCAAGATATAAATGGAAGCAGAAAAATCAGTTGGTAGACTAAAAGACAAGTGAGTGTACCAAAATACAAAAATTGGTCAGCCAGCTGTTGTATTCTGGTACAACGCTTCCCAATGACCCACACACACTGACATTGTCTTCCTAGGAAAGTATTCCCCTCCCTAACAAATTGACTATGGAGATATTTGAACCTGTTTTATAGCCAGAATCCTAACATTCTAGCCACTCAGCCATGCACCGAAATCAACTGATAATTGATCTCTCTCACTAAAAATGTTTCTTCAAAAAATGATCATGTCTGCTACAGTTCTAGCCATAATTTAACTCCAGTATGATTCCAATTAATGCACTTCAGCTAATTGATTATATGTTAAAAGAAACAGTTTCTTTGACTATTTTTTATAGTTAAAAATAGTCAAAGAAACTGTTTCGGAACTTCTACCACGAAGCCGTCGGCGCACGGCAGGGATGAGGGTGAATTTTAGCGTGTTTATTTTTAGATTTAGATAAACACACAGTGACTGACAGTGACTCAATTCTGCCGAAGAGTCGTGCTATATATATATATATATATATATATATATATATATATATATATATATAAACTAGATAAGTGGGTTTTGTATGAACTGACCAGAAATCAAATCTTGTTTTGTGATTTGTACTATAAAAGTTATCTGAGTGAAGCTGCCTTCTTACAATTAGAATACAGGGGAAATGAGGGCAATTCAACTCTGTGGATGCAGCATGGCATGTCTTGGCTATAAAAGTCTGAACTGGTGGAAATAGGGAAATCATCATCATTGTCAAATAATTAAATATTCATAAATAAATACATTTAGATACAGTTGCAAATGACACGACTGAGCAGTGTTGTAGTTTTTTCTTGTTATTTATACTAAGGTCTATCCAACATAAGGTTTAAGAGTCCCTCAAGGTAGAGGGTTACTTTTAAAATGGTACTGATAAAAGTGTATGATATGAATGAAAGAGGAAATGAGGATTATGGGATAAGGAGGATAGATAATGATTGAACTATCAGAGAAGCAACCATGCAGCCTGTTTTCTAAAATACCAGTTCTGGGGGAAAAAGCGGTCTGAGTATGTAGGAAATGAGGCTGATTAGACACAGTGGAAGTAGCATGGGGTTGTCTGTGCTGGAAAGGTCTGAACTGGTGGCACTAGAGAATGGAGCTCACCTGAACATTTGCCATGGAAATAGCGACAGAGTAGCTATAGGCGAGTGACATTACTTCTGTTAGAAAGAAGTTGCAAAGTGAAAAAATAAGCCTTCCTCTACAAGGCTGTGTTAACCATTTTTAACTCTGATAGAGTGAAGATTGTGCAGCGCCAGTTGTAAAGACAGAGCATAACAGGTGTCAGGTGCTTCTTGGATTGATAAAATGAGCTGGCCATCTCCAGAATACTGCGTGTATACAAAATGGTATCTGACTTTTATAACAGAGAATGAATTAAATCCGAACAAGGAAAAGCATTAAAAAAAATAATCACCAATTTTATCCAAGCATATTTAAATAAAAAAAAAGGTTTTCTACTGTCATAATATTCTTTTTTTTTTTGTTGTTGTTATGATTTCACCCCAAGAAAAGCAATAAAACCATTAAGGCACAAGGAGAGCTACTGGGTGTCGGTGTGAAAGAATATGAGAAAAAACCATTAAGGAGAGAGAACAATAAAAGAACAGGAATTAAGGCGGCAGAAGATAATGATTGATCTTAAAAAATTGAGATGCAATATCAAAGTTGTCTGGAAAGCCAGAAGCCAGAAGAGAGTTCCACAAGCAAGAAGTGCAATAAAAGAAACTGTTAGCATAGAGCATATCGTTACATCTAGCCATTTCAACTGTAAAATTAGTGGGGGTTCAGTTTATTACTTAATGACTATATGAAACAGATCCCCCAGTTTATGTCCATCAGAATCTTATATTTGTACTAGTTTTTTTTCATGTTGTCAAAAATGACATTTTGTTCTTACTGATTTTTAATCATTTCACCCAAGCAAGGCAATAAAGCCACTAAGATCCAAGAGGTTACTAAATGTGAGAGAATATAAAAGAAGACATAATTAAGGAGAGAGAACAATGAAAGAACAAGAATTAAAAAGACAAAAGATAATGATTAATAGAAGAATGTCTTTATATGTGCCTTTAAATATATTTGTTTCTAATTATTATTATATGTTAATTAATGGTGATTCAGTTTATTATCTAATGACTATATAAAACCGATCCCTCAATTTGTGTCCAGCAGAATCTTATATTCATACTAGTTCTTTTACATGCAAAAAATGACACTTTCTTAATTTCTTACTATTTTTTGTTTTCAGTCATTTCACCCAAAGCAAGGCAATAAAGCCATTCAGATGCAAGGGGTTACTGAGTGTAAAATAATATGAGAAAAAGAAAACATTATTAAGGAGAGAGAACAATAAAAGTACAGGGATTAAGAAGACAAAAGATAACGATTGACATTGCATTTAAAATTTTTGTAGATCAAGGTTGGCTGGAAATCAGTAAGTCAGAAGAGAGTTCCACAAGGGAGAAAATAAACTGTTAGCATAGAACTTACAGCAATTTCAACTGTAAAACAATGAAACCTAGTACTACTAATTGCACTAGTACTGCACTTAAATTCATAATTCTCCTAATGCAAGGCAATAAAGCCACTAAGATGTAAGAACTTACTGAGTGTCAAAGAATAAGAAAAAGAAAACATTATTAAGGAAAACGGACAAGAATTAAGAATCCAGAAGATAACGATTGACATTGCATTTTTGAAGATCAATGTTGGCTGGAAAGCAAGAAGCTGGAAGAGAGTTCCACAAGTAAGAAGTGCAAAAGAAGAAACTGTTAGCCAAGAACTCATGGTTACATCTAGCCATTTCAACTGCTAAATGATGAGACCTAACTACCAATCTAGTATGTGGTTAAATTTGTAAAGTCTATGTACCATAGAGGAAAGTAATATTTATTTTGTATCTTACAAAAGTGTGGCACAAGACCAAAAAAGGGGGATAGGTGAAAGGCTGGTCTTTGATTCTCTTATATTTAAACTTAGCGAGCTACAATCACTGACCCAAATGTACGACAATAATCCTTACACAAAAACAACACATTCGTACTTACCATTCTTACTACAGACACCGTAAAACCTTAAAGTTTCTATGAAGTCCTAAATAGTCCCCATATGTACAGTTCATGCCTGTGAGGGGAGGGGAATATAATAACAATTTAAAATCTAACCCCAACAGAGAAAAGTTCATCAGAACAATTAACATGGAAATATTTATAGAAAAAGAAGAGGGAAGCTAATGTTGTGGTGGTGGGAAAGTGACTAAAGCCGAGATACCAGGTTAGGACCAACAACATTGCAAATTTGGCTTTGAATTTTATCAAGGATATTTAAATATGTAGCATGTTTTTCATCATTTCACCCTAAGCAAGGCAATAAAGCCACTATGATGCAAGGGAGGATTACTGAATATGAGAGAATATGAGCAAAATAAACATTATTAAGGAGAGAGAACAAAAAAAAAGAATTAAGAAGACAAAAGATAACGATTGACATTGTATTTAAATTTTTGAACATCAAAGTTGACTGGGAAGCAAGAAGACAAAAACGAGTTTCAAAAGTGAGAAGTGTAAAACTGTTAGCACAGAACTTATAGTGTCATCTTGCCTTTTCAATTGTAAAATGATGAGACCTAACTGCCAATCTAGTACTACGCTTAAATTCTTAAAGTCTACGTAACATAGAGGAAAAGGGGGAGTTTAAGCCCCTTTACGCCATTATTCTTTATACTCATGATACAAAGATTTGGCCCAAAGGGGGTTCGGGATAGGCTGGTCTTCAACGGTCTTATATTTAAACTAATCTATCTATAACCACTAACCCAAATGTACAACAATAACCCTTACACCAAAACAACATATTTGTACTTACTATTCTTACTAAAGACACTACAATACTTCAAAGTTTCTATACAGTCCTAACTAGTCCCCAATATGTACAGTATGTCTGTGGGCACCTCGAGGCGGTGTAATGGTTAGCAAGCTTGTCTCACTAGGTACGACTGAGTAGTGAGTTCAATAGTACTCCATACTTTCGGCCTTGTGCCACATCTAAGCTGCGCTTGGAAAATCACTATGTACAATATGTCTGTGGGGTGGGATATAAATAACAAGTTTATCAGAACAATTATCATGAGAATATTTATAGAAAAGGTGCAGAGAAGTTATGTTATGGTGGTGGGGAAGTGACTGAAGCTGAGATGCCAGATCAGGATTAATAACATAGCAGATACTTCTTTGTATTTTATCAAGAATCTCTAAATACATAGCAGAAGCACCAGACCATATGAGATAGCAACATTCAATGCATGGATGAATGGTAGATTTATAAATATGGAAGACAGAAACTTTAGTTTCTCACATCTGCTTTTGGTCCAATCAGCGACATCTAACCAAGAACTACTTTTCAAAATATATTTTTTAAAAAGTAAAACACATATATAAAATAAGGTAAGCATAAGTATTTAACAATGATAATATCTTGAAAAGATGAAAACGTTATTATGTAGTCAGCATAACAGTTGTCAGTGTGCAAAGAGTAAGCAGGGTTCAAATTCTAGCTTGGTTAGTTGAATTCACTTTCTCACAAATGCTCTTTGGAAAGGCATGAATCCATTTCTTGACCCCTCCAAGCTATGGGTTAAATAGATGACTAGGCTCTCAAGCATTCAATGACAGGCAGTCTAAGAGAAGGAAAATTCCGGATTCCAAACTTATGGAGAAGACAACAGGAAGCTATTCTACTACCTTTTCGAAGAATTCATGCCAATTCACAGATAATGAATGATAAGTATTTGTGGACAGCTATGCTCTCTCATGTTCTGAGGGGAAATGATATTAATGCTTTTGGGAAAGGCATGAATCCATCTTTTCTCCCCCTGGTATGGGTTAGATAGCAGGACAGATCTCTAGCTGTCAGTCTAAGAAAAGGACAACTCGGAATTCCCGACTGGAGAGAAGGCAATGGGAAACCACTCCATTATCTTTCCCAAGAATTTGGGTAATTCCCAAATATGGAAAAAGAATATATAGTGGGATAAAGGGTCATGGCATTTTAAAGAAGATGTAATCAATTTAAATGTCATCAAAGTTTAAGTCATCAGATCCTGAGGGTAAAAAATGTTGTTTGTTGACAACTGAAACATGTTTGTCTAAACTGTTTCATTTTTAAAGTTGGTTTTACTACAGCCTTTGAGAGGAGAGTAACATTGCTGGAAAAGCAAGAATGAAATCATTCACAGAATCTTACTCTGGGAACCTATAGTAGGGAAACGATCTTGTAGGGCCAACACATGCCTTCACTGACCAACTGATTGATTTTGTTTTGTTTGTTTGGGGTTTTATGGCATATCAACCACTATGGGTTATTTCATGCCAGATCCAGTATTTACTAAATATATCAAAAACGTATAGCTGGCAACATCATTGTTTCAAAAATGTATAGCTGGCAACATCATTGTTTCAAAAACGTATAGCGGCCAACTGATTGAAGATACCAACTTATTAACAGATCAACTGCAAACCGCAATATACAGAGAAAACTGGTAATGGCTGTTCAACTGCAGGTGAGTTGATGATGATTGCCTAAGTCAAAGATATTTCTTAGGAGTTTCTTATAGATGCTTTATGTATACAAGTTGATCCAGGTATTTGAGAACACGTCTTTAGTGGGCCATAAATAGAAAACAAATCAATGTAATGTTATGCAGCATGCACAAAATTTTAGCATTCTTAATTCCCTTTCAGTCATATTGAAAGCCTGAACATGGTGGGTTCAAATTTAGCACAGGAAATGAAAAGGTATTCTACACTCATGAGTCACAGAACTAAATCACCTTGGGATAACTAATTTCTTGAAAATGGCCTGGTGAATTGGAGGAAAAATAAGTAGTTCTGCATGGACAGCATGAAAGTACTTATGGTGATGTATATTTGTAATGGTTCGGAGGGCGGGGTTATGAGCAACGGGCCCATGTTATGATATTCTTCTTCTACCTACAGGGCCTTAGGGTCAATATAACTGCAGACATCAAACTCTGGTTCAACCAGGTGGCTCTATATGAACTTTGGACAGTTTATCCACAATTAGATGTTGAACAGATAAGATATCACAAGTCTCTCGCTTCTCTGTTGCTACTTCTATGGAAAGTGTTCAGACAAACTACATTTCTTAGTTACACCAGTCCTAATCCTCAATGAGCCCACCCTTTTCCATAAAAGCTTCTCATAATTTGTTCAGGGGGTTGGAAAGGTCACTTGCCTCTGGAAACTATGCTAGATAATTTCAGAGCTTTGATAAGGAGGATACAAAATGATTGACCCTTAGATTGACGATGTTAAGATTTTAGTGTTCAGGGAAGCAGCCACATTGTTATTTGTTCCATAAAGTATCAATTCTTGGGAAAAAGTTATCTGAGTGAAGCTGCCTCCTTACAATTAGAATACGGGGGAAATGAGGGTGATTCAACTCTGTGGATGCAGCAAAGACCCACCATGCTATGCTCATTATAGTGAACCAAGCTCATTCCCTTTGTATTTCATTGGTGAGATGCAAGTTCTATTCAACCAACTTCGTCCTATGATTGCTGCTTTGTGGAACCAACTCAAAAGAGGATGCTTTCTCTCGATCACTACAATCTTAATGTGTTCAAGTCTAGGGTTAACTGTTATCTTCCACATATATCTGTGTGACTTAGTCTGTAACTCTCTACCACTGGCCTTCAGCATCTTTCTGTAGAACTGTTGTGTTTATTGTCTTAATTTGATATTGGGATGTACATATTGGATGTTGTAGATATTGTACATATTCAATATCATTATTATTGTCTTAATTTGACATTGGGATGTATATATTGGATGTTGTAGATATTTTACATATTCAATATCTGAAAAGAGATGTATATTATTTTTGTAACCTAGGGAAGGTTAGTGAATAGAATAATCACACAAAGGTTGGTAATGAATGATAATACTTAGGACAAGAACAACACATATAAGATTTGCCAGCGGTGCGTAGAAGAAGTAGTCAATTGTTAGAAGTGAGTCAATTCCACAATGAATCTTTGACTGCAGACCAACATACAGTATTTACTACTGTATTTATGTGATTGGGGACATACTCATTATTGTCCATAGGTATGCAACAACAATTATCAAGAGTTACATAAAACTGATAAAGAAAACAATATATCAAACAGCATCATAAGATGTTATAATTTGGGGATAATAGAAATTGTTGTAGATTTATCTTTTCAGGTTGTACAAACAGTTTTGGCAAATATGTAATGAGCAGAATATCTAAGTCTTCCATGTAAAAATAAAGTAACTCTTCTGTGGAATGTAAGTAGTAATAAAGTATATTTAAGGAATACATGAATATCTTTCACCAGTTCTGCCAGGGTTGGACTTTTATCTGCTGAGGCCCGAAGCTACAGGGTGTAGCAGAAATACCTCTCACATAATAGTAAGACCTTAATGGAAATGGGGTCTTCACCTAGCTAATGTCTTATCTTTATGTGGGAGGTATCTTTATGTGGTGGTGGTGGTGGGGGGGTAATTCTGTCACATTCTTAATATGAAATTTGAGGTCCTTTTCTAAAAAGATTTGGGTAAAAAAATGAAAAATAATTATACAGGATTATTATTTATTAATTTATTATTTATTAATGATTATATATAATTTTCAATGATTTAATATTAAAGAATAAAAATTTTAAAATATATTTAAAAAAATGAGCCCCCCTGAGTGTACGTAGTCCTAAATTATTGCCTATTTAGTTTATATATAAGTTCAGCACTGTTTACCTGTAAATTATGCTTAGAAAAGACAATAATGAATATATATGAATAGAAAACACATTGCACAGAGTGTGAGATAAACATGCTGAGATCTTTAATGATACAAAATTTGATGCCCTTCTCTAAAAAAAAATAAAAACTAATGATAAAATAAAATATCAGTCTATATTTCTGAGATGTGGTATTGTAATTATTTACACTATTTACAATGTTTGAACTGTTGTCCTCATCTTTACTGTCATATTTACAATGTTTCAGCTGTTGCATGCTCCAGCCTTCTTCAGGTGATATACATTGGAAGTGAAGTTTAGAACTGGTGGAGCTAGAACAATCTACCCTAGTGCACGAAATAAAGGGTTCGGTTCAAAATTCCAACATATATTACTTAAAGAAGACCAGAGTGCACAATGGCCGAAACTTTATGAGGAAAATAATCTGAACAATGTAAATAATGTAAATGATAAAATAAAAATATATTTAAAAAAATGGTGTCTCCATGAGCATGTGATCCTGCCAAGGGTGTGTGGCCCTAAGCTAGTGTCTCTCAACCGGGGTGTCTGGGTGCACTAAAATGCCCTAAAAGGTAGCCAGCTACACCCCAAGTTAACAGAAGAATAATTTATGAGTTATTTTTATATTTAAAAAAGGTTTATATTTCAAAAGCTAGAGACTGATCACATGCTTTTGATGTTGTGGCAGCATACCTATGGACAATAATGGGTATGTCCCCATTCATATAATTACAGTAGTAAATACTGTATGTTGGTCTGCAGTTGGAGATTCATTATGGAATTCACTTGACTCACTTCTAGCAGTTGACTACTACTTCTATGTGCTGCTGGTGAATCTTATATGTCTTGTTCATGTCCTAAGTATTATCATTGATTATCAACCTTTGTTTGAATGGAGACATACCCATTATTGTCCATAGGTATGCTATAACAATATTGTAGAATGACATTTTCATTAGTTGCAATGAAAAGCAATTGAAATTAAAATGAAAAAATGCTGATTAAAAATTACCATATTTGACAACATATAAGGTGCACTTTATTTTACTAAGAATATCTTTTAAAATCCACTGCATTTTATATGCCATATGTAGGTTTACTAATTTTACTAATTACTATTTTTTTCTTGATTTGCCCTGCTGAAATTGGAGTGTATCTTATACACCCGTGTGTCTTATATGCTGTCAAAAATGCTAATAATTGTTGACAATACTTCATGTAATAATAAATTTAAAGAAAATATTGCTATCAGTGTTTATAGGATGGTGGCCTGAATGAATGAAATAAAAATCAACTACAATTGTGATGAATAAAAACCTTGCCCATGATTAATAATGGTTGACATTGTTTCATCAAATGATAATAAATTTAAAGATGATATTATTATAAATATCAGTCTAAGTAATTGTTATGAAAAAAAAAATGAAATTAAAAAATACCCACTAAAAATTAATAATGACCAACAATAAAGCAACTCATATTAAAATTTGAAATAATACTATCAATGCTAATACCATTGGATGAAGTTGAAGACATTAGTCCACATGTAAATAATGATAACTGCTCGTCCCAGAGGAGGAGGCACAGTGAGGTAACGGATAGCAGCTTGGATTGAGGAATTGGAGAGCTGAGTTCGAATTACAGCTGAATCCATTACATTCACTTACATGCTAATACTCTTGAGAAAGGTATGAATCCTCTTCTTCTCCCCTCAGCTATGGGTAAATAGCAGGACAGACCAGGTTCTATAGCCTTGGACAGTAACTGGTCTACTGCAGAGAGAAATAGCAACCTACTACGGGAAAAAATCTCCCTCGTCAGTCATGTGTTGAAAGATACATGATCGCTTAAGCACGTATCACACATAGAATATAATTGACTGGCTCATCCTAGAAATTCAGGCAGAAATAAAATTTTGGCTCTTGATAAAAATAAAGTTTTATTTATGAAGAATTCTGTTGCCACTATATTTATCTATTTCTTCCTGCTCATTGACTGATTTACTTTTTATGACTTATCAACCCTTTGTGGGTTATTTAAAACTGAAGGAGGCATGATACAGTGATGGATTGTGGCTCAGACTAAGGAATCAGAGAGACGTGTTCAAATTGATGATCATGGCTATTGTTGATTCTTAATGCTTTTTTTGGGTACCCCAGTTTTAGTTAATTCCCCTTGATAACTCAACGCTCCAAGTTTTTGTTCTCTCTGCTGTTTCCAGAGATTGAACTCACAATTCTTTGGGTCAAGTGACTATTTG
Source organism: Acanthosepion esculentum (assembly GCA_964036315.1). NCBI lineage: Eukaryota > Metazoa > Mollusca > Cephalopoda > Sepiida > Sepiidae > Acanthosepion > Acanthosepion esculentum. The sequence continues at coordinate 65,513,573 of OZ038515.1, read as the reverse complement.
GATCAATCAACCAATGCTTTTATTCACTGGGCTATGGCACATGGAATTAGAACAATCTACCCCCATGGAATAAATAAAACTGTATGTAGCCCTGGCAAACACATACTATGCAGCTAAGGAAAGGATCATTTGCATTGACTTGATGATCCTGACTGATCGACTCCTCAACAGACTGGGTTTTATAGCCTTGGCTGGCAACCAGTCTAGAAGAAGGAAAGCTCTGAATTCAAAACTGTATGTAGCCCTGGTGAGGCACATACTATGCAGCTAAGGAAAGGATCGTTTGCATTGACTTGATGATCCTGACTATGGTCAACTCCTTAACAGACTGGGTTTTATAGCCTTGGGTGGCAACCAGTCTAGAAGAAGGAAAGCTCTGAATTCAAAACTGTATGTAGCCCTGGTGAGGCACATACTATGCAGCTAAGGAAAGGATCATTTGCATTGACTTGATGATCCTGACTATGGTCGACTCCTTAACAGACTGGGTTCTATAGCCTTGGCTGGCAACCAGTCTAGAAGAAGGAAAGCTCTGAATTCAAAACTGTATGTAGCCCTGGTGAGGCACATACTATGCAGCTAAGGAAAGGATCGTTTGCATTGACTTGATGATCTTGACTATGGTCGGCTCCTTAACAGACTGGGTTTTATAGCCTTGGCTGGCAACCAGTCTAGAAGAAGGAAAGCTCTGAATTCAAAACTGTATGTAGCCCTGGTGAGGCACATACTATGCAGCTAAGGAAAGGATCATTTGCATTGACTTGATGATCCTGACTATGGTCGACTCCTTAACAGACTGGGTTCTATAGCCTTGGCTGGCAACCAGTCTAGAAGAAGGAAAGCTCTGAATTCAAAACTGTATGTAGCCCTGGTGAGGCACATACTATGCAGCTAAGGAAAGGATCGTTTGCATTGACTTGATGATCTTGACTATGGTCGGCTCCTTAACAGACTGGGTTTTATAGCCTTGGCTGGCAACCAGTCTAGAAGAAGGAAAGCTCTGAATTCAAAACTGTATGTAGCCCTGGTGAGGCACATACTATGCAGCTAAGGAAAGGATCATTTGCATTGACTTGATGATCCTGACTATGGTCGACTCCTTAACAGACTGGGTTCTATAGCCTTGGCTGGCAACCAGTCTAGAAGAAGGAAAGCTCTGAATTCAAAACTGTATGTAGCCCTGGTGAGGCACATACTATGCAGCTAAGGAAAGGATCGTTTGCATTGACTTGATGATCTTGACTATGGTCGGCTCCTTAACAGACTGGGTTTTATAGCCTTGGCTGGCAACCAGTCTAGAAGAAGGAAAGCTCTGAATTCAAAACTGT